>SJYX01018322.1:211246-293908 GCA_006410675.1 Oreotragus oreotragus | reverse complement strand
GAAGTCCTTCAACTAATTTTAATGAGATTATTTAAAGTGGCATATTTGAATTTAACATAATCTTGAAATAACTATGGTCAAGATTTTTAAAATTGAAGTACAGTTGATTTACAATGTTTAATGTGTATAGCAAAGTGATTCAATTATACTTATATATATATTTTTTCAGATTCTTTTCCATTATAGGTTATTATAAAATATTGAATATAGTTTCTTGTGCTATATGGTAGGTCTATTTTGTTTAACTATTTTTTATATGGTAGTATATATCTGTTCATCCCCAATCTTGAAGATTTTATAATGATTTCAATATTATACAGCTTAAGCCTAATTTAAAGCTTAATTTAATATGAGAAAAACAGGCAAATAAGTAATGGTCAAACTTGGAGTTTCCTCTTGACTTTGTTTTACTATGTTAATGTCTTTTGCTTTTCCCATGATAATTTTTAGATTTGAAATAAAAGAAATTACATGTGAAACTTTCATTTACTCCTTTGGATGCTGACCTCCAAATAGACTGATGAGGGAAATACAGGAAAAATTGTCTGATGGCAATTAACAGAAAAGTCGGGCAAAAAAAAAAAAGACTTATGAAATACTTTTGAAGAGCTTTCTGTAACTCAGAGTTTCCATTATATTCTCCTAAACATTAAAAACAATGCTATTGTACTTTTTTAGGTTTTTCCAAAAAAATATTTTAAACAACTTTTGAATTATTTGCTCTAAAAACAGTGGTTTTCTGATCAAAGTAGGTAATTCTAAATACGTTGTTTCTAATAAGGTGAAAATGTCTCCCAATGTTTCTTAGATGCGTTATCACTAATTTTTCTAAATATGATATATAAGATATGTAGGAAAATTCATTATAGTTTTGAAATTAGGCAGGACCTTGCTGCTGCTGCTGCTGCTAAGTCGCTTTAGTCATGTCCGACTCTGTGTGACTCCATAGACGGCAGCCCACCAGGCTTCTCCATCTCTGGGATTCTACAGGCAAGAATACTGGAGTGGATGCCATTTCCTTCTCCAGGCAGGACCTTATCAACTTGTTAACCTGAAAATTTCATTTCACACATAAAAACAAAATTAAGAGAGAACTATATTCATATACAACTTGCTATTATCACATATATTTGAATTATTTTAAGACACTAAAGCAAATACAAAGCAGAATATATAATTAGTGCTATTGTCATAGATTATTCAGACAAAAGTATTTTTTCTTGAAGCTATTATTATCTTCATGATTCAATCAATAACAGGAAAGAAAGGGAAGTCAGTGGGTATTTACTGAATGCTTACTGTATGCCAGAAATCTTTAAGCATACGAACACACTAGAGCTTTTCTTTTCTTTTTCAGCTTTCCCGAAAATCTCTTCTTTCATCACTGGTGTAAGCTTTTCATAATTAGTTACTATGAAAGATAGACTTATTTGTTTTTATTTTGGTACATCTTTTCCAATTACATTATGTTGGTGTTAGAGTCACTCTTCTAGATTGCTTTGGTAGAACAGTATAATATGTAATAATAAATGTTAGAAAGTGGGGTTTGAATGTTTGAAAAACTAATTTAAAAGTTCAGATGTATAGAGCAGACTTTTGGACTCTGAGGGAGAGGGAGAAGAAGAGGGTGGGATGATTTGGGAGAATAGCATTGAAATATGTATACTATCATGTAAGAAACGAATCGCCAGTCTATGTTCGATGCAGGATGCAGGATGCCTGGGGCTGGTGCATGGGGATGATCCAGAGGGATGATGTGGGGTGGGAGGTGGGAGGGAGGTTCATGTTTGGGAGTTCATGTACACCCGTGGCAGATTCATGTCAATGTATGCCAAATCCAATGCAGTACTGTAAAGTAGAATAAAGAAAAAGTAAAATAAAATAAAACTAAAGGGGGGAGAAAAAAAAAAAAGGAAAAATAAATAAATAAATAAATAAAAGTTCATAATTTTTAAATGTTTTTCATCTCCCCTCAGTAGTTCTAAAGTTAAAACCAATTCTTAAATAGAAAGGCAATATTGCTTTTCCACAAACTCTTTGTAGGTTTCAATTTTAATGTCATAATCTAATAATGCTTTATATTTGAAAACCCCAGAGAACTGTTGCCAGATAAATTGTGTTTTAAAAATGGCAGAAATTATAAAGCCTTAACAATTGACAATGTTCAACCAAAGATTTTATCATGGTTTGACTATCATAGATCTTAGAAGTGATGCATGAATACAATTAGCTTAGTTTCTGAATTTCTGCATGAAAGTGTGAAATTATCCTTCCAATAATATCAAGAGTATATTAAGTACCTACTACTACTACTACTACTACTACTAAGTCACTTCAGTCATGTCCGACTCTGTGCAACCCCAGAGACGGCAGCCCCCTAGGCTCCCCCTGTCCCTGGGAATCTCCAGGCAGGAACACTGGACTGGGTTGCCATTTCCTTCTCCAATGCATGAAAGTGAAAGTGAAGTCGCTCAGTCGTGTCTGACCCTGGACTGCAACCTACCAGGCTCCTCCATCCATGGGATTTGCTACCTACTATGTGTCAAACACAGTCTGCATTTATATTAATGTGATTCTTCCTCAAACTAATTATATAAAAATAGATTCTTATATTTAAGAGGCCTAAAAGCTCAATATCATTGAACAAGCATTTGAAAGAGGTCTTTAATTCATGAACCTGTGTTTTTCATTTTACCAACTGATTTTGAGTACAACACTTGTGAGAACAAATAAGTACACAAAATGGCAACATTTGTAACAACTACTTAAAACAATTGGACATGCAACTCATATTTCCCTATAACATTAGCTTCATGTAGCTATCTCAAGGGCTAATATTTTTTATCCACTCCTTTCTTCTTATATTTTGATAATTCAGGAGTTAACAGGCCAAGTCTTATTTCTGTGTTATTTTAAAAAAGAAACACTGATGATCTCATAATGCAAATACATTTGTTAAACAGAGTTTCACTTTGTTTATCTCCTATGAGATATAGTGTTTCAGAAAACATTTTAGAGGTCTTCATCCATAGCTTTATAACTCAGTGATTTGCCATTTGAGGTTTTCTTCAATTTCCATATATTTATGCAAGGACAAACATATCTTTTTTGTTTATAAAGATTGCAACCCCTCTGTAGATCTTTCTTCATTAGGAGCATGTGAGCACAGTGTATTTGAAGTTCAGTTGTGTTCTGAAATAATTTCAGTAAACTTAGCAATGTTTATTATACATGGGTAGTAAATATGACTCATTTAATAAAGCAAAAAACCCAAATAAAACCTATTCTTTGTTAAACTATATAACTCTTCTTGAAAGCTAGAGAGAAGCACTCCTCTCTCAATAAAGAGATGTCTAAACGTTCATATCTGCAGGATACCTGTTATTTATTTTATAACAAAAGGAAGATATCTACTTAAACTATAAAACATACCAACACATAATTATCTTGTAATTATTATAATGTATCTTTTCTCACTTTAAGCTTTCTAATATCTCCCTCTGTCCTCCATTCTCACAATGATTTTTAGAAGGAAAGACCAAAAAAACAAAAAACCTGACAATGGTAGTTTGAAGTCAACCTAGAAACGATCCTTAGAAATTCTTTAAAAAAAAATTTCAGATGGAAATATAGTGGAGAAGAAATTAAAATTACTTTTTCAAACTAAAATCTGATTTGTCCTTACATTTCTGCATTTATTTACTAAAAATATGTATTGAATATCAATTCCATGACATACTATGATGTCAAGATGTTATTTCAAATATTAAGGATTTTATTATGTTTTTAAACCATAAAATGATCAGAAAGTGTGAGCTACTTGACTTTTCTCTCCTTCTGTGAAAATGTTAGCAATCTTAAATCATGTAAGAGCTTCTTTAACCAAAATAAACCAGAAAAGTGACACTGAGAAGGCAAATAGGCAACTTATATACAGGTAATTACTTTAAGAATGGGCTTTAAAAAAAAGAATGGGCTTCAAGTTCACGCTTCCACTAGAGCTTCTCTCTAACCTTTTACTCTTTTCTAAAAAGAACAGTGTTATAACCTCCTTTAAAATTTAAATAATTTAAAATTTTTATTTGACTTTTTCCAAAGAATATAGGGCAAATTTCAGGTATTAATAAAGAATATATTATATTACATATATATATATATATATATATATATCTTGAAACAATCATTACCGAATAGAAAACAAACAAACAGAAAACAGTACATGAGAGCGGTGATCAGAATGAAATTCTTTTTTTTGCCTTTCTGCAAGTGCAGCATGCCCTGGAATTGATATATAGCACTGAGAGCTTTATTTGTTGTTCCAGATTCTCCTCTAAGTAGTAAAACAAATAACATTAATTTTTCCTCAATATTACAAGGCACACAGAGCCAAAAAGCATTATATGTTTTCCATAATTGTGTTGTCTTACTCATTCAAACTTTTGCTATTTCATCTTCAGTATCTAGCTGTTTTTACTTATTTCACATTGTGAAGTTGCTCAGTCGTGTCTGACTCTGCGACCCCATAGTCTGTAGCCTACCAGTCTCCTCCCTCCATGGGATTCTCCAGGCAAGAGTACTGGAGTGGGTTGCCAGTTCCTTCTCCAGGGGATCTTCCCAACCCAGGGATTGAAGCTGGGTCTCCTGCATTCCAGGCAGACGCTTTAACCTCTGAGCCACCATAGTATACTCTATTTTTATTTAAAAGATATTTGAAAAAAAAAAAAAAAGCAAACAAACAGCAAAAAAGCCAACATAATACAAGCATCATTTTTACTATTACCTAAGTAATTTGACAAAGAAGATCTATATGTGGAAATCTTTTTATTTGAGTATTTGTAAGTTGGTCTTTGTCCCAGGTGGCGCTAAAGGTAAATAACCTGCCTGCCAGTGCGGGGAACATTAGAGATGCAGGTTCGATCCTTGGGTGGGGAAGATCCCCAAGAGGAGAGCATGGCAACCCACTCCAGCATTCTTACTGGGAAAATTTCATGGACAGAGGAGCCTGGTGGACGATGCTGCATAGTATTGCAGAGAGTCGGACACGACTGAAGCAACTTAGCACACAGCATACAATGTGACACTGCTTGCTTTCTAACGGCCATTTTGCTAAAATACTGCTCCCCAAATTTTTTCTAACAAGTTTGTTTTCTACAGTGTGAGTTACTTTGGATAATATATTTGAGAAGCAAGTAAAATATTTGTAAGCAGATGCAGATAAAGTTATATCTTTAAAGTTTTTGAAACTTTATAATTGCAAATAATATGAGTATGTTTAAGGAATTATTATTGGCTGAACTTGCATTTAGAATGAATGGCAATAAGTAGATGAACTAGATTATACCCTTTGACAAAATAATATATCATAAAGGTTTCTGAAGTCTAGTAAATATTTTCTAAAGTCAGTTTCCAGCATCACAGTATATAGACCTTGAGGCAGGTGGATCTACTCTAAGTCTCAATGGCTGCCACTTAATGAGTGTCATGTTAATAAGCCAATAGAAATATCCAAATCTAAATATTGTTAGAAGCACTACATGGAATCACATAATAAAATTAACACAGCTTTTAGCACATAGTAAGTGCTTTATTTATTCATCCCATCTCTTTCTGTGACTCCAGTCTTGTGATAAGCTTATACATTTCTTTTCTCAGTTATTTATTATGATGAAAGGTCTTTTCTTAGTGGTATGGTTACCAATTAATACAATTCATTATACATGAGAATACATAAAACGTACGTGCTGACAAGCATGTGTGTGCATGCTCAGTCATGTCTGACTCTTTGCAACCCCATGGATAGAGGCCACCAGGCTCCTCTGTTCATGGAATTTTCCAGGCAAGAATACTGAAGCAGGTTGCCATTTTCTTCTCCAGGGGATCTTCCCAACCCAGGGATCAAACCCACAATTCTTGTACCTCCTGCACTGGCAGATTTTTTTTTTTTTTTTTAGTACCAGCTGAACCACCACATGCTGACAGATTGACAGTAGTGACACTAATTTGACTTTGAAAAATATTAGTATAAANACTTATATACAGGTAATTACTTTAAGAATGGGCTTTAAAAAAAAGAATGGGCTTCAAGTTCACGCTTCCACTAGAGCTTCTCTCTAACCTTTTACTCTTTTCTAAAAAGAACAGTGTTATAACCTCCTTTAAAATTTAAATAATTTAAAATTTTTATTTGACTTTTTCCAAAGAATATAGGGCAAATTTCAGGTATTAATAAAGAATATATTATATTACATATATATATATATATATATATATATCTTGAAACAATCATTACCGAATAGAAAACAAACAAACAGAAAACAGTACATGAGAGCGGTGATCAGAATGAAATTCTTTTTTTTGCCTTTCTGCAAGTGCAGCATGCCCTGGAATTGATATATAGCACTGAGAGCTTTATTTGTTGTTCCAGATTCTCCTCTAAGTAGTAAAACAAATAACATTAATTTTTCCTCAATATTACAAGGCACACAGAGCCAAAAAGCATTATATGTTTTCCATAATTGTGTTGTCTTACTCATTCAAACTTTTGCTATTTCATCTTCAGTATCTAGCTGTTTTTACTTATTTCACATTGTGAAGTTGCTCAGTCGTGTCTGACTCTGCGACCCCATAGTCTGTAGCCTACCAGTCTCCTCCCTCCATGGGATTCTCCAGGCAAGAGTACTGGAGTGGGTTGCCAGTTCCTTCTCCAGGGGATCTTCCCAACCCAGGGATTGAAGCTGGGTCTCCTGCATTCCAGGCAGACGCTTTAACCTCTGAGCCACCATAGTATACTCTATTTTTATTTAAAAGATATTTGAAAAAAAAAAAAAAAGCAAACAAACAGCAAAAAAGCCAACATAATACAAGCATCATTTTTACTATTACCTAAGTAATTTGACAAAGAAGATCTATATGTGGAAATCTTTTTATTTGAGTATTTGTAAGTTGGTCTTTGTCCCAGGTGGCGCTAAAGGTAAATAACCTGCCTGCCAGTGCGGGGAACATTAGAGATGCAGGTTCGATCCTTGGGTGGGGAAGATCCCCAAGAGGAGAGCATGGCAACCCACTCCAGCATTCTTACTGGGAAAATTTCATGGACAGAGGAGCCTGGTGGACGATGCTGCATAGTATTGCAGAGAGTCGGACACGACTGAAGCAACTTAGCACACAGCATACAATGTGACACTGCTTGCTTTCTAACGGCCATTTTGCTAAAATACTGCTCCCCAAATTTTTTCTAACAAGTTTGTTTTCTACAGTGTGAGTTACTTTGGATAATATATTTGAGAAGCAAGTAAAATATTTGTAAGCAGATGCAGATAAAGTTATATCTTTAAAGTTTTTGAAACTTTATAATTGCAAATAATATGAGTATGTTTAAGGAATTATTATTGGCTGAACTTGCATTTAGAATGAATGGCAATAAGTAGATGAACTAGATTATACCCTTTGACAAAATAATATATCATAAAGGTTTCTGAAGTCTAGTAAATATTTTCTAAAGTCAGTTTCCAGCAGCACAGTATATAGACCTTGAGGCAGGTGGATCTACTCTAAGTCTCAATGGCTGCCACTTAATGAGTGTCATGTTAATAAGCCAATAGAAATATCCAAATCTAAATATTGTTAGAAGCACTACATGGAATCACATAATAAAATTAACACAGCTTTTAGCACATAGTAAGTGCTTTATTTATTCATCCCATCTCTTTCTGTGACTCCAGTCTTGTGATAAGCTTATACATTTCTTTTCTCAGTTATTTATTATGATGAAAGGTCTTTTCTTAGTGGTATGGTTACCAATTAATACAATTCATTATACATGAGAATACATAAAACGTACGTGCTGACAAGCATGTGTGTGCATGCTCAGTCATGTCTGACTCTTTGCAACCCCATGGATAGAGGCCACCAGGCTCCTCTGTTCATGGAATTTTCCAGGCAAGAATACTGAAGCAGGTTGCCATTTTCTTCTCCAGGGGATCTTCCCAACCCAGGGATCAAACCCACAATTCTTGTACCTCCTGCACTGGCAGATGGTTTTTTTTTTTTTTTTTAGTACCAGCTGAACCACCACATGCTGACAGATTGACAGTAGTGACACTAATTTGACTTTGAAAAATATTAGTATAAATAGCTACCATTTACAGAAAATTTAATGTGGGATAGTCACTAAGCTTTCTATGTCATCTTTAATCCTCACTGTAGCTTGCAAGGTGGATGCTATTATCCTTACTTTACAGATGAAGTTCTGGGAGGTTAAATGACGTTCAGGATGACACAATTGTCCTGCAGGGAAACTGGAATTGGAATCATGGATTCTGTTTCTGAAACCTACAATCTTATTCTTTGAAGAAAGGACACACCACACAGTTGATGACATTAATAAGTGAATGTATTGATTTGAATTCTAAATTAAGCCTCATCATCTGAATCAATTCAATTCAGTGTTATATCTCAATAGTCTCAGATATGATGATTGAATTGCTCTAAATAATTTACTCATGCCTTATGTCTGAAGGAGCTCTATATCATCACTGAGGTTTGGAAAACAAACCAGCAATTCTCTTTTTTGTGTGTGTTTTTTTCTGTGCTCAGTCTCTGAAAACTTTAATTGAAAATATTGAGTTGTTCTTTACCATGAAATTTTGTTTGTCAGTTTTACCACTTTTAATGTCTAAATTCACAAAGAATTCATGTAAACCATATTTGAATTTTTATACTGGAATCACTTTTGCCATAAAATTGGTATGCATCATCTTGACTTATTTGATTATATGTGTAAGAGTGCAGGAATTGTTTTAAAAGTTTTTACCAAAGGCAGTTCAAAGACCTTTATCATTTTTTTTACATTATTAATTTCCACTCTCCTGTCATTTGCTTTAGCCTTTACTAAATTCTTCCTCCAGAAAAAGAAGTCACTTTTGAAATGGAAAAATTGTTTCAAATCACTGGCAAAGCTTAATGACTTCTGACTGCTGAGACATGTTCATTTAAGCCAGACCAAATGTTCCTCAGCTGCAAATATTTGGTGTTGTTCACTGGGAACTGGCAAGATTTATGAGAGCCCAGTGGCAAAGACTGTACTCACATGCCTCTCATTGTAATTGTTCCCCGTATTTAGTGATGAAGGGCTGTTAGGGAAGAAAATATCAACTTTTCAGGGACTAGTCACTTAGACTCAAATAGGATGCTATTTCACCTCTGATTTAGTATGACATCATCATGACATCGAAGTTATTAAAGTCTTTTTCCACTTTTTTTACCTAAATTCTCAGAAATAAAATCTGTAAATTTCAAAGTGCTCTGAAGTTGCAAAAAAAAAAAAAAAAGGAAATATTTGGTTTCAATAATTTGTAACTATTAGATACTTAATGTAACTTATATTTTTAAAAAGTGAAAACCTATTTTACCAGTTAGATGCATCGTGAATATACACACTTTACATTACTACTTTTATCAACATGTAACCTCTTCTAAAACTTAGTGGAAGTTAATTCACAGTCTTAAAAAATGTGTTAAATGTAAGTTGTGTTGTTGTTCAGTTGTTGTCATGTTCGACTCCTGCAACTCCATGGACTGTAGCTCACCAGGCTTCTCCGTCCATGGGATTTCCCAGACGAGAATACTGGAGTGGGTGCCATTTCCTTCTCCAAGGGATTTTCCTGAACCAGGGATGGGACCTGAGTTTCCTGCATTGGTAGGTGGGTGCTTTACCACTGAGTCACTAGGGCAGTTCATTAAATATAAGTACCTATTTGTAATCATTAAGTAGATATTCACTGTTGAGAAAAATGAATGAAGGGGAGTGCTTTTTAGTTTCTGATGAAGATACTTCAAAGGTGTTAATAAGAAATCTAAAACCAGATGAATATAACAGTCAAAGTTTAAAGTAAAAGCTTAAAGTAAAGCTTATTTCCACGGAAGAATTGAGCCTTAGGCAGAGTCTAAACCTGAAAGTGATAGCTAGCCCCAGAAGATTTCACTAGAAGACAGGATTTTGATTCAAAGGAACTCTATAAATGTCTGACAAGAATTGACAAAAAAAAAAAAAAAATTGACAACAAATAGCTTTGTAATACTAGCACAAGCCACCCTATTCTTCAAAACAGCAAATTGTGATTTTAAGTATTCTTTGCAGTAGTCATTATATATTTTTTCATCATCATGGTAGAACAGTACCTCCTTCAAAACTATTGTGTTTAAAACAAAGTCATAATCTGACTTGTATATGCTGCCAATTATGTATCAGACACTGGTACATGAATTGACATGTACCAACTTGCTTAGCTCTTGAATGACTTTTGGAAATAGGCAATATTATTTTTCCCACTTTACTGATTGAGAAACAAAGTTGCAGAAAGCATCTGGAGTCAATATGTGTGTGATCTTAAACTGAATCTGATATTACTTTTCAACTTAGGTTTTCCTTTGGGAAATATGTCAACAGTTATTTGCTTCCATTATAATATAATATGAAAAATGAATTGCTAATGATGACAGAAAAGATCTTAAATATGTATTCAAATGTTTTTTTACATGCTATGAAATTTTATCCATTAAAGACTCAGTAAAATATATAGTGATTGAAAAAGGATGCTGCTGCTGCTGCTGCTAAGTCACTTCAGTTGTGTCCAACTCTGTGTGACCCCATAGACGGCAGCCCACCAGGCTCCCCCATCCCTGGGATTCTCCAGGCAAGAACACTGGAGTGGGTTGCCATTTCCTTCTCCAATGCATGAAAGAGAAAAGTGAAAGTGAAGTCGCTCAGTCTGTCCAACTGTTAGCGACCCCATGGACTGCAGCCCACCAGGCTACTCCGTCCATTGGATTTTCCAGGCAAGAGTACTGGGGTGGGGTGCCATTGCCTTCCCCAGAAAAGGATGAATATTTGTGTTTTTCTTGTGTTTTAGCATATAATATCAAAGGCTAGCTGTGTATTGTTAAAAGGGTCAGCCTCTGCATTATTCCATATTGAATTCCTTATTATGTATCTCTGTATTATAAAAGGAAAAGTGCTGACAAAAAGGAGAAGAAAAAGGTAAATTTTTTTCTTGCAATAACTGTGACACAGATAGTATTAAGCAATATTTTTGCCCTTGAAATGTTTAGAAGTATTGACATTCTGTCCACTAAATTGTCAGCTTGTCTTTAAGGTTAGAGCCTCTAAGTTCTTAGCATTTAACAGCCTGACATTGATCTCTTGGTTCTTCAAACTTCTATATCACCAGCAAGTTAGATTTTATTTTGAAGGAGAGCATTTAAAATTTTGCCCTTGGTAATGATATCTCATAACTTCCATCAATTATGCTAGGATTTTTGCACTGAATGTCTAGGCTTTAAGTATGCTTCCAAAAAGCTACCAATATTAAACTCTTTGATAAACTCTGTGTTAGAAAAAAAATCCTTAGGTACTAAGGGATGATTCAGTGGATAATAAAATACAGATACAAAAGCAGAAGAAAGTTACAAATTGGTTCTAGTCTGACATATACTTCAGAAGCCAGTGTTATAAAGAAGTTCACAATGCTTATTATCATCATGTTGAGTACTTAATAACTTGTCACAAGTATGGAAAATTTCCAAGAAAACAAAAAGACAGACTTTAATTTCTTACTTTTTACATAAAGTTTGTTGGTGGGGAAAATAATTTATAGCACTTGAAATAATATTTATTAATTCTGGGACAATGACTGGACTTTCCAGGCAATATTTTCATTGTTCCAGTAGTTGGTTAAAGAATCACAAGAAATGGCAGTGGGTTTTTTTTTTTTTTTTTTAAGATTTCTTTGACTCTCTCCACCCACAGGCTCTGAGCAAGGCAGTAAATAGTCCATTTTTGTTAATGAAGCCTCCCCCATACAGCTGGGATTGTTTAATATTTTACGAGTGTTACTTTGTTTTGCTCTCAACGATCTCAGGCAGTTAAGGATTTATGAATCGTGTTTTTCTCAGCCCATCTGCGGTTTCCTATCTTCCCTGGCCTTGAGAATATGTTTAAATTTATTAAAGCGAAGCAAAGGCTCATTATTTCAAAGGAGAGCCAAAGTGACACAGTGAATTGGTTATTAATGGAAAGGCACTGCCATAGGGCGATTGAAATTTAATGATATCCTACAAGAAAAAAATGAGGGTGTCACTTTCCAAAAAGTCATGCTAAATGCCAGCCTTTTTAAGGTCCTGCCGCTAATTTTATGCCTGCGCACAGTAATGTTTTCAAAAGCGTTTAGGAAACACGGACCAGTGACTGTACTGATTATCCTTTTCACCTTCGCGCCTGTTCCAAATGGGTTTGTGCAGTGAGCGATTTAATCTCTAAATATAGGGAACGTTAAAAAAAAAATAACATTGCTGTTTTTCACAAGCTAAGGGCCTTTTGCAATCCTCCAGAGATGGACTTGCAAATATGCTATCTCCATATGCTCTCAGTAAGCTCTCAAACTGGCGGATCACCAAAAAAAAAAAAAAAATCCCTTGATTTTTATTTCTGTCATTCAAAAAATGTTTTAATATCATAGTTTATAAACTATATTTATTAATATTCAGATAATATTCCATTTGGGCTGCAAAATGTGACTTGGGATGATTTTTAAGTTTTCCTTATTTAATTGGTCTCTTTATTGAATTAGAGTGTTGACACACAAACATACCGCTTCTTTATCTCGCCCCATTTAATGTAAACCAGAGACATCTATCTGTTAGTGAGAACACTTTGTTGATCAACTGAATCATTCTTTTTAGAATTACTGCCTCAGTGACTTCCTGTATTAATTAAAATACCCCTCAATGTTTTAAAGTTATTTCAAATTCCTCTGGAACAAAATTGATCTGATAATATCCAATAATGCTTCAGAATGCTAGATGGGATTTCATAAAGATTCCTGAAAACTTACTATTCCTTTTACAGTTTTTGCTTTACTTGAAGTAGTCTACTTCTGTATGACTTTCAAATATATATATATTGATATTTGAAGAGGAGTGCACATTCCAGAAAATGTCAGTTTAGATATAGGAATCTTGTTCAGTTAGACTTGGGATTCAGCAATTTAAGCAATACATTAATTCCATGAAGTAAATATGAAAATTTTTAATGCCAGAACTGCAATGGGTCCAGTTTTTATGCACCTTTACTTACTAGAGCTGAATATAAACTAAAATGTAAATGGTGCATTTGACAGGCACTGTAGTAACATATAATTTTCTCATACTGCATCTGGTAATATTAAATTGTCTACTGGTAGCAAACACAATTTTAGATGTAGAATAGTATGAGTTCTTTCTGCTGTTTTATGGTGAAATATATTTTCCGAGTATTTCTGAAGTTAATTTATAAAAATTAAATTTACACTCAATGCAGAATTACGTTAACAAGATTTTATAACTTGTGATCACACATTGGGGAACTTTTCATTTATTCTGGGTCAGAGTGTGAATCTGAAAAGATGAGAAAAATGTTCAAATCTAAGATACAGTAATGTGTTTTGTAGGAGAAAAATCACTCAGAATATGGTGTCAGGGATCCACAATTTAAGTTCCTCTGGATCCTGTCTCTCTTTAGGAGTAAAGTTATCATTCTATAATCTTCCTAACAAAGACATAACACTCCAGCTACATCTATTTTGATCGTTTCACGACAGCTTACTTGAGGCTGGGCTATGACAGATTTCTTCATTGTCTTTTTGCCAAAATTTGTCCTTTAAGTCATTTTTGTTGACTGCCCCTTTTAGCAGCTCACCTCACAATGAGAGAGAAGACAATTAATGGGAGGGTGATTTATCACTGCCAAAAACTGTCAAGGACTTCAGTTGTAGCTAGAGAAAAAGCAATTTCACATTATGGCATTTCACTCTGAATACATTGTATTTACAGCTCACAGTTTTATTTTCAGAGCCTATTATCAGGTGAAACAGTTGCATCTGAAATGTTGTTTGTGACATAGGTGACCTGTTAGGATTTGATAAGTATTTACGCCAGAGCACAAGGGGCTCACACATCTGCTGTTGGCAGAAGCAATGGAAAAAAATAACCTGGAAATGAGGCGTTTGATTTTTCTGGTTCCTACACTCGAGCATCTGTTGCTATAATTAAGTGGCATTCAGTAATTGCAGAGCAATGGTGAAATAAACATATGTATTCTTGCCAGCTTTTAGGATTTGGTGTCCTTACAGTAGGAGAGACAAGCAAAGTGACTTCGATAAGAACAAAGGGTTTTGTAGCAAAGTTTAACCATTAACTTTTTGGTAGAGAAAAAAGAATGTCAGGTCAGAAAACAATTTCATCAGAAAGTAAAATAGGATCGTTTTACAAGAAGGAAGTTCCTGCAACAGGCAACCTTTGGAATGAACTTTGCATCTATAAGCATGTCAAAATGGCTTAAACACTTTACCTGAGTTACTTATATCATGAGGGTATAATAATAACAAAAATAGGGCTATTGTGATTCTTAATGGTGTTGTGCCATGAAAAAGAGATTACAGTGAAATGCATTTAATAAGCCAAAGATTTAATACATTTACTTAGTAAGCTGTAAGAAATCATTATGTTTGTATTGGAGCTTGAATTTTAAGAGCAATATGATGGAGTATTTGCGGGCTAAATTAATGCCCTCATCAAAACAGAAAGGGATTCGCAAGAGGGCTGAGGGCAAGGGCAAGCAATGAGACAGATTGCAGGACTTTTTTGAAGTACAGTCCATAAGCCTCGACTCTGCTCTCCAGGTACTTCTGTGATTCTTCGAAAAGGACCTCAGGTGTCTCCCAAGATATTTTCAACCCCATGTACTTTGTAGAGAAGTCTTGACTCTGAGACAAATATACCCTGCTTATGAATACTGTATATATTTACTAAAATTCTTTAGTCAATATGTTTTATGCCCCATTAGTTATTTAGAACAATTCAGATTCTTCTACACAGTAGAACAATTTGGATTTGGTTGTTATACTGTAGTAGTTTGCAGTTTCCTGGAAATGTCACATGACACATTCTATTGTGCTATAAATACCTACAAAACAATGACTTTTGGAATGAGGAGAAAATGTAAACTTCAAGCTCTCATGAAATAAAAGTATTAGCATTCATATTTTAAGAGTTTTAAGTGGATTTCATTATTCTTAGTAAGGACAGTGTGGTGGCTAATAAACTAAGCTACGGCGTAACTATGACATCCTTTCTTTGTCACTCATTTGAGAGGGACAGTGAGGTTGAGTATAGAAGAAGCTGGACGCATATGTGATTTGGCATCTTTGTCTGATACTTTGGCATCAGGTGATTACTTAACTTTCTGGGTGAAGAAGAGACTTGAGGAATTAACCATGAAGAAATGAAAATGATGGATTATGGCTTCAGAATGTCAACAATTGTGTGTCTGCTTAGAAAAGAATGTATATGAATGAGTTTTCCTTGAGTTTGGAAGATTAAAGATCATTTAGTTTTATCTTTTGCAGGAAGTCACTTTAAAGTGTGTTTTCAAATAGCTTTAATATTTTTAATTCCTATTGAAATGCACTGAATAGTAATGAGATTTAGAGTTATAATAGATCCCTATCTATATCATCTAGTCTATATATTCCTACTTATGAATTTGGGAAAATCATAACCTATTATAGAAGAAACTGAAAGAAAAATATCATCTTTGCCTTCTATTTGCTTACAAAAGATTTATTAACCACAGCAAAATTTTGCATAGCACATATTATATGCTGAGTGCTGTTCTAAATACTAACAATATAATAACAGGTTCATAGCAATGTTTTAGACAGCGCATTATTGTTTTTACTTAAATTTTATAAATTAAAATGACAAGGTGGAGTTCAAGGTCCTGTGACCAGTATGTAGCCTACAGTTCTGGGAATTGAGTTTGAAAAAGCCTGGCGCTTAGAAGTGACATTACTTAAGTTCATGAATGATATACAATTGGGTGATATTGTATGTATTTATATACATCTATAAATTATCTTTTTGACCTATATATTTGCTATATTTACCTCCTTAACTAACTACTTTCAGTTCAGTTCAGTCGCTCAGTCGTGTCCGACTCTTTGCGACCCCATGAATCGCAGCACACCAGGCCTCCCTGTTCATCACCATCTCCCAGAGTCCACTCAGACTCACATCCATCAAGTCCATGATGCCATCCAGCCATCTCATCCTCGATCATCCCCTTCTCCTCCCACCCCCAATCCCTCCCAGCATCAGAGTCTTTTCCAATGAGTCAACTCTTCGCATGAGGTAGCCAAAGTACTGGAGTTTCAGCTTTAGCATCATTCCTTCCAAAGAAATCCCAGGGTTGATCCCCTTTAATGTCATGATATTATTAGAAAATACTATGTTAATATGATTTTGATTTCCCTCCTTTTTATGCCTCTTGATAACAGAGAGGAGGGCTCCTGTTACTAGCCCAATTTTCTTTTAAGCCTGACTGTCACCTTTGGATAAACCTTTCCCTGATTTTAAATACAACTGTTTAACACGGGCTTCCCTGGTAGCTCAGACGGCAAAACGCTTGCTTACAATGCGGGAGACCTGGGTTTATCCCTGGGTCGGGAAGATCCCCTGAAGAAGAGCAACCCACTCCAGTATTCATACCTGGAAAATCCCGTGGACCAGGGAGCCTAGTGGGCTACAGTCCATGGGGTTGCAAAGAGTTGACGCAACTGAGTGACTTCACTTTACTTCACTGTTTAACATAGTCTTCTTGCATGTCTAGTCTTCACTTTATATATTTAAACTAGTTATTTTGTTATCATCAATCATTTGCTCCCACTGTTTTATTTCCTGTTCATACTAGCTTCCCAGAAATCTGTTAACTTGTCTTCTAATGAATATCTCCTTTCATTTTCCCTCGAAAATCTTCTTTATTTCACATTTTCTAAATCCTTCTTCATTTTTGGGGACAGACATACCTTACCTCTCTGTTGTAGTGTTTGGTGGTCTGAAATAATTGCAATGAGCTATTTAAAAAGAACCTTGTGGATTGCCTTGTTCCTCTGTCCACATGACATTGTGATTTGGTGTCAAGAGCATGGCGTTATCACACTTAATCCTTACAATAATTTTCTGAAGTTGGTACCATTTTATCTCCATTCTAATGGCGAGGAAATTGAGGTTTAGAGATGATTAATAGATTGCCGAAGACTCAGAGCTTTAACAATGACATTATCAGGAAGAAACCCAAGTTTGACCTCTTCTAATGCCTTTTCTTTCTGAACAGCCATATGCTACATTTATCCTTATTTCAGTTTATCACTATTTTTTTTACATGTAAATATTGAAAAAATTAAGTGATGGTGATGTAGTGCTCAGATGAATTTTCTTGATTTTGTGTATATCAATTTCTTTTCAAATGTTTAGTCTTGCACATATGTGCATAGTTTTGACCTCTTCTAATGCCTTTTCTTTCTGAACAGCCATATGCTACATTTATCCTTATTTCAGTTTATCACTATTTTTTTTACATGTAAATATTGAAAAAATTAAGTGATGGTGATGTAGTGCTCAGATGAATTTTCTTGATTTTGTGTATATCAATTTCTTTTCAAATGTTTAGTCTTGCACATATGTGCATAGTACTTTGATTAGGACCCAACATTTGAACAATAGATTAGCTGAAATATTAGTGTTGAAGTGCTATGAAGTGCTATGAAATCCTCAGAAGTATTGCTTTTATCAATTGTAATGTATATAATTGATGTTTCTTTAATGAAACCCTGGATAAGGGAATGGCCACTTGCTCTAGTATACTTGCCTGGAAAACTCCATGGACAGAGGAGCCTGGTGGGCTCCAGTACATGGAATCTCATAGAGTCAGACATGACTGAGCAATTTTCACTTCACTTTAATGAAAACTTTAAAATTCTTTGTTTTGTATTTACATTCTTTTAAAAATGTTTGTTAATGTATGTGTGTGTGCTCAGTTGCTTCAGTTGTGTCCAACTCTTTGCAACCCTATCAACTGGAGCCCACCAGGCTCCTCTGTCCATGGAATTCTCCAGGCAAGCATATTGGAATGGGTCACCATGCCCTTCTCCAGGGGATATCCCCAATCCAACAATTGAGACCACAAATCCCACCTCTCCTGCATTGAAGGCAGATTCTTTACCACTGAGCCACTGGGGAAGCCCAGTTTATTATATAAGTATTAAAATATGAACAGAAGCCCGGTTTGTTAATAAAAGTATTAAAATATGAATGAAATTAATATTTATATATGAGAAATACTGTAGATAGTGGAGCATAATGGTTGAAAGCATGAACTCTAGATTCAGGACAATTTATATTCCATTTCCTACTCCAATTCATAGTAAGGATTCTCTTAAATTTTGGTGGTTACTTAGCTACATTAATGCTCATTTTCCAAATTTGAGAAATGGGGATAATAAATACCTGCCTTAGGGAGAAGTGTAAGAATAATTGAATAATGTATAGAGATGGGTAACTATCATTTCTATCAACTTTCAATATCATCATTCATCTCTGAAACAGGTAGCCACAAATTTGATCAACAGGTATGTCCCCCAAACTCAGTTGTGCTTTGTTTAAAATTTGAGCCATCACTTTCCCCCATAGGATAACATCATAAATATAGGATGCAGCTAATTGAAAGAATAATATTAGCTCGTTAGTGATACTCTATAAATTTGTTATGAGTTAAATAGACTCTCTGGAAAAAACAGAGCTAGACTATTTGAAACAATTTTAATAAATGAGCTACTAATTCTGTTGCATAAAACAGGAGTCAGCAAACTTTATTGTAAAGGTCCGGATAGTAAATATTTTAAGCGTTAGGGGCCATATGGTCTCTGTCACGCAACTCAACTGTGCTGTTATAGTGTGAACATAGCCATAGATTATAAATAAATGGATGATTGTGGCTTTGTTCCAGTAAAACTTTATGGACACTGAAATTTGAATTTCATATGATTTTCAGGTGTCACAAAATATTATTCATCTTTTTATTTTGTTTTGTTTTTTTTCAGTCATTTCAAAATGTAAAACTGTTTTCTCTTCACAAGATACACAGGAGCCACTCACAAATGGCAGGCTGTATTTGGCCTAAAGCCATAGTCTGCCCACCTCTGACATGAAATATGGTTCTATCTCTTCTGAATTTTTTTAAAAATATTTTACTCCAATCACCTTTATCAGCCTTTCATTACTCAGAGATCTAGAAGGCTGTTTTCACAAAAAGTCAAAAGACACACAGATGAGAACAGTCTTAATAACTTGGAACTTGAGTCAGAAGTCCATGTACAAGACAGCATCATGACCTAACAATGTTCTGCTTTGGTGCAAGCCGGTTAAGCAGTCCAAGTGCATATTTCTCATGTTGAAAGCAGGGGAAAAGAATCTCATATCTGATTGCTGTAAAGAAAAAATGAGGTACTATTTTAAATGATCATAAATTAGGAAGCATGGTGTTGTCTCACAGTTCAAGAATTCTGAGATATGAGTATGGGTTTCCCCAGTGTTTCAGTGAAAGAATCCACTTGCAGTGCAGGAGCTGCAGGAAACATGGTTAAATCCCTGGGTCTAGAAGATCCCCTGGAGTACTGGACAATCGACTCCAGTATTCCTGCCTGGAGAATTCCATGGACCAAGGAGTTTTGTGTGCTTCTGTTCACAGAGTCTCAAAGAGTCGGACAAAACTGATGTGACTTAGCACATGTTCATACACATCACTATATGATTGTTTTCAGTATCTGTACTCTGGGTCTCTATATTTGTTTGATAGGGCTGCCTGAACAAAATAGCATGGACTGCATGTCTTAAATAGCAGAAATTTATTCTTTTCACAGTTCTGTGGATTTGGAAGTTCAGAATCAAGGTGTTGCAGGTTTGGGTCTTCCTAAGATTTGTCACCTTGGCTTGTAGACTCCTCCTTCACACTATACCTTCACATGACCTTTCCTTTGTGAGATGGCATAGCTGGTGCCTCTTCCTATTTTAATAAGGACATCAGTGTTATTGGATTAGGGCCAACCCTGTGACCAACTCCCAGAGCTTACTCAAACTCATGTCCATTGAGTTGGTGAGGCCATCCAACAATCTCATCCTCTGTCATCCCCTTCTCCTCCTGCCTTCAATCTTTCCCAGCATTGGGGTCTTTCCAAATGAATCAGATTTTCGTATCAGGTGGCCAACATTTTCTTTCTCCTCATTAACTTTCATCATAAAAAATGAGGTACTATTTTAAATGATCATAAATTAGGAAGCATGGTGTTGTCTCACAGTTCAAGAATTTTGAGATATGAGTACCTCACTATATGGGTTTCCCCAGTGTTTCAGTGAAAGAATCCAGTTGCAGTGCAGGAGCTGCAGGGAACATGGTTAAATCCCTGGGTCTAGAAGATCCCCTGGAGTACTGGACAACCCACTCCAGTATTCCTGCCTGGAGAATTCCATGGACCGAGGAGTTTTGTGTGCTTCAGTTCACAGGGTCTCAAAGAGTCAGACAAAACTGATGTGACTTAGCACATGTTCATACACATCACTATATGATTGTTTTCAGTATCTGTACTCTGGGTCTCTATATTTGTTTGATAGGGCTGCCTGAACAAAATAGCATGGACTGCATGTCTTAAATAGCGGAAATTTATTCTTTTCACAGTTCTGGGGATTTGGAAGTTCAAAATCAAGGTGTGGCAGGTTTGGGTCTTCCTAAGATTTGTCACCTTGGCTTGTAGACTCCTCCTTCACACTATACCTTCACATGACCTTTCCTTTGTGAGATGGCATAGCTGGTACCTCTTCCTATTTTAATAAGGACATCAGTGTTATTGGATTAGGGCCCCACCCTGTGACCAACTCCCAGAGCTTANTCCTAAGATTTGTCACCTTGGCTTGTAGACTCCTCCTTCACACTATACCTTCACATGACCTTTCCTTTGTGAGATGGCATAGCTGGTACCTCTTCCTATTTTAATAAGGACATCAGTGTTATTGGATTAGGGCCCCACCCTGTGACCAACTCCCAGAGCTTACTCAAACTCATGTCCATTGAGTTGGTGCGGCCATCCAACAATCTCATTCTCTGTCATCCCCTTCTCCTGCCTTCAATCTTTCCCAGCATTGGGATCTTTCCAAATGAATCAGATTTTCGTATCAGGTGGCCAACATTTTCTTTCTCCTCATTAACTTTCATCATGGCATAGTCGATAAAGCAGAAATAGATGTTTTTCTGGAACTCTCTTGCTTTTTCGATGATCCAGCAGATAAAGACTCTATTTTCAATACAGTCACATTGAGGTTTAGGCCTTCAACCTGTGAATTTTAGGGAGACACAATTCAGCCCAGTTCATAACAGCTCCTTCTTAATGATTACATGGTCCATAAATCAAGGTAGGTAACAAAGCTAAATCCTCTTAAATGTTAAGTCAGAATCTATTGTAGAGGGTAGGCCATGTTACTATATAGATGTACTTTATAATAGCTCATTTAATCTAAAAATTCAATATCTGCATTATTTCAATCAGAGATAAATTTAAATGGAATTATAACATGGGATTTTTGCTTTTGTTGTTTTCTTTATTTATTTTTAGAATTTTGTATAAGAAAAGAGAATGCCAAGGAGTAAAATTAATTTGCTTTATAGAGATTGATTTTTGACCTGTGAACAAGGTTAAAACAGCAAAAGCTTTTAACTCTAGGAATAACGAGTAGTGCTCTAGGAGTTTTGGCTGTGTTTTATGCAGAAAACTTTTGCCAAGGTATACAGGATTGTTTTCCCTAATGCCTTCTACTCTTTATTACTTTCTTTCTCTGAAGATTAGATTATTTATTTTCTAAATGCTTGTTTGCTATCTATCATGTAGACCTTTTTGTTTGCCTTTAGTTGATTAAGTCATGTGTCAGATTCTACTCATGTCACTGCTTTTGGTGGAGTAAAACAGATTGCTCTGGGAATTGTCAACCTTAAGGGAATTTACATAGTGCTATTTTATTATTTTACAAAAATTTAAAAATCCTAATTTTCTCCATTACTCCTTCTGTAAACTCATCTTCAGATACTTGAGAAAGTTTATGTTTTTCATAAATAGCTATATCCAATGTTACTTTAATATATATATATTTAATTTTTTAAAAAGGCATAGTGGAAGATAATGTAGTCTTGAAAAGCTATAAGTACTACAAAAAACATAGACTGACAGGTGTTTAATGGACACACATTTATAATCAAGCCCCTGTTGACAACCATTACTTGAATAATCAGTTAGATAGTTAATTTCTAAATTCTGTTAAGCCAAAAAGTGGCAGTTGAGTTAATTTTGTCAATAATGTGTAGATTCATGTTATGGGATGTAGTTTGCTAAGAACCTAGTGGAAGCCATAGAAGTAATTTTAATTGAGATTTTTACAACCATTTGATAACAGTGTTTTGATCACTGTGGTTAGGGCAGGATTCCAACAGTGGCCATAAAATCTGTGACTAATCCACTGAGTCACTCAGTCTCTGTCATATATTGTTTAATGGCCCATGTTGCCAGGAATTATTATCACTTTCTAGTGATAATTTTTAAAGAGAGAAATTTTGCAGACACAAAAGATGAATAGAAGTTGAAAACTTACGTTTGTAAAGACAGTTAATAAAACATCTCACTCAGTTTCTCATGGAGTTTCCTCATTTATAGTGACTGTTCAGATTCTTAAATCATATATGTATAAATATATATTTATGTATATGTGTGTGTATGATACTGATGAATATTCTAACTTTCCGTGGTTAATGTTTGCAGGGCACTTACAGATGCTAGAATAATCTCTAATGTTTTTGCTCAATCTGCTCTGGAGATGGATGAAATAAATAGTTTAAACTAATTAATGTAACACCAGCTGTTACAAGTGCTTGGCAGACGTCTGTGTGTTTTGATGGGCAGGGAGCGGCTGTTGTACTTGACTTTATTTTAGTACAATGTTGATCACAGTGTAAGCTGGAATAAATGACAAGCCAAAAGAAGAAACAGAGGATGAAGTCCACGTAGTGCAAAATAAATACCATCTTCTTCTCAAAAAGTATATAATTTTTATAGCTAAAGAACACAGAAACTGTTGTGCTGGAATTCATCAAGTCATAAGTCCTTTAATAGCTACTAGATTAAACACATCCTGTAGTTCTATGTTGCATACAACATGCTATGAAAATGAAGGTATGTGGACTTGCACACTGTCCTTGGTTTTCCAAAGGACCTATTTGGGTTGCAGGTATGAAGTGTCAGCCAGTCGTTTGAGACCTTCTTTCTGCTAATTGAATGTCTTTAGAAAAAAAATAAGAAAGATTGTAGTCATCTGGAACAAGTTAGGAAATTATTTTAATTATATTATTTTAACCAGTGAAAAGAAGGTATTGGGTTTTATTGCTTGACTTTCTATGGGTTACTCTAGTATCCTTATACATCTGATTTACTCATTTAAAAAAAAAAAAAAAAAAGGAATTCACAGACCACAAACATTTGCAGCCCACAAACCGTACACAAGACTCGTCCACTGGGTCGAACAGTTCTTGTGGGGAGAGTTTTGTTTGTGTCTTACAGTGGCGAAAAATGCTTCTGCCCATATTTATAGTTTCCATAAGACTTAAGTATAAATAGCCTCCTAACTTCTTTTTTAAAGTTGGAGGGCAGAATCGTTGTGCTCTGACAGAGAAGCAGTGTTTGTTATCTCAGTATGTGCCAACATTAAGATAACAGTGTCATTGTACAGATTGTTACCCGGTGAATTTGTCTAATAAGTTAGAACAATGTGTGCTGGGCAGATGGCAAGTGTGCTCTGGGAAAAAAAAAAAAAAAAACACTGATGGATGGGATATGATGTCATCAATGAGATGACAAGGTCACAAGGTACTTGACCTCCAAGAATAAGTCCTAACTGGTTAGAATTCTAAATGGTGAACTTTGGTGACACTAGCTAAATGGGAAATATGTGCAATTTGTATTTCTTTATGGTGGTGTTTACCCCCTTCACTGAACTCCACATAATGGGATTTTGTCCCTGAAGACTCAGAGATATTGTTGGAGGGTTGCACCCTGTAACCTTCTAAGGATTTCAAATACAAAATCCACACATCTAAACTTTAACAAAATCATAGTGAGTATTATTTATGAAGTCAGGTTCAGAGCTTTCCCTTTTTTATATGTATATATGCAGAAAGAACTTAGTTAAGACATCCCATTAATTTTAACATGTTATCACAAAACAGCAAAGTGCTGACTCCGTGAAAATATTCAGTGCATAAAATTAAACTTTTATATTTTCATTAAAATATGTTTCTATATATACAAGCATAAAATAAACTGTCAGAGATCCTGATGTTGTCTTTATACTTTAATTATGAGTTTAGTTGCACTTACAGGTGACAAACCTAAACACATTAACATTTTTGTTTCAATATTATCATTTCAAATTTCAAATGACTTCACAATCTATTTCCTATCACCTATGTGATACAATCTGAGAATTTACATTGGCCTGGCAAATGTATTCCAGACAGAGATCATAACAAATACAATTACAGATAAGGGGTTGCAGAGGGAATGTGGGCAAAACATAATAGGATATATGTGTATTATATGAAATAAAAATTTAAAAAGACCCACTTATTTATAATTATTTTGTGAAAAGAAGATTAACTGATTAAAAGCTCTGCCCCAAAAGAAAATACTGTAGATGTATTAAAGAAATGACCAAGCAACAAAGCACAGTTTCCCACTTTTGATCGTTGTCACATCAGATTTTACTCATAAACTAGCAAAAACTCTAAGGTCTAAAAACAGTAAATTTCCATAAGTGTGGTGGACTGCACTGCTGTTTTTGTGCATTCTGAATAACAGAACTCAGGTTATTAATGGTGAAGATATTTTTTTAAATGAGATAAATTTTTTTTATTGAAGGAGATAAAAGAAATGTACACATATCACTGTTTAGCATAAAGAATATGCATGCTTTGTGGCATAATCTAGAAGAATTGTTAAGTGCTTGGAATAGTAATTATGAAATATATTATTATGCATATATGTATATATCAATACTATCAGTGTTAAAAAGAAAACATAATATGTATAGTTCAAAATAGTATTTTTATCAACTGAATGAATTTTTGATAAGATAAACTATGTCATGAAGTTCATTTATTTGGTAACTTTATATGAATGTTTAGTGGCAGTGGGAGGTACATAAATGTAGTTTTTTAAAATATACTCCATATTTTTAATATAAATTCTAACTAGAGTACTGAAGGATTTCTTAATTACTTTACATTGACAGCAAAGTTTGGCTTATTCTTATCAGTGTTAAAAAGAAAACATAATATGTATAGTTCAAAATAGTATTTTTATCAACTGAATGAATTTTTGATAAGATAAACTATGTCATGAAGTTCATTTATTTGGTAACTTTATATGAATGTTTAGTGGCAGTGGGAGGTACATAAATGTAGTTTTTTAAAATATACTCCATATTTTTAATATAAATTCTAACTAGAGTACTGAAGGATTTCTTAATTACTTTACATTGACAGCAAAGTTTGGCTTATTCTATAGCAGCAAATGTTATAACGATGAATTAGCTTTAGAGCAATTGCTATGATTATAATTTAGATTCAGTCTTATCTCTTTGGATATATCAAAGCCTATATGTTTAAACCAGTTCTAAACTTTATAAACTTATACTATTAAGCAGTAATATTGTCTAGATGATTAGCATAATTAAACATTTTTCTGTCAATATATATCAAGTGATCAAAAGAACTTATGAAATTATTTGATAAATTATTCAAATAGATTTGCTATTTTTAATATAAATGAAATAACAGAACCCATATCTCATACCGCATTGACACTCAGTATTGATTATATGGCTAAACCATTTTCAAGGGCTGACTTTAGTTAATCTGATCTCTTTTTCTGTCTGAGGCAGATAAAATATTAATACAAGGTAAATGAGTACTCACTGAACTTGCCATATGGCCCCTGTGTAGGCCAGAGGGGCCTGGGCAGCCTATGGACTTGCCATATGGGCCTAGAGGGAAAAGGTAAGTATTACACAGAGAACAAATCTACCATATGGACTGGGTGGAGCACTTGAGACTCTAAATACTTCCTTATACTGGAGCATTTTCACAAAAGAATACAATACACATAAATAATACATTATACAAAAACCCTTGAAAATGGATCAATTGTTTAGATTTAATATGATGCTTTCAAGCAATGTCCAGTGCATATAAATAATCATGGTTTACTTTGAAATGGCAAAAAGGATCATCAATCATTTATCCCTGACATTTTTACATTGCATTTAACATCTGTTCCATAATAGCATGGTGCAGTAATACACTTAACATCATATTATACACTGAACCTAAACAAATAAATATAGCACTAAATTAGAGTTTCTGAAAGTTTCCCTTGCTTCTGTGGATATTTTTACAAATACTGAATTATCTACCTCTTCCATCATTTGAATTTTTTGTTATTATATAAGCAGGTGAAATTAAGCAAATGGCAAAAACAATTTTCTTGGTACAATCAAACCTCATTAATTTGGTTTCTGCTAATATGGAATTTATGATAATTAGCTTGGACTTGATAAAGTTTACCTTTGTACTAGATATGAAGAAAAGATTTGCTCAGTCAATTATTAGTATAAACAAGATAACAATGAACATGCTTAACCCACTTAAGAGAGCATACTTTTAAAGGATTTCAGGACATTAATTGAATGCAAATATATACTGCTAAGAACAAATGAGTATAATTTAGTCTTTGAAACAGGTTTTCTAGTACCTGTGCTTGTTAGCAGATGGTCCAATTACTGTATATACTTCTAAAGTCTCCAAATATTTCTTTGTAGTTCTGTTTCTTATATTTTCTTTGAATTTTGCCATTCCACTAATAATTTTCTCACCTTATTTTGCAAAGCAGCTATGTCTCTTTTCTTTCTTTAACATATATAATCCTTTAAAAACAGATTACCTTCTTAGCTTTTCTTTAACAGCATAATGATTTTTTTAATGTTTTTTAAATGTTTTTTTTATAATTGGATTCTTTAAACAAATAAAGGGCCATGAGAATCAATTCAGAAACAACATTTTGGCAAATGTGAATACATCTGAAATTATATTTTAAATTATTTTTTGAATTGTTTATGGCCCATTTGCAAATGAAAACACTTTTTCATACAGGATTTTGGTAAGTTCAGGATCTGCTATCATTAGATTGAGTTAATTCATATTTTGAAATCCAGGAAAAGTTGTCAGAGAACAAAATTATCCAAATCTTTCCAATGTATTGGCCTATTAGACCAAATATTTATGTACTCTGTCAACTTCAGTGGTCTTTACACAGTCCTCAAGGTCGGCATTCATTTTTTTCCTCTCTGTTTTGGATTTTTTTTTTTTTTTCTCTTCTGTGATAGTTTTCCTCATGTCTCTCTAGAGAGAGATCAGAGCTACTTCTTCTATGCCATTTTTTTTTCCTTTTACATAATGGATGCTCATTAATTCATGTGGCAAAACAAATGGAAAATCATAATATTCAGAATTCAAAAATATTTAAATATGAGGAACATGATGCACAGAAAGCTAAAAATTAGTCAGGATGTCAGAGCAGACAGGTGGCAAGAATGTTCTTTCAAGGTTCAGTTCAGTTCAGTCGCTCAGTAGTGTCCCACTCTGCGACCCCATGAATTGCAGCACGCCAGGCCTCCCTGTCCATCACCATCTTCCGGAGTTCACTCAGACTCACATCAAGGTAGCAAATGAAGACCACTAAGCAGTGGGCATCAGTGAAGTTCTGAAAAAAAAAAGTATATGTATGGGCAACATTTAAACATGGTTTAAACATTTAACATTTAAAACATTTAAAAATTGGTTTCCGCGTTGCTGCTGCTGCTAGGTCACTTCAGTCGTGTCTGACTCTGTGTGACCCCATAGACGGCAGCCCACCAGGCTCCCCCATCCCTGGGATTCTCCAGGCAAGAATACTGGAGTGGGTTGCCATTTCCTACTCCAATGCATGAAAGAGAAAAGTGAAAGTGAAGTCGCTCAGTCTGTCCGACTGTTAGCGACCCCGTGGACTGCAGCCCACCAGGCTACTCCATCCATTGGATTTTCCAGGCAAGAGTACTGGGGTGGGGTGCCATTGCCTTCCCCGGGTTTCCGCGTTAGATTTCCAAAATCAAAAATTATAAGATAGGAAGTGTGAGTAACATAAGCTGAGGAAACTAAAATATTGGGCTGGGAACCAAGGCACAGCTTCCAGAACAGGACTGACCCCAATTATAACATTAAGAAGAAACTCTAGGAAAACGAGGCAGGAATACAGTCACTGGAAACAGAACCGAGGGCCACAGATCAGTGAAGACAAATTTATACTGAGATTTTCTTTGTCTAATCTCTTAGCTTGATATTCCTTAAATGAGTCCTTCTGCTAATACTAATAATTGCTTTCAGTGTTTGCTAGCATTTGAATCTGGTTTGGAGCTAAATGGCATGTGCTTTCTTTAGAAAGCAAGTAAAAATTCTTGGCTCAAAATCTTTGGTAAGTAAAGCAAATTTTTATCTCAACCAGGAACATCATCGAGCCCACCCCCAACCTTGCTCTTCATCAGTTCCCTCCCCTCTATACCTCGCTGCATCCTTCTAATTTTCTCACTTTGGTTCATGTCACTACTATTCCCTGTCTCTCCAGAATATGAATTAAGACTTTCTGTTTGATTTTGATTTCTTTTTCATTGAACAGTTCAGTCATCAACTCCTCTGAATTTATTCCAGCATCTCTAGGATTGGAGTGCCTGTTGATCAAATGGTTTTAATTAGAAGTTTTCTAAATGGACTGCCATCACTATATTCATATTTTTTCTGTATTCTCATGCTCCCACTGCCCACTCATGATTTTCTGTCATTCTCACTGAAGCAAGGATTTGGACTGGTAGTAGGCCTCTCTCATTGTTCCCTGTTAATATCGGCATTATTTTAACATTTTTCATGAATTTAGAACCAGACAAAATATGTGGTAAGAAAAAACCAAGTGATGAAACGACATAAATGTGATTTCAAATTCTGTGTCGTTATAGAAAATCATGTCATCTATTTAAGATCAGTTTCTTTTATGGTAAAAAAGAAGATAATATTATGCAAGGTTTTTGTGAGAATCACATAAAAATACATTTAAAGATCTAGTATACAGATAAAATGAAAGTGTTTTACTGCAACATTGTTTCTAACAGCAAACATTTTGGAACTAACTGCTTCAAAGGATGAATAAATAAAAAAGTAGAGTGTAGTTGTATAATCTAATATAACACTTCAAAAGAATCAAATGATCTGAATGAACCAACTTAGATAAGTCTCAAAACATAGTAAAAGTTGGAAAAAATATTAACAGTATGATGTCTATATCTTTTGGGCCAATAATGAAGTATGTAAGAATAACCCAAAAGTGTGTTAAATGTTACTCATCATTGTGCACAAATAAGAACATATCCAAATCTATATTTCTATATTATTTATAGCTATATACACTAAAATAAAACAGGACAAACTCATCATTTTGGTTGACTCTGAGAAGAAAGAGAATGGGATGGGACTAAGATTAACAAGATGATAGAAGGAGCAGCTGTGGAATTGGGCAATTAAGTGTTCCGTTTTTGAGCATGTGAATTTCAAGATGCCCATTAGATATCCCATGGGAAGATGTGAGTCCAGAGATGAGGGCAGATCAAGCAAAAGGTCTGAGTTAAAGATATAAATTTTGGAACCATCAGCATATAGATGGTATTTAAAGGCATGGGTCTGAACAAGGTCACAAGAGAATGAGTATAGCAAAGGATAAAAGGTCACAAGGTACCTCATAATGTTTTGAGCTAGAAAAAGATTAGATAGAAAAGCAGAGCAATAAAGAGACTAAGAAGCTGCCACTGAGGTTCTGGGAGGAGGAGAGAGAATGGTGTCCTGGAAACCATGTGAAGAATAGATTTTAAGAATGAAGGAAGCATCAACGTGTCTAGGGCTGCTGAGAAGTCAAGTATGCAGGGATGTAAGAATTGGCTATCAGATATGGCAATATGGACATACCAGTTAATTTGATAAAAGTCATTAAGAAGGTAGAAATAGAAACCAACTGGAGGAGGCTCAAGATTCAGTCATGGGGAGAACATGAGGTTATAGAGTATAGATGACTCTCCAAAGGTGGTATGAAACTGGGACAGTATTTAGAGGAAGGATGGAATCAAGGAAGATTTTCTTTTTTTGATTAGATGAGAGAGATTACAAAATGGCTATATGCATCTAGAAGTATTGAGTTAAATGAAGATCACTTAGTAAACCTGAGACAGAGAAAAGAATAACTTACTTGATATTAATTATCATTATTTTTATTTTAGGAAATGGTAGAATCCAGATTGAAATGCTTACAGGAAATGTAAGCCAGCTTTCCCCCTTGAATATGAAAGTCCACACTCGTGATGGAGATAAACTCAAATTACAACTAAATAACAAATATAGAGTCAAATCAAATGATAATATAATTTTTAGTGCATTCTATCTTTAAGTCTATCAGATACTTAACTAAAACAATACAAAGAAGTAGAAGTTATTCTTTTACTTTCATCATCTTTCTAATAGAAAATAAAAATAATGATAATAAACAGCATGAGTAACAAAGATAAATGAAGCCCAAGATAGAAGAAGAGAAGGAAAGAAAAATCTTGGCTTTTCTAAATGAATGTGGGACATGTGAATTATGTTTTAAAATATTTGGATTAAATTTATAGCTGGAATCTGCTGGCCCACAGACAAGAGAGCTGATTGGTTATTAAATAAGCTAATGTGGTTATGATTTTATTTTATTTTTTTTGAAAAATGGATAGAAGCGGTATTTCACATGCAGTATAAGAAGCACCTTGACCTCACAGTGACCCTGAGGATTCTAAACTCATTCCTTAAAAGAATTTGTTAGAAAACAAAATGGTGATCACAATGACTGGCATAGATTCTACAGGAAAACTTTCAATTCACCCTCATTTCTTTGCCTATTAAGGAAATGTAGGAATTGAAAGAAGATATTTCAGTAAAAATATATAGGTAAGGATTTTATAATGTTTTATTGTTAATAATTAATAGATGATAGAGGAAAATATATTAACACTTGAAAGACCAACTCTAAAGTAGAGGGAGAGTTTAAACCCTTGATATAAATTTTTAGAAAATAAATTATCTTTTTTAAAACAATTATTTCTTCTCCCAGTATACTGAGATTTTAGTCATGCTGTAAGGGTTGTATCCTGACTATCCTTCATCCTGAACTTGGATTTCTTCTCTTCCAGGATGTCCAAGAATGAAGTGAATGTCCTTACTTGCTCCAACATTCCTGTCTTCTTAGTTTGTTTGAGTCCATACTGTTACTAACATTGAATTTGTTATTCATCCGTAAATATTTCTAGGAAGACTAACTTCTAATTAGGCTGATTTGTTAACTGAACTATTTGGCACAATAAAATATAATCGTATTTCAGGGTTTCTTTGGTTTTCTAAAAACTCTGATGAAATTTAGCAGTTATAAAAATAATTTTGTTAGTAAAGAAATATCTTCCTTTAGAGTATCATATTTTTGAAGCTATTGTTATCCTAGGCACTATGTTCAAATTCCCATGAAGAATCTGTGTGCTCTGTACTAAAAGTTAGGGAATACATGATAAGAGAAGCAATAAGAACACTGTATTATAGTTGATGATTCCCAACTGAAAGGATAAGGCTAATATAAATTCTTCCTGTAACTGCTAACCTGGGCCAAGTTAGGTAGGAGATATATCAATATTTTAAGAGTTATATGTGGGGCTTCAAAATTCATATAAATGTAACATTTTAACTTTTTTGTATTACAGTTTTTCTTTAAAATTTTTTTTATTTTACTTTAAAATTTCTAATATAAAATGACATTAAAGGGCAATGAGAATTTTTCATGTTTTAAAGAGTGCAGGAGCAAAACCTGCATGTTTAATTTGCTTGTTAAAACATGAAGCACTTTCTAATAAGGTTGAATCTTTTCACTGTTTTCAAATTTTCCATCAATATCATGGTTTATGAAATTGTGTTTCAATATACATGCTATTTAGAATTTCAATAGATAAGGTACATATGTTAACCTTAAAGTATATGGGACAGAAAATATTAATAATACAGTAGTAAAACTTCCAGTTTCTCATTGGATTCTTCATTCTTGTGAAATCTTAGTGTATAAGAAGAAAAAATAAGCAATGAAAAATAATGTATTATTACAAATAAAGTGAAAGTGAAGTCGTTCAGTGGTGTCTTACTCTTTGCGACCCCATGGACTGTAGCCTACCAGGTTCCTCTGTCCATGAGATTTTCCAGGCAAGAATCTTGGAGTGGGTTGCCATTTCCTTCTCCAGGAGCTCTTTCTGACCCAAAGATTGAACCTGGCTCTCCCACATTGTAGGCAGGTGCTTTACTGTCTGGCGCTTTACTGAGCCACCAGGGAAATCCATTATAAAAGCTTATTACTTAATTGCCTAAAGCCTTTGTTGTTAGTTTTTAAAGTAGATTAATAATCTAAACATAGAATAGTTATTGACTAACTATAGAAGAGTTTTCTACACCCCTATATACCTATGTGTACCTAGATACTTGGGTTTCCCTTGTAGCTCAGTTGGTAAAGAATCTGCCTGCAGTGCTGGAGACCTTGGTTCGATCCCTGGGTTGGGAAGATCCCCTGAAGAAGCAAATGGCAACCCACTCCAGTATCCTTGCCTTGAAAATCTCATGGACAGAGGAGCCTGGTGGGCTGCAGTCCATGGGGTCGCAAAGAGTCAGGCACGACTGAGTGACTAACACTTACTTACTTACCTAGGTACTTACATGGTGTGTGCACGTGTACTCAGTCATGTCAGACGCTTTGCAACCCCACGGACTGTAACCCACCAGGCTCCTCTGTCCATGGGATTATCAGGGAAAGAATACTGGGGTGGGTTGTCATTTCCTTCTCTAGGGGATTGTCCCAACCCTGAGATCGAACTCAGGCCTCCTGCATTGGAGGAAGGTTCTTTATCACTGAACCACCAGGAAGCCCAGGTACTCATATAATTATGTACATATGTGCATATAGTCATTTGTATGCATATATACATACATACATATAATATACTTTTCTTTGAATTTCCTTCAGGTACATTAGATTATAGGGTTTTTTTTTATAGTAATAGAATTTACCTAAATCCTTCTTAATGTACTATTAAGATCTTTTAATTAAACAATGCATATACTCCCAAATTTGAAAATTTTCAGTAAAACAAAATTCATAAAAATATCCTGAAATATGATTTTATTTCAAAATATTTTAGACATTTTAAAAAATTTTATATTGTGATCCTAGTAAGTTCAAAGCACTGTTCAAGGTAGAGAGGACACAGTATCATCAATGCAAAGAGGGATTTTGTTTTTAAGGAGTTTGCATTTTCATTAGAGAAGACAAGCCATAAATATACAAGAAAACATTGAATACCAATAATGTCAGCTTGATTTGAATTAAACAGAACATGTCAGGGGAATGAATAGTCAGATGGCAGGATAAAATAGTTCTACATTCTCATGTGATTAGAAGGAAGGTGCCATTTCCACAGTGATCAGCCATACCTAGCCTGCTCCCAAACACCATGGACCACAACCCCTTGCCCAGAGCTCTGGCTATTCTGGCCGCCTTACTTCTCTTAACATCTACACTAGCCACTCGCATCACACTCGGTGAGTCTCACCACCACTTTTCCTCAATTCTCGTAACATACTTTCTCTTTCTAAGATTTTTCTGTTAATAGCTTGAATGCACGTTTTTTTCAGGATTTGAAAAAAGAATCCTCAAAGTGAATCTGCAGCATTCATATAGTTGCACATATAGAATACGATAATGGGACACACTTGAATAAGATACAATTGCTTGATGTGTGTGTTTTTTTTAATTTGAAATTTTAAAGTAATTGAAACATTTCAAGCAGTTTTTCTCATTGAACTAAAAAGGTAATAAAGGAAAGCTGATACAATATGTCTCCTTTCTATACCCAATTTTTGACCTTTTTTGAGCCAACATGTTTTTCTCTTAAATACAATGCATTAAAAAGCTAGGAAAAACAATTTTATAAATCTGACAATGTCTTTTTTCTTTCCTACAAAGAGTAAGTGGTTATAAATTAGAAATTAATTTTTTAAAACAGCTATAGTAAAGGTCCAAGATTTTGCATTGCATTTTTATGCTCTGAGAGTTGCAAAATAACAGCTGGGCTGTTCAAGAATCCTCTTCTCTCCAAGGGAAGAATGCTGACAATGACATAAACATACAGTCTTAACTTTTTATATTTCCCTAAATCCTAAAAATTAGTGCTCTCCTTTGCATTTTTATATGACTATGTTAGAAAGCAGTTACGTTTAAAGGAAGAAGTCATAAAATTTCAATAGGTAAAGGGGATATAAAGGTGACTTAGTTTAACCTTCTATCAATTTCCAAAGCATAGTTTCTATAACATTCCTGACAGAATGCTTCTCAACTTTGCATGGACAGTCTCTGTCATGATGAATCTACTATGGCCCAAAATAGTCAACAGCACTTTTAGATACATGAATCAAATCTTACTGTTTTCTACCCATTACTTACTAGTTCTTTTTCTGCACAGGGTAGCTACAAATATATTAAACTGAATATTTTTAATTAGAATTTTAAACATCATAAATAATTAGCATGTTCTAAGTTCACATTTCTCAAAAAACAACTCAAATTGAACATATTTTTCTTATATACCTTTTCGGTCATTAAGACTCAGCTAATTTAACATGTAGCATCAACTGAAATGTGTTTTTATTAATAAGAACAAAAAACTCAATAAATTAATTTAGGAAATAAATTGCATCAGATATACAACCAATTAAGCTTCCCTGGTGGCTCAGACAGTAAAGAGTCTGCCTGTAGTACAGGAGACCTGGGTTCAATCCCTGGGTTGGGAAGATGCCCTGGAGAAGGGAAGGGCTACCCCTCCAGTATTCTTATCTGGAGAGTCCTATGGACTGAGGAGCCTGGCCAGCTACAGTCCATGGGGTTACAAAGACTCAGACATGAATGAGTGACTAACATTTTCACTTTCACTTCACATCCAACAAATTGGTACTAAAGTGTGTAGTGTGCCAGGGATTGAGGTTATGCAGGTAAACAAGGTGGACAGAGTTCCTCATTTTTTTTTCATATTAAACACACTTAAGAAAACAAATGTGTAAAGAAACATGTTTGATTATAATTTTCAATAAATTTGATCATTTCAAACCATCTTAGTAAGATACGAATTGTTATGACTGGCAGGGGGAAAAGGAATCACTGGCTTGGTTCAAGCCAGTGAAACTGAATATATAGAATTTGTATCACCTCAGAAGACTTTGTACATTCACATACCAGACTCTCAATCTCCAAAGGATATGGCAAGGAAAGTGAGAGTTAAGGTACATATTAGAACACACCTGTGGCTTGGAAGGAGTCCTTGTCCTTTGTAAATTAACAGACTTACAGAAATTAATTTATCTAGGTCAGCATGCTAATATCTGGCTTAGGGCAGCATCCTGGTAGCTGGGTGCATGGTATTTTACCAGAGCAGAGTGGTCATCAACAACTACGGGAGCCCCTGGTACAAAGATGGGATGACACAGATGGGGTCAGGAGAGGTGTGGTTTGACAGAGAAGAATGATTTAGAAATAGATAAACTTCTTGTACTACAAAGTGAGGCAAGTTCATGGCTAAAGTCACATGATGTCAAAATTTGAGAGAAACTAGAATTGGAACAAATGCAAATGACAATTCGTGATGATAGCCAGAGATTAATTATACCTGATAAATGGGTAAGACATGGCAACCGTTCCTTCTGAAATAAATCTCTTGGAGAATAATATTTTCTGTTTGAAGAGTCTTGAAGTAGGCCTTGATTCTTTTACCTCATGAAATGCATGTGTTAATTTAAAAATAATACTTTCATGGTTAAATATTTCTCACAAGAAGAGTTTAGACCTCATTCATATTGTCTCATCTAGAAAAGTTTCAGAGTGGAAAAATTTACCTTTGTGGGTTACTCATAGTTGGATTTTTCTGATCCATTATGGGGAGAATCTGGAGTTTCAGTTCTAAGATATTTTTTGTTTAAAAATGAATAATCATAAATGTGACAGTTGAAGCTGTCAATTTGGGGGAATTCTGGCTTCTTAGAGTGACCAACGGGTAGATTTTCAGGGAGTGAGTCAAGCTTTGCTTAAAAATGCGTAAAATAGAAAATCTCTAATTTTTCTTTCTACTCTGAGATAAAATAACTATAGAATTGTTTTTATGGACTGTATGTTACTTGTATATGTTTGAACACATGTATCAAAGATAAGTAACTAATATTATTCTCCTTGCATGTTAAAAGAACATAGGATCTTCTTGCATGTTAAAAGAACATAGGATCTAGAGCAAGACTACTTGGGTTCAAAACCAGCCCCTCTCCTTACTAGCCCAGTTATACTGGCAAGTTAATTAGCTCATTTTACCTCTACTCAAGTGTAAAATGAAGATAACACTACTAACAGTATAAGAATTATTGTGAGAATCAAATGAGTTAGTGTCTGCAAAGTGCTTAGAACATTGGTTTGCACACAGAAAGCATTCATATATGCTAGTTATTTTGATGATAATGGTGATGATCAGCATCATACCATTGCCTTTGACTTTTTGAAAGAAGAATGAGGTAATAGAATCTTTCCTGAGTAACATTATTTTATGTTAAAACTTTTAATTATAGAATATCTCAAACATGCATAAAATTAGAATGGGATAATGAACCCTCCCCATATACCTACCCATCATTCAGCTTTAACAGTGATCGTCTCAAGCCCAGTCTTGCTTCATAATTTCTCCCTCCCAATTTCTCGTCCCTGTCAGAGAATTCTGAAACCAATTCCAAGCATGTTTTATTTAATCAGTTGAGGGTTGTTTATTTCCAGTGTGTATCTCTTAAGGATAAAGGCTCTTTTCCATAAATCATAATACATTATCATCATCATTTCTAAAATCTCTTAATATTTATTAAATATCCTGCCAGGTTTCACATTTCACAGACTATCATATGTGTACATATGTTTATGGGTATGTATATCCTTGAAGTCAAAATGTTCTTTTCACCTGTATTTCCTCTAAGTAAAATCCATTTTCTGTGGGGGAAAAATAAACCTTTATTGATAAATAAGTTATGTTGAAATAAATAAGAGTTATAGTTTTTAGGGAAATAAACATAAAATGATAGTTTTTAGGGTCAAGCACTTTTGGACTTGCTTGAAAAATGAAGTATGCTATACAGCTTCCAAAGAGATCTCAAACTTTGTGTAACTTTATTGTAATTTTAGTCTAAAGTGAAAGTGAAGTCGCTCAGTCGTGTCCGACTCTTTGTGACCCATGGACTGTAGCCCACCAGGCTCCTCCGTCCATGGGATTCTCCAAGCAAGAATCCTGGAGTGGGTTGCCATTTCCTTCTCCAGGGGATCTTCCCGACTCAGGGATCGAACCCAGGTCTCCCACATTGCAACCAGACGCTTTAACCTCTGCACCACCAGGGAAGCCCATTAGTCTAAAACCCATGTACAAATCAGAGTTTAAGAAATCCACGATGTCAGAATCATTGTCTAAAACCCATGTACAAGTCAGAGTTTAAGAAATACACGATGTCAGAATCATTTAATATTTCAGGGGAATAATTTGAGAATTGCTCTGTTGTATTCACTTAGCAATAAGATTCATTTTGAGTTTGGAGACTCATAAGTGAAACAGGATTGGACAGTGATGACAAGAGAGAGCAGACTATTAAACCACAGCACGCTGTGAGGGTGCTCAGTTTTTCTCCTCATTTTCTCTTCTCCAGGAATATTAATTTTGGAAAGGTTTTGGGTTTATGTGACAAATTCTCTCCCCACCCCTGAAAATTCTCAAAGCACATTTCAGAAACTCATTTTTGGCAGATGAAAATTTAAGTAAATTGGCCAAGGTCACAGCACAATAAGGGCAGAGTTATCAAGGCAATGCAGTTTCCTGCTTTTTCCACCATCCATGAAATTAGAGTAACTCCACCCCTTAAAATGAAAGGGTCTACTTTTTTTTTTTCTTTCTGAAATTATAAACCACAGTTTTGAAATGTTTTTTACCATTAACTTAGACTCTCAAAAGTGGTCTTTTAGGGGTGTGAAACGTATGTGTGTGCAATTTCAGCTACTATAACTTCATATATTACAACCTACAAAATTTGCTTTAAAAGGAGAGTGCATTTTTCGTTCAAGCTGAACCATCAGATTTTCTTTTCATGAGATATGACATGATGAAGAAGCTCTCTGTAGGAACAAAACTAGTTCACTTTCTATGGGCAAGCACAGACTATAAAGTAGATTATTAAAGTACACAGAAATAGAAAATTAGATCAGAAGTTATATTTTCCTATGAAGTCTTCTTTGGGCTTTATAAAATGAGAAAGAACTAACCTTGTTCTATTTCTGAGTCCTGAAAAAAGCCTCCAAGCAGGCATATCACCTTTAATTAGGTTTCTGCTTTTGGGAAGCATTTTACCAGCCCCCTTTCATTTATTTTTAATGATGTTATCACTAACAGGCAAACAGTCCCTTAATAAAACAAAAACAGTTTCTATATAAAGCCTGGTGTACATGTCCTGAGTCAATCATCTAAAAACAAATGTTATGATTGTTTCCGTTGTGCTCTTAGAACTCTTAATGGCCCTACTGTGCAGATATGCAAAACATCAACCTAGGAAATGTAACCATGTCTGTTATGCAGTTTTCAATAAACGCTTTCCCATATTCACTTGAAGTATTAGCAGTGAGGTTAAACCTACAGGGTCATGAAAAAGACAGAAAGGTCAATTAATTGGTTTTTTTCCGCATAAGCTACTCCAGCTCTTTCATAAAAATGCTAACAGTTTAAGACTTTAAGAAACAAGCAGGGGTAAAACCCACCCAAAATATTTAGAAGCTAAATCAGTTTGTATGTTTAATGTTTGGTACCATTGTATTTTGTCAATAAATTCCAGTCTGTGGGAAGCAAAAATCTATGCACAGATACCTGACTATTTTAGTTTCATCTTGTGTGTGTGTGTGTGTCTGTGTGTGTGTGTGTGTCTGTGTGTTTAATGCTTGGTACCATTGTATTTCGTCAATAATTCCAGTTTGTTGGAAGCAAAAATCTGTGCACAGATACCTGGGCATTTTAGTTTCATCTTCTCAATTGCCAAGGACAATGGTAAGTTTGCTATCCAGACCAAGTTTGGAAATTTAAATATAGCTTGATTTGGTATTTCCTCCATACATAGATTTTGAAATACAAATACAGAATAGACAAAAGTTAAAAAGACTCTCTTTTGAGAATAATGGTAGAGAATAGACTTTCCCTTTAAATATACAAAGGTTTTAGGCCACTTAGGATCCCTGTTTTCCTTGAACTGTTATCCCTCCCTGGTTTCCTCATACAACCCTTTCTGCCCCCTGTTTAAATATTTCCCAGTATTCAATGCCCATTTCTTTTTTTAAAGTTTTTAAAAAATTAATTTATTTTAATTGGAGGCTACTACTTTACAATATTGTGGTGGTTTTTGCAACACATCAACATGAATCAGCCATGGGTGTACATGCTTACTGCCATGAAAATTTTGTTTTTCTTCACTCTGCTCTCAACTTGCATCATCTAAATATAATCTCTTCTTTTTCCAAATAACCACTAGATGCCATTTGAGTCAATTTTTTGGCACATAACCTTATTGAGATTATAATTGCATGTATTTTTTTATCTTCTTCCTAGCGCTCCCTCTTAATTCAAGATAGTGTCTATGAAACTGCATTGTAATCAAGAACATGGTTTCCCAGTAGAAAGTTTTTTTTTTTAGTTTTATTCTCCTGGATGGAGTAAGCAGAGAATGTATCCTTCTCAGTTCAGCTTTTGCCTTTTGCCTCATCTCATCTCATCTCATTTCATTCACAAACTCTATCAAAAGACATTAAGTTATTACTCTGTGTTAGAGAGCTGAAGTTTATATATTTGTATATATACATATGTTCTATTTTTCCCCTTAAGAGTGGTCCCTAAAAAAAAAAAAAAGAATGGTCCCTAAATTTTGTCAGCTTCTCAAAGGTAAGAACTACTGGTAAATATAATAGTTGCATATGTGTGTAATAAATACTTCATGCATTAAATTAGGCAGAGCTCTGAGTTTAGTATATTTCTTACCACTTCATCATAATGCCAAACATGCACTTACAATGATTTCTTTCACGTATCAAAACTTCTCTTTCATTTACGCAAAAGTGAAATCCAGAGTTGCATATATATATGCAACTGCTTCAATATATCCAAGTAGCCTCTTAAGTTTGTTAATGCTTTTCAGTCAGTTTCTCCAAAATCTGTACTGTCTTCTCTTTTTGTAAGTCATTCTACTGATTTTTTTAAGGATCTGTGCCTGAAGAGAAATTGATAAACTTTGGCCCTTTCTCAAGTTACTTCTATCACAGTCAATTTTAGCTGTTCACTGAGCTAACATAGGGTTAGTCTGTCTATGGCAACTGTAATAATATATAGAAGTAATTTTACTACCAACATGATATTTCATCATCACAAGCCTCATTAGAGAGAAATAATATAAAAACCACAGGCTTATGGCTCATGGTACCAGATTAGCATCCCCTCCATGGCACATTGAAGCTAAGTTTACAAAAAGAAATTTGTAATAAATTTAGTTATTTCTTAATCATTAGTGCTTTATGTCTGTTAGCATTTTCTGTTTCACAAGGCACTTTCCCACACATACATAATCTAATTGGATTTGAACTATAATCCATTGAGTTTGCAGTCATCTTTTTAATAAACAGACCGAATGAACCTCAAAGAACATAAGAGGTGGAATCTTCCTCTACTGTTTGCTAAGACTTGGTAGAGCCAAGGACTTAAACTTACACTTTCTGAATCTAACCTGGGCTACTTTTCATTTTACAATAATTATATCACATTATGGTGACAATTTTACATTAAAAAAATGGAGTAATTGTAAACCCAGACTTTGAAAAGTGGGCTTAAAATTTAAAACAGTAGGCAAGTCTTGTTTCATGATATTCCTGGATTTTTATAAGAACTGGAGTAGATACATGAAGGTTTGTGACCAGTGTTTAAGATTACATCCTGGTATCAGAATGATTAGTTCCTATTGTCAAATTAACTCCAGAGTGCCTTGAGGAGGAAGAAACCACCATTGAGGTATTGTTGAGCTCAATTTAAATGACTATGTTTTATGTTTGGAAATAAATTGCAAAAATATTTTTAAACACCAATCCTTAATTTTTTAGATTATTCATGCTGCTACTCTAGTTGAATTATGTGGCTGATGAATTTACAAAAACCCCAATAAATATAACTTTAATATGCAATTGAATGGGAATTTGTCAAAATAACCAAGAAGTTTGTATTTCTATAAATAAATATTCACTTCTTTATAGAAAGTACCATGTTCACTACAACTTTAATCAACTTTTTTTACTTAACCATTATAGAAGTATAACATGTTAATACAAGCTTTCAGATCACTTGTAAACATTAAATATGGTGACTTTTTTCCATTTTAATAATGCTGCTATCTATTTTACATGAACATGAATAAATGTGACTACAGTGAAATGTATGGTTTTCTAAAAGTGAATGAGTTTTCTTCTACTTGGAATTTAGGTATAATAAAAGATATCAGAGAAAAGACACACACACACAAACTTGAAAGAGAATATATAATTCAAACCCAGAGGGATTAGTTATGAAAATAACAACTGAGTTAGACTTTATTAACAGGAAAGAAAACATTTTAAAAGTGGAGGCCCATTATTTTTTCAAACAACATTGTTCCTTAGGATATCCTGTAACTTGTTACGAGTGATAAGATTGGAAATAAAAAAGCCTGTCTTACAGAAGCATCAATCTTAGTGATAGTCATTTATTGGTAAGTGACTTAAAATATGAGAAGAATCATGAGATGAGGTATCATTTTTTATATTTCACTGATTTGGAGTTTTTAAATATTTTCTTCTCTTTTTTACTTTCTCTTTATATTATACATTATATTCTAGTTGGCCTCAATTGATTTTGTGTTGTTACATTAATAATTGTCAGTATATGTATATAATTATTAAAATGTTAATTAGCAGTTTTTTCCAGTTAAAAGTTGAAATTTGTAAGTTTATAATATTTTCTGTTTTATTTTGCTTTAGACAACCACTGTAGTTCCCTATGGCTAAATTAAAATACAACGATATGTGCATACTAAGTCACTTCAGTCTTGTCTGAATCTTTTCGACGCTATAGACTGTAGCCCACCGAGCTCCTGTGTCCAGGGGATTCTCCAGGCAAGAGTACTAGAGTGGGATGTCCAACCCAGGGACTGAACCCATGTCTCTTATGTCTCCTGCTCTGGCAGACGGGTTCCTAACCTCTACCACCACCTGGGAAGCCCATAAAATACATGGATACTTTAAATTTAATAACCACTGTTTCTTAGGACTTTAAAACCAACAATTCTTAAGAGCATTGGCATAATTGCTGGCCCCTACAGATGTAGAGTACTTAAAAAAAAATTGTGCCCTAGTTAATGCAGGTTTCAAAAGTACTTTCTTTATTCCTAGGAAGATATACTTATCGTTGCATCTGATTTACCATCCTCACTGTTATGAATGACTGTCTTATAAATTTTTTAAATTCGATAAAACTTATCAAATTGGAAAATTCTATAAAACAAAGCAAAATAAATTGACTTATAAAATGACATTTGTCACTTGAGTATCATCACTAGCTTTCTGTGAAATTTTGTTTCTGTTTGTTAATTTTATATATCCGTAAGCCTGTGGAATTTAGAATTAAGATAGTGTAATTCAGCCTCTAAATGGATCCATTTCACTCTCTGATTGATATAAGTGAAATTTCCACTTAACTAATTTTATGATTTCTTATGGGGCTTCCCAGGTGGCTTAGTGGTAAAGAATCTACCTGCCAAGGCAGGAGATCCCTGGGCTGGGAAGCCTCCCTGGAGAAAGAAATAGCAACCCGCTCCTACATTCTTGCCTGGAAAAATCCCATAGACAGAGGAGCCTGGCAGGCTACAGTCCATAGGGTGGCAAAGAGTCTGATGTGACTGAGTGACTGAGCACAGTGATTTCTTATAAGAAATAATAGAGAATGTGTAACATTAGACTTGAGTGATACTAGAGTTTGTCTCACTCAAAGTGCCAGTTTTTTAAAAACTGAGGAAATCAAAACCTGAAGAAGTTATCACGTGTTCAAAGTAGCTGATACTAACTAGACACTAAATTATTTTTATTTTATACACTAATGTATTCAGAAAATTGTAAGCACTGTTTTAGTTACCTAAAGCTGTGGAACAAACTGGGCCAAAACTTAGTGGCTTAAACCAGCAAACATTTGAAATCTCGCAGTCTCTATGGATCACAGACCTGGGACAACTTAGCTGGATGCCTCTGGTTTAAGGTCTCATGAGCTTGGGGCTGCAGCCTCATGTAAGGGCCTGACTGGGCAGGGGGGGATTTCTTTTCAAGTCATCTCATGTGGTTTTCACAGCCCTATGTCTCTTGTTCTATGTCTTGGCACAGGACTGTCTCACAACATTATAGCTGGTTCTTCCATGACAAGAATGTCAGGAAAGGGAGAGAGAGAAATGGAAATGACAGACATTTTACAACTGAATCCTGGAGGTGACATTCCATCACATTGCTTTATTCTCTTTGTTAAGTCTAACTCAGACTAAGGGGAAGGTTCTCTATAAGATATGAATAACAGGATGGAGGAATCACCAGAGCCATTCTGTAGGCTGTCCCTAACCTTAACCCTACCACATGCCCAGAGAAAATACTTCCCAAGTGAAATATTTATTTATTAAGTCTTTATAGTAAAACATCTCAGGCAATGAAATTGGAATACAGACTCTTCATGGACCAATACTATGTTCTGTGTATGTTTTTCTTTCTGATTTTGTACTGAGGTTACACAAATTATGTCTTTGTACCTATGAAATATGCAGTGAAGTCTTAAAGATTAAACAGAGAAGATGGTTCAGACATATGTACACAAGCACAGCGCAAGAGAGGGAGAGAGACAGAAAAATAAAGACTAAATACAGCAAAATATAAATATTGAATTTGAGGGAGGAATTCAATTAGTTTTCCAAGGGCTGGTTTAAGAAGTTACCACAATAAAATAATAAAAAATTTTATTTTGCCACAGTTCTGGAGACCAGGAATATAAAATCAAGGTATTAACATGGATGGACTCCCTCCAAGAGGCTAAAAAGGAGAATCTATTCTTTACCTCTTCTAACTTCTGCTGTCCGAATTCCTTGACTATCATCCCAAATTCTGAACCCTGTCTCTATCTCCACTCTGCCTCCTCTTTTTTCGTGTGGCTCTCTTCTCTCTCTCTCTCTTTCTCAAATCTCCTTATGCCTTTCTCTTATAAGAGTATTTGTCATTGGATTTGCTGCTGCTGTTTAGTAGCTCAGTCACGGCTGACTCCTTGCAAGTCCCTGGGCTGTAACCAACCAGAATCCTCTGTCCATGGGATTCTCCAGACAAGAATATTGTAGTGGATTGTCATTTCCTCCTCCAGGGAATTCTTGCCACCCAGGGATGGAACATAAGTTTCCTGTGTCTCCTGCTTGGCAGGCAGATTCTTTACCACTGAGACACCTAGGAACCATTCCATATCACAGTGATCTCATCTCAAGGTTTTAACATAATCATGCCTGTAAAACTCCTCTTTCCAAATAAACTAGAATTATTGGGATCTAGGGATTGGGGGTGGACATACAGTTTCGGCCGGGGGTAAGGGGTGGGGAGTGGGGATGGCTACCATTCTATCTACCACAGAAATACATAGGGATTCTTTGTTCACTTCTTGCAACTTTTCCAGAATTTTAAAAGCATGATATTAGAGAGCATAAAAACAGAGGTTACATTGTCAAATGTCGTAAAAATTCAAATAGCTTAGCATCTGACAAGCTAACTTTCTTTTAAAGGTAAAACTTTTAAAATATACAGATGTATTAAATTAGGTGTTTCGTCAATCTGTGCTTCACTGTCATTCACTATTTGAAGTCAGTGGAGATTATGTCATGTCAAAATTCTTCTACATTGTCTGGCCTCTCAAAATTTTGCTTTAATCTTTTCTGAAACATTTAGGATATCAAAGGTCACTTTTATTTCAAAACAAATAACTATGTTCCCAATTTTGCTATTCTTGTAGTAAGACTGAGACTTTCTGTTGATTGCCACAAGATGACAACTTTTTCCCAGATAGTAAGGTCTTGAAACCAAAAGGAATATTTTTGTTTTGGTTGATCTCTGATTAGTTTGTCTTTTCCAATATGTACATTGATCTTAAGAATCACTCTTTTTCATTTCTTTAGCTGCCGTGCCTTTACATTTGATTGAGTTAAAGTGGCTTTATGAAATATCTCTGCTATATAAAATGATAAATAAATGTATCTAATCAAGTACCTCTATACTAAATGAGTCTATTTACACTTACCTTAAACCATGAAGATCAAGACAAGCATTTCACTGAAGTAATTGCTGGGGGGAAAAAAGACACACACACACACCACATATACACACACCACATACATTTATGTGTAAATACACATAAACAAGGAACAGTTTTAATCCTGGGAGGATAATGGAGTGGTTAACAGAATAATGATGGAAAACAAAATGTTTTACTAACTGTGAGACTTAGCTACTTTCCAAATGAAATCAGTTGCTAGGGTCTAGATAAGCTCTTAAAGATTTCATATTTTATTTTTTAACATTATATCTCCAGTGTCTATCACACTGTTTAAGTAGATATTGATAATATTAAATAGATACATTTATAAATGTGTAAACCACTAGTAAGTAATGAATTAACTCACAGAGTAGCCAAACACAGTCAAGTATAAATGTACTGAAGTTAAATCAACTAGTCAAGGGATTGTTGGAACTTATGTCAAACGTGTGTGTGTGTGTGTACATACATTTGATGCCGTTTGCACAGACAGCTTTTAAGAATTGTGGAGTCATCGACTCTAAAGCTGAAAGCAAACACAGGTGGTTGGTTCTATGTCTTTCTTCAAGAGACAAGCAATTATTATCCTCATGATCTATTAAGCCACATTTTCTTTAGCATGTGACAGCTAAGGTGATGTTGATCAAAAAATATAGCTCTTTATTCTTAAACAAGTTCACATGCACATAGATGTTTAACTAGTGCCTTTATAGAGCTATTATGTAAAAACACTAGCAGCCTTGGTCTGAAGAAGTAATTTACGACAGCTAGGTAAATGGTGTCCAGGATCACCTTGATAGTATTAGCTATTCAGTGTCCCTACCCCTGTACTGTGGCATTTCTTTAACTCTGTTGACAAATATGAGAGAGGAAAAAAAAAAAAAAAATACAAAAAACACAATGAGCCCTGCTCAGACTGCTTACTCTGTTTCTCCCTTTAATACCTGCTGCTTCAGATCATCTGTCAGTCAATTAACAGAGAAGAGAGTAGAAGGAGAAACTGCAGAGGAGTGAGTGTGTATGAGAGAAGCATAGTTAAAAGAAGGCCTTGTGTCTCTCACTACCCTCCCCAACCTTTCTTTCTTTTTGGTTCATTAACTGGAAGTGTGGAAAAGTGAAGGGAAATGAATTTAACTTGTCCTGACATTAGTTAGAGACAGAAATGCAATGACTTCCAGAATATTTCTGCCCCAGAGAGAGGTAATTGAAAAAGTTGTTGTGTGGTTAGATGGTGTAATGAAAAATAAAGAAATGATTCAGGAGAGTGGAATCAAATTATAAGCATAAAGGCAAGTGTGCTGAAGTTTTTAGCCAGTTGAAAAATTGAGAGATACTATCAGGACTGTGCAAATATATTGCTCTGATTAATTTTCCTGGGGTGAAATATGACAATATTTATAAATTGACAATCCTGCCCTGAATAAAATTTTCTCTGTGATATAATAAGCCATAACAAGTATCCATCTATGTAAAAACATTTAAGTAGTAAAGAATTGAATAAGAAGGTTTCATGTGAGAGTAAAAAGAATTTGTATCTGGACATTGCTCAGAGTTGCTTACAACCTGGGAGAATACTCAATAAACAAAGTAAAGGCTAATTTATCTTAGAGGGTATTATATTTGAGTTTTGAAATGTTGTTTTGGATGTTGGTGTTTTCTTTTCTTTTCTTTGGACGCCTTTTACATGTTTAAAAAACAGTTTTTCAATATGAGGTGAGAGGAGTGTGCATGCATGTCAGTCATGGCTGACTCTTTGCGACCCATGGACTGTAGTCCACCAGGTTCCTCTGTCCATGGTATTCTCCAGGCAATAATACTGGAGTGGGTTTTCATGCTCTCCTCAAGGGGATCATCCTGACCTGGGATTGAACTTACATCTCCTGAGTCTCCTGCATTGGCAAGCAGGTTCTTTACCACTAGAGACACCTGGGAAGCTCTAAGGTGAGAGGTATTCAAGGGTCAAAATAAATTCAGTTCAGTTCAGTTGCTCAGTCATGTTCAACTCTGTGATCCCATGGTTGCAACACGCGAGGCCTCCCTGTCCAGCAACTCCTGGAGTTTACTCAAACTCATGTCCGTTAAGTCAGTGATGTCATCCAATCATCTCATCCTCTGTTGTCCCCTTCTCCCCCCACCTTCAATCTTTCCCAGCATCAGATGAGTCAGTTCATCACATTAGGTAGCCACAATACTGGAGTTTCAACTACAACATCAGTCCTTCTAATGAATATTCAAGACTGATTCCTTTTAGGATTGACTGGTTGTATCTCCTTACAGTCCAAGGGACTCTCAAGAGTCTTCTTCAATACCATAGTTCGAAAGCATCAATACTTTAGAGCTCAGCTTTCTTTATAGTCAAACTCTCACACCTATACGTGAGTACTGAAAAAAACCATAACCTTGACTAGATGGATCTTTGTTGGCAACGTAATATCTCTGCTTTTTAATATGCTGTCTAGGTTGGTCATAACTTTTCTTCCAAGGAGTAAGCATCTTTTAATTTCATGACTGCAGTCACCATCTGCAGTGACTTTGGAGCCCCAAAAAATAAAGTCTGTCAACCAACAGTGCAAATAGCACTGTTTCCCCATCTATTTCCCATGAAGTGATTGGACCAGATGCCATGATCTTCGTTTTCTGAATGTTGAGCTTTAAGCCAACTTTTTCACTCTCCTCTTTCACTTTCGTCAAAAGGGTCTTTAGTTCTCCCCTTTCTGCAAAAAGGGTGGTGTCACCTGCCTATCTGAGGTTATTGATATTTCTCCCAGCAATCTTGATTTCAGCAACGCTTGATTACAGCAGTTGTGCTTCAGCCAAGCATTTCTCATGATGTACTCTGGATATAAGTTAAAGAAGCAGAGTGATAATATACAGTTTGATGTACTCCTTTCCCTATTTGGAACCAGTCTGTTGTTCCATGTCCAGTTCTAAAGGTTGCTTCCTGACCTGCATACAGATTTCTCAAGAAGGAGGTCAGGTGGTCTGGTATTCCCATCTCTTTAAGAATTTTCCACAGTTTATTGTGATCCACACAGTCAAAGGCTTTGGCATAGTCAATAAAGCAGAAATAGATGTTTTTTTGGAACTCTCTTGCTTTTTCGATGATGCAACGGATGTTAGCAATTTGATATCTGGTTCCTCTGCCATTTCTAAAACTTGAACATCTGGAAGTTCAAGGTTCACATACTGTTGAAGCCTGGCTTAGAGAATTTTGAACGTTACTTTGCTATTAGGTGAGCTGAGTGCAATTGTGCAGTAGTTTGAACATTCTTTGACATTACTTTTCTTAGGGATTGGAATGAAAACTGACCTTTTCCAGTCCTGTGGTCACTGCTGAGTTTTCCAAATTTGCTGGCATATTGAGTACAGCACTTTCATAGCATCATCTTTCTGGATTTGAAATAGCTCAACTGGAATTCCATCACCTCCACTAGCTTTGTTCGTAGTGATGCTTCCTAAGGCCCACTTGACTTTGCATTCCAGGATGTCTGGCTCTAGGTGAGTGATCATACCGTCAAATTATCTGGGTCATGAAGATCTTTTTTGTATAGTTCTATGTATGGATGTGAGAGTTGGACTATCAAGAGAGCTGAGCACCAAAGTATTGATGCTTTTGAACTGTGGTGTTGGAGAAGACTCTTGAGAGTCCCTTGGACTGCAAGGAAATCAAATCAGTCCATCCTAAAGGAGATCAGTCCTGGGTGTTCATTGAAAGGACTGATGTTGAAGCTGAAGCTCCAGTACTTTGGCCACCTGATGCAAAGAGCTGACTCATCTGAAAAGACTCTGATGCTGGGAAAGATTGAGGGCAGGAGGAGGAGGGGACGACAGAGGATGAGATGGTTGGNCATACAAAAAACACAATGAGCCCTGCTCAGACTGCTTACTCTGTTTCTCCCTTTAATACCTGCTGCTTCAGATCATCTGTCAGTCAATTAACAGAGAAGAGAGTAGAAGGAGAAACTGCAGAGGAGTGAGTGTGTATGAGAGAAGCATAGTTAAAAGAAGGCCTTGTGTCTCTCACTACCCTCCCCAACCTTTCTTTCTTTTTGGTTCATTAACTGGAAGTGTGGAAAAGTGAAGGGAAATGAATTTAACTTGTCCTGACATTAGTTAGAGACAGAAATGCAATGACTTCCAGAATATTTCTGCCCCAGAGAGAGGTAATTGAAAAAGTTGTTGTGTGGTTAGATGGTGTAATGAAAAATAAAGAAATGATTCAGGAGAGTGGAATCAAATTATAAGCATAAAGGCAAGTGTGCTGAAGTTTTTAGCCAGTTGAAAAATTGAGAGATACTATCAGGACTGTGCAAATATATTGCTCTGATTAATTTTCCTGGGGTGAAATATGACAATATTTATAAATTGACAATCCTGCCCTGAATAAAATTTTCTCTGTGATATAATAAGCCATAACAAGTATCCATCTATGTAAAAACATTTAAGTAGTAAAGAATTGAATAAGAAGGTTTCATGTGAGAGTAAAAAGAATTTGTATCTGGACATTGCTCAGAGTTGCTTACAACCTGGGAGAATACTCAATAAACAAAGTAAAGGCTAATTTATCTTAGAGGGTATTATATTTGAGTTTTGAAATGTTGTTTTGGATGTTGGTGTTTTCTTTTCTTTTCTTTGGACGCCTTTTACATGTTTAAAAAACAGTTTTTCAATATGAGGTGAGAGGAGTGTGCATGCATGTCAGTCATGGCTGACTCTTTGCGACCCATGGACTGTAGTCCACCAGGTTCCTCTGTCCATGGTATTCTCCAGGCAATAATACTGGAGTGGGTTTTCATGCTCTCCTCAAGGGGATCATCCTGACCTGGGATTGAACTTACATCTCCTGAGTCTCCTGCATTGGCAAGCAGGTTCTTTACCACTAGAGACACCTGGGAAGCTCTAAGGTGAGAGGTATTCAAGGGTCAAAATAAATTCAGTTCAGTTCAGTTGCTCAGTCATGTTCAACTCTGTGATCCCATGGTTGCAACACGCGAGGCCTCCCTGTCCAGCAACTCCTGGAGTTTACTCAAACTCATGTCCGTTAAGTCAGTGATGTCATCCAATCATCTCATCCTCTGTTGTCCCCTTCTCCCCCCACCTTCAATCTTTCCCAGCATCAGATGAGTCAGTTCATCACATTAGGTAGCCACAATACTGGAGTTTCAACTACAACATCAGTCCTTCTAATGAATATTCAAGACTGATTCCTTTTAGGATTGACTGGTTGTATCTCCTTACAGTCCAAGGGACTCTCAAGAGTCTTCTTCAATACCATAGTTCGAAAGCATCAATACTTTAGAGCTCAGCTTTCTTTATAGTCAAACTCTCACACCTATACGTGAGTACTGAAAAAAACCATAACCTTGACTAGATGGATCTTTGTTGGCAACGTAATATCTCTGCTTTTTAATATGCTGTCTAGGTTGGTCATAACTTTTCTTCCAAGGAGTAAGCATCTTTTAATTTCATGACTGCAGTCACCATCTGCAGTGACTTTGGAGCCCCAAAAAATAAAGTCTGTCAACCAACAGTGCAAATAGCACTGTTTCCCCATCTATTTCCCATGAAGTGATTGGACCAGATGCCATGATCTTCGTTTTCTGAATGTTGAGCTTTAAGCCAACTTTTTCACTCTCCTCTTTCACTTTCGTCAAAAGGGTCTTTAGTTCTCCCCTTTCTGCAAAAAGGGTGGTGTCACCTGCCTATCTGAGGTTATTGATATTTCTCCCAGCAATCTTGATTTCAGCAACGCTTGATTACAGCAGTTGTGCTTCAGCCAAGCATTTCTCATGATGTACTCTGGATATAAGTTAAAGAAGCAGAGTGATAATATACAGTTTGATGTACTCCTTTCCCTATTTGGAACCAGTCTGTTGTTCCATGTCCAGTTCTAAAGGTTGCTTCCTGACCTGCATACAGATTTCTCAAGAAGGAGGTCAGGTGGTCTGGTATTCCCATCTCTTTAAGAATTTTCCACAGTTTATTGTGATCCACACAGTCAAAGGCTTTGGCATAGTCAATAAAGCAGAAATAGATGTTTTTTTGGAACTCTCTTGCTTTTTCGATGATGCAACGGATGTTAGCAATTTGATATCTGGTTCCTCTGCCATTTCTAAAACTTGAACATCTGGAAGTTCAAGGTTCACATACTGTTGAAGCCTGGCTTAGAGAATTTTGAACGTTACTTTGCTATTTTGTGAGCTGAGTGCAATTGTGCAGTAGTTTGAACATTCTTTGACATTACTTTTCTTAGGGATTGGAATGAAAACTGACCTTTTCCAGTCCTGTGGTCACTGCTGAGTTTTCCAAATTTGCTGGCATATTGAGTACAGCACTTTCATAGCATCATCTTTCTGGATTTGAAATAGCTCAACTGGAATTCCATCACCTCCACTAGCTTTGTTCGTAGTGATGCTTCCTAAGGCCCACTTGACTTTGCATTCCAGGATGTCTGGCTCTAGGTGAGTGATCATACCGTCAAATTATCTGGGTCATGAAGATCTTTTTTGTATAGTTCTATGTATGGATGTGAGAGTTGGACTATCAAGAGAGCTGAGCACCAAAGTATTGATGCTTTTGAACTGTGGTGTTGGAGAAGACTCTTGAGAGTCCCTTGGACTGCAAGGAAATCAAATCAGTCCATCCTAAAGGAGATCAGTCCTGGGTGTTCATTGAAAGGACTGATGTTGAAGCTGAAGCTCCAGTACTTTGGCCACCTGATGCAAAGAGCTGACTCATCTGAAAAGACTCTGATGCTGGGAAAGATTGAGGGCAGGAGGAGGAGGGGACGACAGAGGATGAGATGGTTGGATGGCATCACCGACTCAATGGACATGGGTTTGGGTAGACTCCAGAAGTTGGTGATGGATAGGGAGGCCTCACTTGCTGTGGTTCATGGAGCCGCAAATAATCAGACATGACTGAGTGACCGAACTGAACTGAACTCTATATTCTTGCCACCTCTTCTTAATATCTTCTTGCCTCTGTTAGGTCCCTACCATTTCTGTTCTTTATTGAGCCCATCTTTGCATGAAATGTTTACATGGTATCTCTAATTTTCCTGAAGAGATCTCCAGTTTCCCATTCTATTTTTTCCTATGTTTCTTTGCATTGATCACTGAGGAAGGCCTTTTTATCTCTCCTTGCTATTCTTAGGAACTCTGCATTCAAATGGGTATATCTTTCCTTTTCTCCTTTGCTTTTTGCTTCTCTTCTTTTTACAGCTATTTTTAAGGCCTCCTCAGACAGCCATTTTGCTTTTTTTCATTTCTTTTTCTTGGGGATTGTCTTGATCCCTGTCTCCTGTACAATGTCATGAATCTCCGTCCATAGTTCTTCAGGCACTCTGTCAGATCTAACCCCTTGAATCTGTTTCTCACTTCCACAGTATAATTGTAAGGGATTTGATTTAGGTCATACCTGAACAATGCACATGAGTTTGGGTGAACTCTGGGATTTAGTGATGGACAGCTGTCTCCTGTACAATGTCATGAATCTCCGTCCATAGTTCTTCAGGCACTCTGTCAGATCTAACCCCTTGAATCTGTTTCTCACTTCCACAGTATAATTGTAAGGGATTTGATTTAGGTCATACCTGAACAATGCACATGAGTTTGGGTGAACTCTGGGATTTAGTGATGGACAGCGAGGCCTGGCGTGCTGTGATTCATGGGGTCACAAAGAGTCAGACACGACTGGGTGACTGAACTGAACTGAATGATACAGTGGTTTCCCCTACTTTCTTCAATTTGAGTCTGAATTCGGCAATAAGGAGCTCATGATCTAAGCCACAGTCAGCTCCCAGTCTTGTGTTTGCTGTCTGTATAGAGCTTCTCCATCTTTGGCTGCAAAGAATATAATCAATCTGATTTTGATATTGACCATCTGTTGATGTCCATGTGTAGACTCCTCTTGTGTTGTTGGAAGAGGATGTTTGCTATGACCAGTGCATTCTCTTGGCAAAACTCTATTATCCTTTGCCCTGATTCATTCTGTACTCCAAGGCCAAATTTGCCTGTTACTCCTACTTTTGCATTCCAGTCCCCTATGGTGAAAAGGACAGCTCTTTTGGGTATTAGTTCTAGAAGGTCTTGTAGGTCTTCATAGAACCATTCAACTTCAGCATTACTGGTAGGGGCATAGACTTGGATTACCATGATGTTCTGTATTTTGGACTCTTTTGTTGACCATGATGGCTACTCCATTTCTTCTAAGGGATTCTTTCCCACAGTAGTAGATATAAGAGTCATCTGAGTTAAATTCACCCATTCCAGTCCATTTTAGTTCACTGATTCCTAAGATGTCGACGTTCACTCTTGCCATCTCCTGTTTGACCACTTCCAATTTGCCTTGATTCATGGAACTAACATTCCAGGTTCCTATGCAATATTGCTCTTTACAGCTTCAGACTTTACTTCTATCTCTAGTCATATCCACACCTGGGTTTTGTTTTTGCTTTGGCTCAGTCTCCTCATTTTTTCTGTAGTTATTTCTCCGCTAATCTACAGTGGCATACTGGGCACCTACCAACCTGGGGAGTTCATCTTTCAGTGTCCTATCTTTTTGCCTTTTCATCCTGTTCATGGGGTTCTCAAGACAAGAATACTGAAGTGGTTTGCCATGCCCTTCTCCAGTGGACCACATTTTGTCAGAACTCTCCACCATGACTCGTTCATCTTGGGTGGCCCTACACGGCACGGCTCATAGTTTCATTGAGTTAGACAAGGCTGTGGACCATGTGATGAGATTAGTTAGTTTCCTGTAATTGTGGTTTCCAGCCTGTCTGCCCTCTATGGAGAAGGAAAGAGGCTTATGGAAGCTTCCTGATGGGAGAGACTAACTGATGGGGAAACTGGGTCTTCTTTCTGATGGGCGGGGCCATGCTCAGTAAACCTTTAATCCAATTTTTTGTTGATGGGTGAAGCTGTGTTCTCTCCCTGCTATTTACCTGGGCCTAAACTATGGTGGAGGTAATGAAGATAATGGTGACCTCTCAAAAGTTCCCATGCATGTACTGCTACACTCAGTGCCTCCAACCCTGGAGCAGGCCACCCCAGACCCACGCATCCCCTGGAGACTCCTGGACATACCCAGGCAAGTCTGGGTCAGTCTCTTGTGGGATCACTGCTCCTTTCTTCTGGGTCCTGGTACACACAAGGTTCTGTTTATACCCTTCAAGAGTCTATTTCCCAGTCCTATATAAGTGCTGGCAGCTCTGTGCTGGTGTTAATGGCTACCTCCTCCAAGAGGGCATATGCCACACCTAAGTGCTGCCATACCCAATGGCAGTCCACTGCTGATCTGCACCTCCACAGGAGACCCTCAGACACAGTTCTGTCTCAGTCTCTGTGGGATCTCTGGTCCAGATCTTTTGTTTTAATGATATTGAACAATTCAATTATAATTACTGAAGAATGTATTTGATTCCAGTTTTTGTTTTTTTTTTTAGTTATGGAATTAAAGTTTTTAATTGTATATTTGTTTGTAGACTCAAGAATATATTTGAACAAATCATTGATATATATAACCCTTCCAGGTTAATTGAGAAACAAACACTAATATACAAAACATTTCTCCTATATGAAGCTCTTGAAATATCCCATTGTCAGTCCAAACAGAATAAACTAAAATGAGATAATTGGGAAGGTACCCATAAAGTCAGCCTGAATATATTATCACAACTATATATGAGATAATATTTGTTTTAAAAAGATTCTATTGCACTGTAAACTCAGTCTCATTAGAGACTGCATTTAAAAGGCTTATAAAGTTACTCATTAATGTTATCTTGTTGTATCTCCACAGCTTTTTCATTAAAGAAAATTCAGCAGAAAGCATTTTCTCCTGATAGCAGGAACCAATTTGCAATAAATGTTCTGGAAACCACTAGGGAAGCCATTACTGAGGTCTAATAAAAACAGACAAGCGTAACTTGTTCTATATTTTTGTTTCAATCACACACAGATGAGACCCCGCTTTCCACACCAACTGCGAGAGACAGCCTTGACAAACTTTCTCTAACTGGGCATGGGCAACCGCTGCCTCCAGGATTCCCATCTCCTTTTCTGTTTCCTGATGGACTGTCTTCCATAGAGACCCTTCTGACTAACATACAGGTAGGACTTTTTCACATTCTGGGAGAAAAGAACATGGAAGATTCAGCTGTCAGTTTTTCCCAAAGTCATACTATTCCAGCTTAATCCATTCTTGAGACTGACAAAACCATGAAAATGAATTTTTCTAGCAATTTGATATTTTAAACTTAATACACAAATTCAATTGGTTAGAAATACCCAAATATGTATACTACATCTTAATAAAAACTTAGATGAAATGGCCTGGGACTTTTAAAAACCATTCTGCTTAAATGTTCTCTTTACTGCCAATTAATAGTAGGAATCTAGCTGTTTAAGCTTGCCTGATGTATTAAAAGACAGTACACCAGTTCTAATAAATATTTAGCTGTTTTTAAACTGCTGGCCTTTCAGTGAGGAAATGATATGTTTAGTCATTTAAATATGCCTAAATGAAAAAGAATCCAAAAAATCCCTTCTTTCATAAATTAGTTTATTTCAGTTAATAAGATTTCTTCAAAGAACAACTTCAAAAAGTCATACAAAACTTTCCACAGATTTTCTATGTAGTCTTCAGGATGTATATTTTATGTACAGTACATTATGAATAAAAAATACAGTTAACAATAACATAGAACATGGAGCCAAAATAATAAGTGTTTGGGATAAAAGAAAGCATAATTTTTTTGCCCACACATGAAGTGGTCATGTGGACCCCAGATGGAGCTTTTTGCCATCTACTTCTCCACATTTAAAGTAGCTGGTAGTAATATGCTTGCAGATACGCTGGGTTTTTTTTTTTTTTTTTTAATCTTTGTTCTAGCACTCAATCCTTAGTGGTATTTTTCTGTACACATTTCGTACCATATTAAACTTTCTCCCAGTAGAAATGTAATTAATTTTATTTACCTCTCTAAGGACATAACAGAAGGCCTTTAATGTAACATATCTTCTCATCTGTTAATATGGCATTTTTAATACTAATGTAATTAGAATCTCTAGAACTGTATTCAACTTTAAGGTTTTATATCTCAGTAACTGAAATAAATCATCAATCTAACCTAAATGTAATCATAGCCAAATAATTGATTATATTTAAAAATAAACATATAACTTTTTTCTAAATTCAGCCCACATTATTGTTTTCTGAGTTAAAGTTCTTAATGCATTTCTCTTTTGTTAAATTAAATGCTTTCAAAAATATCCCTCAACATTTCTGAATTTACACTTTGAGAAGTAAGGGAACAATTAACTTTCTTTTGTATGTTGTGTTTGTGTGTGTCTCTGTGTGTGTGTACATATATATATTTATATATATATAAAATTCTATATGAAGCAAATAAAAAGCTAAACATTTACTTAAAATTCCCCATCTAGGTGTCTGTATATTCACTAACTAAAGCCTCTTTAATGGGGAAAATAATAATTTAATTTCAATTTCAGCAAAGAAAACATTTCTGTGTAAACATTCATTAGTATAAACCGGTTTGCTCATCTGAAGAGTAGATTTACACAGAGACCCTTGCATTCTGTGTGAAAACCACATCACTAAGTCAAATTCTGTGTTTGAGAATGTTTATCCACTCACCCATAGACAGTAATACACAGACTAGAAGTGTTATCTTCATGCGTGCTTGCAGGCTAAATCGGTTCAGTCGGGTCGGCCTCTATGTAACCCTATGGATTATAGCACTCCAGGCTTCTCTGTCCATGGGATTCTCCAGGCAAGTATACTGGAGTGGGCTGCCATGCCTTCCTCAAGATCTTCTGAATGCAGAGATTTAACCCACATTTCTTATGTCTCCTGCATTGGTGGGCAGGCTCTTTACTACCAGCATGGCTTGAGAAGCCCAGAAACATTATCTATATCACCTCAAATTATAATTATTTCTTTAAAGAAAGAAAAAGAGGAAAGGGAAAATTTCAGTTTTAAAATGTACAAATTTTAGATAAATTATTTTTTAGTGAATGTATCTCTAGAAATAATATATTCTCTAGCCTTCCAAACAGCCTTAAGAGGATATATTAGGAAGAGTTAATGATAGGAGTCAAGTCAAAGTAAATTATTTCTTCTAGTCCTAAATCATAGGATTCTGGGTCTGACAAAGTTAGAACACTCACAATAAAAATGCTTCATTTAGGGACTTCCCTCTAGGTCCAATGGTTAAGACCTCGCCTTCCAATGAAGTGATCCTTGGTCAGGTAGCCGACCAGGTCAAGATCCCTCATGACTCACAGACAAAAAATCAGAACATAAACAGCCAAAGCAATATTGTAAAAAATTTAGCAAAAATTTTAAAAATGGTTCACATCAAAAAGGAAATAATATTTCATTTAAAATAAATTATGCTTGTTCACTTCAGTTTCACATATAGATGTATACAGATGAGATATTATATATGTATATGTATGAATTTGATACCTGTATACAAGTATATGTGCATGCACATATATGTATGAAAGGTAAAATCAATTGAAAATCTTACTTAGTGCCATATACAGTAAAACAAATGACAGTACATATGAGAAGCCCAGAAACATTATCTATATCACCTCAAATTATAATTATTTCTTTAAAGAAAGAAAAAGAGGAAAGGGAAAATTTCAGTTTTAAAATGTACAAATTTTAGATAAATTATTTTTTAGTGAATGTATCTCTGGAAATAATATATTCTCTAGCCTTCCAAACAGCCTTAAGAGGATATATTAGGAAGAGTTAATGATAGGAGTCAAGTCAAAGTAAATTATTTCTTCTAGTCCTAAATCATAGGATTCTGGGTCTGACAAAGTTAGAACACTCACAATAAAAATGCTTCATTTAGGGACTTCCCTCTAGGTCCAATGGTTAAGACCTCGCCTTCCAATGAAGTGATCCTTGGTCAGGTAGCCGACCAGGTCAAGATCCCTCATGACTCACAGACAAAAAATCAGAACATAAACAGCCAAAGCAATATTGTAACAAATTTAGCAAAAATTTTAAAAATGGTTCACATCAAAAAGGAAATAATATTTCATTTAAAATAAATTATGCTTGTTCACTTCAGTTTCACATATAGATGTATACAGATGAGATATTATATATGTATATGTATGAATTTGATACCTGTATACAAGTATATGTGCATGCACATATATGTATGAAAGGTAAAATCAATTGAAAATCTTACTTAGTGCCATATACAGTAAAACAAATGACAGTACATATATACATTCATACATACTTATATACATGTTCACATACACACACACAAGCCAGACATACATGTTAAATTTATGTTCAGTTATAGTTTCACATTATTTTGCAAAAGTTCATAGTTGCTAGCTCTTTTATTATTTTTACATATATTGAGTTATAGTAATATCCTAGGAATCATATAGAATACTTAAACAATCATGACTCTGACTTATGGGGCATACAGTATAAATGTGTTTGCTGTCCAAATTCTAATTTGGGTAATTACATTCTGTCTACCTCAATTTCCTTTGTAAGTTCAATTATGTATAATGGTGTTCTCTACTTTCTGTTTCAAATGGCAACACTCTTTTGGTGTGGTAAATTTAAAGCTCTATATTTCCTTTGAAGATGCTTTATTACAATGACAATGAAAAATAATTGAGTTGAAAGTATTTGCATTTTATATCATACAATATCAGGTTTAAAATTAAAGGTTTATTTTGTATGTTTTCTATTTTAAAGTATTGTTTTATATTTAAATTTAATGCACATAAACTCTATTTTTCTTAAAATTAATGACCAAAACTACTCAAAATAATATTTAAGGAGTTATTGTTCTAATATTCAATCCTTTGATTTCATGATATTGTATAATTTGATAATTTTAAAATTAAGAATTTTTAATAGCTACTGTAGATGTCCCTTCCATGACACATTATCAAAATTCAATTTTCTTAAATGGTATTTCTTTGTGCTTTAAAAGAGGGCCTGTAGAAAAATACTATATGCTAGTATTTTAAAATATATATACTATATATAGTATAGAAAATGTTTTATATATAGTATAGAAAAATATAGGTAGTATAAAAATATATGTGTATACTGTATATCTTTAGGTACCAGATTTTTGCTAATTCCTAGAACTATAACTGTTCTTTCTTAAAGTTTGAATATTTTTATAAATTAGAAGTCATAAAGAATAATGATATCTTCAGTAAAGAACAGCAATTTCACTTTAGTGACATTTAAATTCACTCTAGATTTTGCTTTTTAGAATTAAAAAAAATTATATGTAATTTTATTTTATTTTTCTATATGGACAATCTTTCTTTTTGGTTTCCTTAAACAAACGTGTTCATGGACAACTCCCTATGAGATTTTATGTGAGGGAAGTAGAATTTTAGTATCAATTTACTGGATGTGACACCTTCGATCATTGTTTATCATTTGAACAGACTGAAGGGAGAATTTTACCCACTATTCTCAATCTGAGCTTCCAAGCTGTAAATCATAACTGGGATATATTTGCACACAAGACTAGGAATAAATATGTTATACTGTTTATTACCTATTTACAAAAATTATTTTAAAGGATAGTTAGATAAATAAAAAGTAGAAAAGAAAAATAAGGTAGAGAATATAAAATTTATTGAGGGGTGATATTAGCACTAAGGATATGCCATAAGGGGAGTAGGATAGCTGTTTGGTTCACTCTGGTTTGTCTTTTGAAAGTATTAAACAAACAAGGAAAATCTAAAAGGGGTGTTAAAAACACAACGAATGGCAAGCTGAGATTGGTTCACTATGGTCTGACAAATAAACATATTCTGATTGTGGTATTTAAAAAGCATTCTTTACTTCTATATTTGATGGAAGACAATGAAAAATAATTTGACCAAAATTTCTGGTTATACATATTCCAGTCTTTGCATTTCAATGTCATGACCAGTAATATATCTTATACAGTTCAAAGATATGAATCATTTTTATTTGCATTATTAATATGTATTTTAATTATAAAAATATGTATTAGTAATTATATAGTTACTAATCTTCTCTAACTGATAAAAGCATTAGGAAGAAACTTTTCAAAAAGATAAACAATAAAATAAGACATTGACTTCAAAATATGGGTAGACTAGAATCAGATACATTGGTTTTTATATTATATCTTTTTATCTTTAATCATAGTATGTTGTATCTTCTCCTGTGTGTCCCATTACCAATTTTGGGAAGAGAGATCATGAAAAAAGCAGTAAAACATAGCCAATATTTTAAATTCAGTTAACTGTAATGAAGAGAGTGGCATTAATCTCTTAAAAAATCTGGACTCTGTATCATTTTTACTAATTTATATCATATACAACAACAATACAAATATTAATAGTAAAACTAATTTTCCTGAGGATTTCCCTGGTGTCTCAGTGGTAAAGAATTCCCTTATCAATACAGGAGATGCAGGTTCCATCCCTGGGTCAGAAAGATACCATGGAGTAGGAAATGGCAACCCACTTCAGTATGCTTGCTGGAAAATCCCTTGGACAGAGGAGCCTGGTGGGTTACAGTCCTTTGAGTCCCGAAAAAAGCAGGGCATGACTTAGCAACTAAACAACAATATTTGCTGAATAATCTTAATATGTCCCCGTGCAGGAAATATACTCCTGTGAGTCTCCTCTACTCTAACACTATTTAAATTCTGATACTTCTAATTCACCAATGTCTGAGTTTTTCCCATTACAAGCAATTTTGTGACCTAAGCTGGAGGCCCTGCATTTTATCCCAGTTCAGGCATGATCTGCTTGGAGAAAGCATCAGATCTCATAGGTTAAGAGTTCAGCCTCACAAACCTGCTTCCTGCCCCCACTTTCATTGCCAGTTGTAAGTCCAGGTTGTAACCTGTGCTTGTGACCAACTAGCTACAGACTGGAGGTTCCCACTACGCCTGCCAATTAATTTGTTAAAGCGGCTCACTGAACTTAGGAAAATGTGCTACTTATGTACCCGGTTTATTATAAAAGATTATAAATCAAGGTCCAGAAGGAGCGAGTGAATTGTCCAATACAATTCAGAAACAGATGGGAGAAATACATAGGGCAATGTATTTGGAAAGAGGCATAACACTTCAACTCCCTCACGCATCATCCACCCTGTACCTCTATACAATGACCAATTCAAAAGTTCTCTGAATCTCACCCATCCTTTAGGGACTTGCCAAAAGTCAACTTATTAACAAAAGCTCATGTGTAGTTGCAAGGAGTTTATTATGAATAACAGAAGACCATTTCATCTCTGTTGTTCTTATCGCTTAGGAAGTTCCATTCCCTGTAGCATCTCTAGATACCAATATCCAGCACCTAGAGGTGCTTTTGCTGGAGACTTCATTGTTAATCAGCTTTGAAGCACAGTAACCAGAACAGCAAACCAAGTATAGTATCTTTTGTCATAAGAGTGGCAAAAATGCTTTAGTTGATACTGTTCTGTCATGTTTTTTAAAGTTCCTAACTTCAAGGCACACTATTCTTTTTTTGGAATGAAACACCAAACAAAGAAAAAAAGAAGAACCAAAAACCTCAGGGTAGCACTGACCTCGGTTTAGTCAACTTACTCATTTGGGATCTTAGACAAGTCACCTCCTCCTTCTGAACCTTGGTTTTCTCATCTTTGAAAGGTTTAAGCTAGAATGGGTAATGGCTAAACATCTCCTCCAACTGGCTTTGTTGTTGTTGTTTAGGAGCTCAATAGTGTCCGACTCTTGTGCTACCCCATGGACGACAGTCTGCCAGTCCCCTCTTTCCATGGGATTTTCTAAGCAGGAATACTAGAGTCTATGTGATCCCATGGGTTACAGCTTGCCAGGCTTCTTTGTCCATGGGATTTCCCAGGCAAGAATACTGGGTTGCCATTTCCTTATTTACTCTCATTAGAAATACCAAATTACTCAACACAAATTTTGTCACCTGCTTTTCAATGATATTCATGGAACCGTACATGTCATCTATTTCTAAAATTTGTACAAAATACAAATATGTACCAAGTAAGCTTTTCTTCATCTAAGATCTAACTAGTAACTTAAGAAATGCTTCTGTCATATAAATATTACTGTAAGTCTCCTATACAGGCAGATATTTATACTTCCTAGGCAAGAGAAATAGTTGACATATTGCTAGATTAATGTGTCCTTTATATATATAGTTTATAAACTCATTCCCTGAAAAATGATAGAAATTTGTTTACACAGCGTAGTACTTTAGAAAGCAAAAATACTTCTCTATTATGACAGGCATTATGTCTGCATATAGAAAAGAAATCTGAAGTCAAACAACCACTATCTTTAATAACTGCTATGTCATAGACTAAATTTAAAATGCTTTTTTTTAAAAGAATCGTTACTATCCAGCTTCAACATCATGAGAACTGACCTCCCCCTGGGACCAAATCTTATGTTTTAAGCCATTTCTTTTACATTAAATCACATTTCCATCATAGAATTTTGCTTGATACTGCATGACCACATGAGACCTAGCATTTCGTGTGACCTTTTGCATATGATCTACCTGGAAAATTTACAGAAGTTACACGAACCCGATAGTACTGTTATCACTGATGGTTAAAATGGTGCTCCAGTGATTTGTAGATGTTGTGAACACTACTTGCTTTTGTTTTCCCAGTCCCCTGCTGCATTGAAATTTAATTGGCTTTCTGTATTTTTTGCAGAAGAGCTGTCACAGACAATAACATATTTTTTGCATATGTATCAGTTTGGCTCTAGTGAAGATTTTTGTTCACACTGGACTCCTACTGATGTGCACTGATTTAAAGTCTAAAAATGAAACTTAATTTTATACAGCTTATAAGTAGTCCCTAGAGGGTATTGGATCCTAAAAGCTAATATTTTTCAGACATAATCAGCAGGAATAAGTAATGTACTACCATTAGCGACATTAACAGCAATGTAACAGAAGGAAACAATAAACATAAATGTTCTTAGCAACTTTGTACTTTACAACAAATATTAATATAAAATTACACAAATTAGAACTGCAGCTTAGCACTATTCAACACGTTTATTCATAATGATTGTTTCATATTTAAAGAACACCAAAATATTGTGTTTTGTCAGCCAAGGACAATAATAGTTTAATAGTAATTTATTTTAAACAGCTACTGATAATACAACCAATCAACACATTAAATGGTGCCAACATTGGCATCTTGCTAAATAATCTCTAGACATTGCACAGAGAGTACATCTTTCAAAGATAAGTCAACAAGAGCAATCAGAGCAGAAAATTAGAATTTGGTATCTTAGAATTAAAATACAGCTAAACTAAAGTTTTAATTGGGGTGATCTAAAAGGGCACTTGATGTAATGATCTCTTTCATTTGTTACTAATTGTTTGTTCCTGATGAAGAAGAAACATATACAGGAATGTTGCCGAACTGAGTTAAGATGGCAGTTGCCTTAGCAGCTATGTTTTATTGTTAAAAACAAAAGAGTAGGGAGAAGTGAACTGCCATCCAGCTTGTTTCCTATCACAAAAATTAATTCAGAAGATTCAGGGTCAGTTATTTCAAATATTAAATATTAATAGCTTATATGTACTTGAAAAGAGACTTAAAAAGACTTGTGACAGTTGGTGGGCTGAACTAAAGGTACATTCCTATTGCATTAGCAAATCAAGCTGGAATTGAAATGTATGAATCAAACTTCTTATGTTGTATCCTACAAAGGGGTAAAGGGTTCTCAAATAGATCTACAACTGGCATTAACTACCATTTCATTTCTAATTTCAATTGAAAAATTCAGCTGCTGATGTTCATAAACCAAAGCAAAGCATCTTTTCCAAAAGGGCATTTTGAATTCCTGAGTTGAGAAGGATTGAAATCTTAGCTCCAATTTTTACTAATAATTTTAGTAATAATTTTCTAATGCCTCTTAGCAGAGAACACATGCAGAACACTTTGCATAGGTTTTACATATTCTCATAATCTGAATTTAAAACTTCAGAATACTGCTCATATATTAATATAGCATATAGTCAAATTATATATATATATATAATTTTATAATCAGTTATATAAATAGATATAATTTGCTTTTGCCATATACTATTATTATATATACTGTTAAATATGCCCCTAAAATGTGTCCTCTGTTTAGAGCCATTTTGATAGATTTTTAAAAAATAATGCATTACTAAGCCATGAAGTTTTAGGTCCCTGATGCATATTATGTATCTCAAGAAACATATACCATATTATAATTTCTATTCAATAACTGTTTGAAATCTACTCTACAGTAGGCACTCTCTGAGTTTTAGTACCCATAGTACCCAATGAGAGAAAATGTCTCTGCCTCAGAGAACTTAACATTTCAGTGAAGAAGATGCAAAATATGGCACTAAACAAACAGATGACAATATTACATAATAAATGATATGAAGAATTTTAAGGAGGGAATAAAAAGTTGAGTTTGGAGGGCTAGTCCAGATAAGCTGTAAAGAGAAGGGTTTTCCCCAGTGATGGCTGAACAAAGGTGAAATGAATGTAGGAGTGAGCCATGCAAAACATGGGAGGAAAGCATTCAGGAGGGAAACAGAGAGCCAGTTTCCTGGTGCAGAAACTACTTGGTGCCTTAAGAAATAAATGGCCACTCACGTTGTATATAATCTCAGTAGGGAGTGGCAGAGAATGAGCCCTGAGAGACAGGTGAGTATTGCTCACATCGCATGGGGTTACATAAACTATGTCAGATAATTACACATGGAACAAATCAGTCTAATTTTCTTCACAATATTTAATTTTAAGATACACTTATGTGTTGCCCTCATGTAGTATTAAACCTAGATATTCTCATTAGAAGCAATTGAACCTACATGCCAAAAATATTTGTCTTCCTAAAATAGTTTAATTAAACATAGAAAAATTTTGCTTTACTTTTACTATTTATCTTAGCGAGGACAGAGTGACTGCAGAACAGGAATGAAGGTATTTGATAAGTGGGCTGTACTCTTTTAAAATATGTTAAAGTAATGAATGAAATGTGCTTCATCCCCGAATATTATAATTCTGAATACCTTCTTTGTACAGGGGCTCTTGAAAGTTGCCATAGATAATGCCAGAGCGCAAGAAAAACAGGTCCAACTTGAAAAAACAGAACTGAAGATGGATTTTTTAAGGGAAAGAGAACTAAGGGAGACGCTTGAGAAGCAGTTGGCAATGGAACAAAAGAATAGAGGTATTTTTAACCTTCCAAATAAGTTTAATACTTAGCATCAAATATTCAGCATAACAATATTTTGTGATTTACTATGAAATGTAACTTTTTTTGTCTTTACCTGTAGCTTTAGTTTAGTGCAGGATTTGAATCCTGAGCTTAACCTTCAAAGTACATGTTTTCTCTTCTCTTCTTACCTCAAGAAACTGAAGTATATCCATTATATCATTAATCACATAATTTTTATTGCTTATAGTTTTAACCAATTCATAGTTTTAAAATAAGAAGGAGTTCTGATAAGATGACAGCCATGAAGAAGAATTATATATTCATTCATAATTGCCCTTTGAAAAGCTTGAGTTAAAGTCATAAAACTAAAATAGAAAAATACTGATTATTCAAGCGAAGCAGATTTAGTGAGATATTTATCAAATGAAATGGAAGACTGATGAATATCTGAACAAATGACCAAAGTTGAGTGTTTGTATAATTTCTTTCTGAATGCCTCATTTTCACCCAACAAGGTCAAATACACATCAGCGTAGAAACTGATGTGAATTTTTATTGGGTAAAAATAATGTTATTATCAGTCTATGACTGCTTCTTTTTACCCACTTTACAGTGCATGTTTAGATAATTGTGAAGGGCATTCATATTTGTGTGCTTATTTTATGTATGAGACCCAAGAGTATTTTCTTTACAATCAACTTCCCCTCTGCTTCAACTCTAAAGTTCTCCTCAATATTTAAAAGGGGAAGCTTCTCTCATTTAATAAGTAGCCACCATAAATAATCCACACTTTCTTCTGATATATGTGACGTGGTCATTTAAAAATAATTCTTTCTTTCAAAACTTGCAGAACTAATAGGTTTTTTATTAGTTACTATGAAGCAATAGTTATCAGTTCCCAGGATGAGGCTGATTTGGGCAGCTGGCACGCCGGGTGTAGAGCACTGTTCTAAGTAATGTGACTTCACATAGATTTAGCTACTAGAGTAAGCAAAACAAGATAAATGTTGATGGTGGATATGTTCTGAGTAATGAATATGGTCAAAGGGTTCCTTCTTTGGAACCATCTTCCATGAGATAGCCATGTTGCAATTTTGTTCTCACTTGGAGAAGTCTTTTTTGAACAAAACTTAAAAGCAGAACCTTGAATTCTTAAGGTAACCTTTTGGTTACTTGAGAGATTTTCAGAATTGTGTTGTTTTACAACTGTTGGAAGATTTACATTGTTTTATTCCTTTAACCACTAAAGGTATAGGGCAAAGTGTTTCACAGACAACATCATAAACCTACCATTTAATTAATTATGAACAAGTTAAAGGTAATGACTATCGATATTGATCTATATGAATGTGTCTATGGAAGCCGTGTGTTATCCTGAGGAGAGAAACATGGCAACCCCATTTGCTTCAGTCACATAGGAGGAATCAAAGAACAGTCCATGGCAAAGCACTGGGTATTGAGCTTTCAGTGCAAAGAGACTATATAAGCAATCATCTTCAGAAAGGAAAAGAGTAAGCAAGTAACCTTGTTAAGATTTTCACAGTATTAAATAAAGGAAATTAGCATTTATTTGAAACCAGTTTTGTTTTTTTCTTATAAGATTTGACTCAATGTAAAAATAATTTTTTGTAAATATATGTTACTGGCAACAATAAACTGTAAGATAATGGTCTGCCATTTTAATAATATTGATTATAAAAATAGGATTTGTGGAAGCTGGAAATTCAAAGTAACACTCTTACATGAACCATTGTTACCTTTTTTGATGTCTTGACTGAATACTATGCTAGGTAAAAAATGTTGCTTGTTAATCTGTAGTAAGTAATTATACAATAAATTTGGAATGGTTACTTCTTATGACTAATTCTGCCAGAAGGATTTTCTCATACTGATTCTGTCACATTCATATACACAATGTTTATCAATCATCCAGAAAAAAAAAAACCTACTTCAAAGAAAACACTTTTATGCTTTCCATATGCTGATTGGTTACTTTCTATATAGTGTAAAAGTTAAAACAATGATCAGTTATTATATGTATGAAAGTACAGTAATCATACATTTGTGAAGAAGATTTGTTAATATTTATTGATTACCTATTATGTACAAATACTTAAATTGGTCAGTAGGAAAAACATTCATCATAATTAACTTTTTGTATCATAGGCTACTTTTTTAAGTAGCAATGAAGTTTTATACTCATCAAATTCCTACACTCTAAAAGTGTAACTTTTCTGAAATACATAATACTGCATAGACATCTGCTATGAAATTATTAATATATCTAAGCAAATTGCAATAGTTTCATCAAAAAAGTCTGTTTATATAGATATATTATTAGCTCCACATATGCAATAGTATTTATTACATTGTCTAAAATTTAAAAAAAGAATTATTAAGAATTTTGCTGGTATAACATTTTTGTAAAGATAAGGGAAATGCTCCATTTACTACTCAAAATTAATATTTCATAAAGAGAGACTAATCTTAAAGGTTTATACTATTCAGATTACTTTGCATTTGTCTGATTCAAGGGCAGAGACTAAACTACAAAATTTATTTAATCAGCCTTCTTTTATTAGTGGGTATAAATATTTATTAAAATTAGTTTCCCATTAAAACTGTCTCCACATATGATAATTAAAGGCATTCTTGTAATAGTTCAAGGCTACACAAAAATTGGCCTCCTTGGACATTTTACTGAGATTTATTTTAGGTAAAAGTGGGTTATTGTTTTTTTTTTTTAATTTGTTTTAACTTCCTCTGCATAGACAGGTGCAGTCCAGCAGGGGGAAAAATAATATTATTTTAAAAATAGAGACCGCTTGTGGAAATATGAACATTGCAAAAATTCTGAAAAATAATAATGTATGTATACTCTTTTCTAGCCATAGTTCAAAAGAGGCTAAAGAAGGAGAAGAAGGCTAAGAGAAAACTGCAGGAAGCACTTGAATTTGAGACAAAACGGCGTGAGCAAGCCGAACAGACACTAAAACAGGCAGCTTCAACAGATAGTCTCAGGGTCTTAAATGGTAAGATGTGTCTTTATGCATGGCCAACTAACTTTCATTGTGAATACTCAAAACGCAATTTAAATGTGTTTGCGGATTTGTATTCCTGTGGCTGGTGATTCGTTAAGCTCTTTTTGAAAGCGTGGTGGAAAGAAAAGTCACATGTGTTGGGAGAAACGTTTTATTTCATGGGTGCTTCCACAGTTTTGTTACTTCAGTATCTGAGATGATATGGCTTTTCTATTTAACCAATTCTGTCTGTACTGAAACATAATAAAATATTAATACGAGAAGTTCTCAACCCCCCCATCTCATTTTCTGAACAATTTTGCATTATTTATCCATTCAAATCTTCTGATAATTCTCATGGTTATAGTCTTTGTTCAACCTTTAAAAGATGACAAAGATTTATGTAATTTTAATTCAGCACCAAAGTAACAGGTTGCTTTTTTTTAAAAGGACAATGGGAATCAAATGAAATGTGTGTCACTCTTACCTTTCTGTGTTTTTAGACTCTCTGACCCCAGAGATAGAAGCTGACCGCAGTGGCGGCAGAACAGATGCCGAAAGGACAATACAAGGTGGGAATTTGCAAAAGGCTATAAATCTAGATCTTGCTCTATGAGTTTTTCCTCTGCTTTAGCCTGCTATTCAAGCATGTAGCCTACCATCTGGGCCACATCAAAACAAGTTCAAACAAGGTCAAGTTCATCTTGCTTGTTTCTATGAGTGAATTCATTTTGTGCTGATAGATTTTCTTTAAATTAACAGGTCATTTCTGTTTATACAATGCAATTAAAAAGGAATAATTAATTTTAAACAATGTATGATTTAATCTTGAACACAGTAAATGTGTTTTATTGAATGTGTGAAGCCCAGTATAATAGATGAAAGTTTTATAAATTCTATACCAATAAAATCATGAGTTAACTAGGGAGTTCTTAAAATTTGAAATGATCTTCTTTTTGTTTTAGTGACAACTGATGCAAGGTACATGTAATAAACCAGGTGAAAGCTAACAATAACTAATATTGTTTGATCCTACGTGAACTTCCCAAGAAGACTGTGTGCCATTATATACACTTTAATAACACAAATCTGCTGAGAAAAATTGTATAGAGAATACTAAAGGGAGTTTTTTTAAACACTCAGAAAAGCAAAATATGTATATTGCCAAGACCACACTATTAGAAGAGAACAAAATCTGAAGGTAGCATTTATAGCCTCACATCTATTCTAGACAATAAACTCAATCTAACAACATGAATACTAAACAGTAAAAGAGCATTAAATGAAAATGATTCTTCAAAAGGAAGCCTAAAATGATTAACTACTATAATCCTCTCAATTGCTTTTATTTTGCATTTTAAGTTCATTCATTTGGGGAATATTGTTTGACATTAATCGTGTTAGTCAGTTCCAAAAGTATCATTCTTAGTTTACTATAAAGGAAATATAATTGTGTAAAGTATCGTATATGCAATAAATAAAAATCAGAAACCAGAGACATTCCTGGAGAATGGTTTTTGTGTATTAATTGATTCTACCATGATAATTATTTTTTAAATCCTAAAGCTTGATCCATATGTTTTATGAGACATCTTGTAGAAAAGATTTCATTTTTTAAAGCATTATGGGTTTCAGCAAAATTACATATATGTGTGACTATAATATTATTAAACTCAAAAGATCTATGTTGCTTTGTAAAGAATTACATGCATATGTTAACACATTACTAATAACAAAGCCAGTACTCTTTATCAGGGACAGTAAGTCCATTGTGAACTATCAGAACTGTGGTCTGTGTATTTGGGGATTCCTCAGGCACTTAGTTAATGTCCAAAGTGCTGGACATAAAAAAAGGACATAAGCCTCCTGGTAGATGTGATATATAAATTATCTGATATCCACAGAATTCTCAAGGTGATTAGAATTCAAGCAAGAAAAATTATGGACACTACATTCTTTCATATACATGGAAGTTTAAGAAGGCATTAGGCAACAATTGCCTAATGCCTAGGCATAGTTGACATAAACTATATTTCATGAGTTTGCTATTAGCAATATTTGGATCATAAATAAGGTTATAATTATTTTATCAGAATTTGTAAAACACAAATTCAGATGTATATTTCAATATGAGATAAGGTCTTGCTATATAGGTCAAAGTTTTGACTACTTTCAATTTCTATTATGATTTACTTACACTCTGAAGAAAATTTTTAGTAATAAGTTGCATTCTTTCTGCCATCCAGAATGTTATATATAACACAGAAAACTCATTCAAACAACTCTATAACTCAGGAAAGGAGAAACATCTGAATGACAATTATATATAGTTACTTAAAGCAAATATTGTTTTTTATGGAGTTATTTATTGCTTTTTCTTAATTATAATGTGAAACATTTTTTCAATTCTTTCATTAATCTTATCAATTAAAAAGATGAGTTCCTTAAGCTTAATGTAAATAATCAATAATATTCTAAATTTTTGTGTACTTACAACTTGAATTTAATGATTTTTCTGATAATCATACTCTTCAATGAAAAGTTTTCTGTAAGACACCTTAATATTAATAGTTTTAATTAGATAATGTGAATTTTTCTCAAATATAATCTAAAAAACAAACGTAGATGAATCTGTGTTTCTATATGTTAATTGCTATCGGTTATCTCACTTGACATTACCCAAGACTTTTAAAATGCCAAAGCAAAGAGATCATCTTTTGCTAGTCTAACCCAACTAAATGAGTTCATTTAGTCGTTTGAAACATCTTTTTGTTTTAACCTTGGAAACTAAATTCATAAATTTAAAAGCTAACAAAATAGCAAAATTAATGATGCAGAGAAAATATCAGAGAACAAGGACTGTGTTTAGTAAAATGAGGAGTCTAAGTTCAAGAATGGGAAAGGCAAAGGAAAAAGAACCAGAACTAACTGCTAATTTGTGAAATGGTCTATATCAGACATTTTGGCCGCTATAAGCATGTGTTGCTTCACAACTCATGAATGACACGAACACAGCCCTGCTCCCTTCCCAGGAGTTATGAGTCTTTGTATTCTTTCTTGCTCCCAATCCAACCATAATTGAAATTATTCTGTATTCCAAAATAAGCTCAACTTAATTAGGAATGAAAAAGGAAACACATTTCTTTATACTTGGTATGTACTTACTCATTTTTAATATTTTGTTAATAAATGAGCCAGATTTGTCCCATGAATTAGTCACCTAGCAGTCAGATACTTAAATAATATTCAGTTACCCCCAAATAAATGTTGCTTCATTAGTATTTAGTAGCATCATTTCTGTAAAAGTACAAAGGTGTGGAAGAGAAAAACAGAAAGCAGCTTAGAAACTATTGCTGAGCAAGAGGCTCTAAATAATTTACTTATCTGGATAAGTAAGGTAAATCAGCTCATACTATACAGGAATGAAGTTTTCATTACTGATACTTCTGGTAACTAAACTCAAAATTAATAAGCTTGGTGGAAATTTGATGACTATATATATATATATCCAGTTCAGTTCAGTCACTCAGTCATGTCCGACTCTTTGCGACCCCATTAACCACAGCACGCCAGACCTCCCTCTTCATCACCAGCTCCCAGAGTTCACCCAAACCCATGTCCATTGAGTTGGTGATGCCATGCAACCATCTCATCCTCTGTCATCCCCTTCTCCTCTGCCCTCAATCTTTCCCAGCATCAAAGTCTTTCCAAATGAGTCAGCTCTTTGCATCAGGTGGCCAAAGTATTGGAGTTTCAGCTTTAGCATCATTCCTTCCAAAGAACACCCAGGACTGATCTCCTTTAGAATGGACTGGTTGGATCTCCTTGCAGTCCAAGGGACTCTCAAGAGTCTTCTCCAACACCACAATTCAAAAGCATCTTCTTCAGTGCTCAGCTTTCTTCACAGTCCAACTCTCACATCCATACATGACCACTGGAAAAACCATAGCCTTGACTAGACAGACTTTTGTTGACAAAGTAATGTTTCTGCTTTTCAATATGCTGTATAGGTTGGTCATAACTTTCCTTCCAAGGAGTAAGTGTCTTTTAATTTCATGGCTGCAATCACCATCTGCAGTGATTTCAGAGCTCAGAAAAATAAAGTTAGCCACTGTTTCCACTGTTTCACCATCGATTTGCCATGAAGTGATGGGACCAGATGCCATGATCTTCGTTTTCTGAATGTTGAGTTTTAAGCCAACATTTTCACTCTCCTTTTTGACTTTCATCAAGAGGCTCTTTAGTTCTTCTTCACTTTCTGCCATAAGGGTGGTGTCATCTGCATATCTGAGGTTATTGATATTTCTCCTGGCAATCTTGATTCCAGCTTGTGTTTCTTCAAGTCCAGCGTTTCTCATGATGTACTCTGCATAGAAGTTAAATAAGCAGGGTGACAATATACAGCCTTGACGCACTCCTTTTCCTTTTGGAACCAGTCTGTTGTTCCATGTCCAGTTCTAACTGTTGCTTCCTGACCTATATACAGGTCTCTCAAGAGGCAGGTCAGGTGGTCTGGTATTCTCATCTCTTTCAGAATTTTCCACTGTTTACTGTGATCCACACAGTCAAGGGCTTTGGCAAAAAAGTCTTGCTTTTTTGATCATCCATCAGTTGTTGGCAATTTGATCTCTGGCTCCTCAACTTGTTTCAGGAGCTGGATTTTATGGTGATTAACTCTTTCATGCCTGAGTCTTACAGATTTATATGTCATGATTTGTGATGATGTTTAAAAATTATATCTTACTTTAAAGATTTTCATAAGATATATATATATATATATGAAAGTGAAAGTCACTCACTCATGACTGACTCTGCAACCCCATGGACAATACAGTCCATGGAGTTCTCCAGGCCTCGCTGTTCCCTTCTCTAGGGTATCTTCCCGATGCAGGGATCGAACCTAGGTCTCCCATATTGCAGGCGGATTCTTTACCAACAGAGCCATCAGGGAAACCCTGTATCTATATGGTGGTTTAGTCTCTAAGTCTTGTCCTACACTTGCGATTCCATGGACTGTTGCCTCCTAGGCTTCTCTGTCCATGGGATTTTCCAGGCAACAATACTGAAGTGGTTTGCCATTTCCTTCTCCAGGGTATCTTCCCAATCCAGGGATTGAACTCAGGTCTGTACCGCAGGCAGATGCTTCACAAACAGAGCTACCAGGAACGTCCTATATATATATATATTAGACAGAGTCAGTATTAATACTTATTTAACTTTTACTTGGACAGGTTAATAAATATCCTCCAAAATCTGAGTCCCTCACACATATGAATGCACATCTACACAATGTATGCAGCCAAAGCTATAGTATTATGAGTTCCTTCTACTGAATCCTAGTCTCTCATTTTTCAGTAGCTTCCACTTAGGTAATTTAAGCTATATCTTTTAATAGTTTAAAAAATTTACTATCATGTAATAAACGAATTGCCAGTCTATGTCCAATGCAGGATGCAGGATGTTTGGGGCTGGTGTATAGGGACAATCCGGAGGGATGATGTGGGGTGGGAGGTGGGGGGGAGAGTTGTGTTTGGCAGTTCATGTACACCCATGACGGATTCATGTCAATGTATGCCAAAACCAATACAGTACTGTATCCCGACCCAGGAATCGAACCCAGGTCTCCTGCACTGCAGGCAGATTCTTTACCAACTGAGCTATGAGGGTTCTTAATCTCATCCAGGTCCCTATGCTCTGTAGTTTGGCTAACTCTTTCCCCTTCACCCTGTCTTTTCTCCATCTGTGTCACTCAGCCCGAGTGATCCTTTCCAAACCTAAATCTAACTGGATTAGGCTTCTGCTTCAAAACCTGTCCTGTTTCTTTTCATTTTCTCATGGGCTACAGATAAAATCATTTTAAATGTCTTCCACTGATCTAATCTAGGCCAGTGTTTCTGGAAGTAAGGTCCTTGGACCGCCAGGGTTCTCCGAGATCTTGCCAGGATACCTGTGGGGTGTCTTGGAAAGAACTGTTATCATCATTATAATACCAAGACATTCTTTACTTTTCATTGTGTTGACTTTTGCAGCGAAAGTGTAAAAGCAATGGTGAGTAAAGCTGCTGGCTCCTTAAACCACTGAAGACAGTGGTGCCAAACAGTATTAATAGTCATTATGTTCTTCACTGCCTCGCACTCGCTCACAGTTTAAAACAAACACACACAAAAAAAACCAGGTTCACTTAATCAAGTCCTTGATGAAACTGTACAGATGATGAATTTAATTAAATCTCAGCCCTTGAGTATGCTTCTTTTTAATGTTCCCTGTGGCATATTGGCAAGTCGGCTTAAAGTGCTTCTGCTGTGCGTGATTGTTTGGGTTGCAAGCTGAACTAGCCCCTTTTGTTGTGGCATGATTGGAAAGTTCTTTTTTCATGGGATGTACGATTGGCAGGAAAGCTACAGTTATCCCGATTCGGGCATCTGGCAGACATTTTCTTGAAACTAAATGAAGTGAGTTTCTCTTTTCAAGGAAACCAACCAACAACAATTTGCCGCCAATGATAAAATTAGAATGTTTACACAAAAAATTAGAATTTTAGGAAATTTGTATCTGCCACCATGACGAGCTTAACAGCTTTGCAAAGTTTAAAGATTTTTCTCTGATGGAATCAGTGGTGCTATTAATGAAAGCAATTTTCTGGTTTCCTATAAGGAAGTGCTCAGCATTGGAAGATCTGTATAAACCAGTATTGAAATATCCAGCACATGATGGGATAAACTTCTGCATAAGTGAAAGATCCACTGGAAGGGTCGGAGAGGTCAATAGGTTTCCCTAACCTGGTTTGAAACGTTCATTGATCTGATTCTGGCTTTTTTTTTTGTAACTGACCATTAAGAAAGCACCACTTGACAAGATTTTGGTAGATGCCAGACTCCCATCATGTATTTCAACCCCACACATATCACAGCAGATGACATAGACACAGAGAGGAGAATCCAACTGCCTTTCCTTAAAGCCAGACATTGGAGAGGTTTGCAAAAGACACGTTAACACAGGGCTACTCTTTCACTACATGTTTGGTGATGTTTTGGAAAAAAATATGTTTTGCAAATAATGTTATTAACATTACCTTATGTCACAAATTTATTATTGTTATTTTTAATAATTTTATTTATGTATGTATTGGCTGTGCTGGGTCTCCTGGCTGTGTTGCGCAGGTTTTTTTCTCTAGTTGCAGTGAGTAGGGGCTACTCTCTAGCTGAGGCGCACCTTCTCGTTGCCATAGCTTCTCTTGCTGCAAAGCACAGGCTCCCGGCTCCCAGGCTTCCTTAGTTGCGGCTCTTGGGCTCTGGAGGACAGGCTCAGCAGCTGTGGACGGGCTTAGCTGCTCTGTGGCGTGTGGGGTCTTCCTGCACCAGGGATGGAACCTATGCCTCCTGCATTGTTAGGCAGATTCAGAGCCACCAGGGAAGCCCCCTATTGTTATTTTTTAATGTATATTTTTAAAAGCTGTCTGTTTTAATTTCTATTATGGTAACTCGATAGACAGTAAGTGTAAAGGACTCCTGAGATCCCCAAATTTGAGAACCACTGATCTAGACCCCTAGAGCCAGAGATCCAGGTCTTCAGCCTCTTCTTTCATCATTCCTAACATTTCCTGAGCTCCCTCCACACTGTCTTCTTTCCATACCTCCATCAGTGTTCCCAGTGTGACTAGATTCTGCCACAGGGCCTTTGAGCATTCAGTTCCTCCTGCCTAAAACGTATTTGTTCCCTAGTCTTCAATATTCTCTTGTTAACCTCTACTCGCTCTCAGCAGCACTGCTCAGGAAGGCCTTCTCTTTCCCTGTGGTCATCGCATCCAGTCTGATTCCCTCCCTTTCACAGGCTCCATGTTAACATTTTCCATCTGTTTTCTTTTACTCGTACCTTCAGACTTAAATTCTTGTTATGTCCCTCCTCTGTCATTTCCTCTTTGTGCTTATTTTACAAGTACCACCTCCTCCGCTGTCTGTTGTATTCTATTAATCACCACCTGTCTGATGCAAGAGAGAGGAAAAACTAACCGACATTTCAATGCCAAGGGAGCCAATTGATCAATCTTTTCCTTGAGATTTCATACATTTTTAAGAGGGTTCTCACATCCCTCTTTACACGCTCCGGTGTAATTTACTCTGTGGTTTTTTTCAGCTTGAGAAGAAAAGCATCTGCATTTTGTCATTAATGAGGCCGATTTTCCTGTCTCTTGTAGTTGCAAATCCCTGAAGTATGTGCTTATTATTATTTTTTTTTGTATCTGCCAAACTCCCCATTTTAATGGTACATCATCTTTTCTCTGAGCTCCAACCCCTTGAAGTGTAAACTCAGACCTCACCTCTCCACAGGATCAGTGGGAATTAGCCTTATTATTCGATTTTTCTTAGCAAAGAAAAAAAAAAAGTGGGTTATCTAGATCTATCAGCCTGCCATCCTGCTCTGAAAGGTTTGACAAGATTTTCTTTTTGAACTGCTAAGAAGGCCTTTGTAACAGCGTAGGCTCTCTGTGCTGTCGGTGAGGAAGGGCTGGGAGGGAAGCTTCTAGAGGCTAATGATGCTGGCCAAGCCTCTTTTCCTCCCGGGACCTGGTTTCCCCATTTGTGAAATGAACAGGCTGGGGGTCTTTGCTACAGCGCATCCTGCCCCAGGACTGTGTCATCCAAGTGCATCCTGGGAACCCAGTACCTTCCTCAGCTGTGCTCGCTGCCGAGCAGGGAGGAGGATGCCGGGGGAAACAAGCCTGGGTTTGCAGAGAAGAGCATGGTGTCCTTGGAAACCAAACATTTAAATCTCTGAAAACATCAGGTGCAATATGGAATCATATTCATTTTATAGCGATAATATAGCTGACCCTAGAACCACGTGGGTTTGAACTGCGAGGGTTCACTTAGAGGTGGATTTTTTTCAGTAGTAAACCCTCCAGTACTACACGATCCACAGTGGTTGAATCTGGGGATGTGGGGGAACCTCAGATATGGAGAAGCCTACTATATGGAGGACCGACTCTAAGTCAAATGTGGATTTTCCAACCCTGAGAGGGTGGGCACCCTTAACACCGGAGTTGTCCGAGGGTCGGTGGTATATATATGTGTATCTATATATTTATTTTATACACATATCTGTGCCAAGCCCCTTGCTACCTACCAGCTGGGCCAGAGTGGAGGCAAATGAAGAGCGTACTGAAGGTCAGCTCTCCAAGAACTCACAGGGTTGTAGTGGAAATGAACATCCAGCTCACCAGACCCCACATCTCAATATGCAGGGCACAGGCTGTAAGAAAGGAGAGAACACAGGGCCCTCTGAGTGTGCTGGAGTCACTGAGAAATGATGCCCAGGGGGTTCGCCCCAGAATTTCTTTGCTGAGAGTGCGATGGGGCTGGTGGAACCCTCTGAAAAATGGGCAGCTGGACTGAGGGGTGTCTGTGGTGGCTAGTCCAATGGGACAAGGCCCTCTAACACAGGGGTCCCGGACCCCTGGGCCGCAGACCGGTTACTGGTCCATGGCCTGGTAGGAGTCGGGTTACATGGCAGGAGGTGAGCAGCTGGTGAACAAGTGAAGCTTCATCTGTATTTATAGTCGCTCCCCATCACTCATTACTGTTGGAGCTCCACCTCCTGTCAGATCAGGGATGGCGTTAGATTCTCATAGAAGTGTAAACCCTGCTGTGAACTGCGCTTGAATCATCCCCAAACCATCGCCCTCATCCCAGTCCGTGGGAAAATTGTCTTCCCTGAGACTAGTCCCTGGTGCCAAAAACACTGGGGACCACTGCTCTAAGAGGACCCTCTGCCGTGTTTTGAAGCCTGTTCCCAACGTTCACAAAATTGTTTACAGTTCACGGGCATTTCAGTTCTATCTGGAGTGGGAGAGAGTGACTATTATAGGCTGGAAAGGCAGGGCTGAGATGGCGAGGGAACGCCAGACGTGAGAGCGCATGATTCCCCCTCCACCAGGAAATCTAGGAAGAGGGCAGCTAATTTTAACCTTTCAGCACTTAGCTTCCTCCGCGTCTATCTGGAGAGGTTTGCATGCCCACAAGGGGCTCTGAGGCCGGCAGCGGGCTAGTGCCTTTAGGACTGTGCTCCCTGCCCCAAGCGCATTAGATCATTACCGAGCGCCCTCCGCATTTGACAGATGGGACAGCTGCCGCTCGGGCAATTTCTAGTGAATGAATGACTGAGCCAGGTGGAGTGAGAAGATAGCCGGCCTTACCCAACAGGGAAAGCTAATACTAATCATTAGGTCTTTGAACCTTGCCATGTTACCAATTAATGGTAGAATAAAGTGAAACGAGCAATTAGATGGATTCCAACCCACTGGCTGTGCTTCTCTGCTTGAGTGCCTCCCATCTCCTTACTGTGTCAAGCTGAGTACAAATTCAATTACGAGGAGGAAGGGCGGTGTGGGATTATAATACTTTTAACATTGATAGCTGCCGTCTGCTGGAGGCACTAAATGAGCACTTGCTATGTGCCAGAGTCAGGGCTAGGAAGCAGGCATTTCTGTCTGTATTTATCTTCACAGCTGGTCTGTGAGGTGTGGATGGTGTAATAGCTCTGTCTTAAGAGATGCAAAAAGCAAAGTAGAGAGAAATGTAGTGACCGCCAGGACCAGCTGGCTGAGTGACAGACCTGGGACTCGAACCCAGGCTTGCTGACCAGACAGTCCAGGCTCTGACTCCCTCCCTGCTGTCCACTGTGCACCACGTGGCTTCCATGCACGTGTCTCTTTTCACCCCACCAGGCTGCTCTGCGGGGTATAGAGGTGGTGTTCATTCTGAATTCACCCATGACCGGGGAGAGGCGGGTTGCTGGCTGGAGGCCACTCGAGGGGTCACAGGCTGAGCCCCTTTCCTCTTGATATAAGTGCCCTCTCAACTTCCTGGAAAGTCTGGTTGTGTCCACACTGGGGTAAGTGGCCTGGGCCCTCAAGGGCTGAGGTGTCCACATCTTGGCACACCTCTAACCCATAATAAGCAGGGTTGTGACAGCAGTTAGGAGCCCTGGTGCTTCTGATCCTCTGCCTGGGATTCTGTTCCTGCTGGCCAGCCGGCTGGCCCTGGTCAGCCACTTCCTCTGCAGCCAGGGGCCTTGAGGGCCAGCGTTCTCTGCTTCTGGTTGATGTGGGATTGAGTTTGATTTATCAGCACCCATAAACTTTATCTTGGGCTTCCCAGGTGGCGCTAGTGGTAAAGAACCTGCCTGCCAATGCAGGAGACATTAGAGACGCGGATTTGATGCCTGGGTTGGATCCCCTGGAGGAGGGAATGGCAACCCACTCCAGTATTCTTGCCTGGAGAATCCCACGGACAGAGGAACCTGGGGGCTTAAGTCCATGGGGTTGAAAAGAGTGGGAAATGACTGAAGCAACTTAGCACACATGCATAAATGTTATCTTTGGAGATGTGGAGCATGGCTTTATAATTGTATAACTAAGAAAATGAACCAGTTTGTATATGTACTTCCTCCAAATGATCACTTAGGGCTATTTTGTTAAATTTTCAGTCTATTTGAGTAAGCTCCTAAGGGCAAAGCGTCTTGAATATCTAAACGCTTTTCTCTAGCCTCTTGAGCCCAGTTACTGCTACGGCACGTTTGACTCCACGGTCTGGAAACCACAGCCACATGGTACACCTCTGAGTTTCATCCTGGTCCACTAGGACCACTGCCTACTTCTCTCTTTCCCTTGAACTTGCTGTGTGGTCAGAGTTGGTTTCCCTGGATAACAGTGTTCTCAGATGACAGAATTAGATCGGGTCCCCTCTGAGGAACACTCCTAGAGCTCAAAGTCTGTGATTTGCTATTTCTCGCCCTCCCGTTGTTCTGGGGAGTGCAGAGGTCCCTGTAAGTGAATTCTTTTCACAGGACAGGTATTCAGCCCACTAATCTCCAAAATTCAACAGTTCAGTCACGTAAAATTGGAAATCTTTTCAGAGGCTTACACACATTTGTTTTCTTAACAACTGTAGATGTTAAACATGCTCTTGATGAATTAGGATCGTCATTTTGCACTGAAACTATATGTAGGATCTTACTGCCCAAGAGAACGGCCACCCTCCCCCTTCTCCTGCAAATGCCTTAAGGAGCAAAGTCAAGTCACAGCTGGAGAGGAGCACAGGGTGGGTCCTCAGAGCTGGCCTCGTGTTCCTGTCCAGAGCATATTCTTCCTGTCCGTCTCCTTCTAATGAATTGCTGCCCTGAGACCTCGCCTGTGTTGCACAGGACCAGCTCGGAGAGCCCACTAATCACTGTGTAAGGAGTGAGTGAATCAGCTCATAGCCCCATAAACAGCTCTGCTTTGTAGCACTGGTGTCTGACTTGAACGTTTTGTCCACCTCTCCCCACCACATCTTTCATACACACTACTTGTCCGGGAGGGAAGCTACAAATGCCCCCGGCACTCCTAAAATAAAACGCATAAATTTTATGGAAACTCTCTGCAGTTCTGGGCCCTTTGGGGCTCGCTTCATGTTTGGAGGCTATGTTTTGATAGTTGAAATTGCCTGAAAGTGCATGTTCTACTTAAAATCTCAGAGGTTGTCTCTAGTAGGTTAAAGTTGTTTTTTTTTTTTTTTCTGTCCAAATGAGAAGACATAAGTTTATTTTATACTAGTGTGACAAATGCACGTTGTATGTATACATAAAATCGAATAAAAGTTTTTAAGATAATCTATCATGACTACAAAGAAATAGCATCACATTTTCTGGAGATTGTAGTGCTTGCCAGGGAGTGGCTGGTTGAGACATAGTTCTGAAATAGAATTCCTTTTCTTTTTTTTTAGTTTTTTTCATTTTATTAAAAAAATTTTTTAATTGGAGGATAATTGCTTTACAATGTTGTGTTGATTTCTGCCAAACAACAGTGTGAATCAGCCGTCAGTATTCATATGTCCCTTCCTCTTACCTCCCTCCCCCAACCTCTCTAGGTTGTTACAGAGCACGGGGCAGGGGGCAGGGCGGGGTGGGGTGGCGGGTGTTGAGCTTCCTGCGTTATACAGCAACTTCCCACTTTATCTGTTTTACATATGGTAATATACATATGAAACAGAATTCTTGATCTTTCTAAATCGCAGACACCATGTGTCCCCTACCCCTTTCCACCCCCACCCCCATCCCGTGGTTCTTGATCATCCAATTCGAACCTTGAAGTTGGTGGTTCCTGGTGCATCCCACTGCTGCAAAGTTCAATAAAACACAGAGTCTCCAGGTTTGAGACTGGAAACATGCATTTTACTAAGCTCCTTGGGTGATTTCCTAAGCACACTGAAGTCTGACGCTTGTTGGCCACCACGGTGAGATTAACCCCAACTCCAGGGGACAGACAAGCCCGGTACCGCAGGACGGTAACTGACACCCAGCGCCGCCTCCGCTCTTCCGGCTTTCAGCCCTTTCTGAGCGCAGCGAGCTCCTCCATTTCGATCACTGTCCTGTTCACAACCATGTCCCGCAGAAGCCTTCCCTGTCTTCTAGCTTCAAAAATCGCCCGTTTTCTGTGCTCTAACAGCACTTACTTTTTTTTTCCCCCAAAACTATCAATCTACCTGTTCTTTTCACCCATAGACTATGAACTTCCTGGGGGCAAAGAAAAGGCCTCGTACTTAGCAGGAATTCCATCAGTGTTTTTTTGAGACTTATGATCCAAAAGGCTGGATCAGAGTTCAGGGGGAGGATTAGCAGTTGGTAGAGATCATGATGCTGACATTTGTTGAACAAAAATTGTCCCCGTTGTGACCGAAAGGTATGCGTGGGCGGGGGGTAGGGAAGTGGGGT
>SJYX01018322.1:158564-209880 GCA_006410675.1 Oreotragus oreotragus | reverse complement strand
GCGGGGGGGCCGGGCGGGAGGGGGAGGGGTCCAGCTACTCGCTGCTGCTGCTGCTGCTCGAAAGTTAGTAAACAGGCCAGGTTGGTGGAAAGGGAAGTTTGCTTTATTTCAGATGCCGACAGTTGTGGGAGAGGGTGGTGGACATCTGTTCAAAGGCTGACTCCCCTCTCCCCAGACAAGCAAGGGGTGAGAGTATTATAGACAGAGTGTGTGTGTGTGTGTGTGTGTGTGTGTGTGTGTGTGGTGGGGGACGCGGATTACAGGCAGAAGCAGCACAGTCCTCTCTGACAGTCATCTTCAGATAGGTCATGCGTGGTCTGACTGGCATCATCTCGAATGTTTTAGGTACAGTCAACCTTCAGTTCCAGGGTCTACTTGTTCCCCCTTCTTTGTGATCAGTTCTCAAGTCCTGGGTGCAGTCAACTCCTTCACCTGGTGTTTTGGTGTTGGTAAGACAGCTCACAGGATATGGCTCAGGATGTGATCTATAGCCCCTGAGAAAGAACTAAAGGTCCTTGACTGTGCTTAATGACTGCGTTATTATTATTTAGTCTCCTTTGACTGTTTTCCTTTGTTTCCCCATTTCTCCCTTCTCTGATTAAACTTATTCTTTGGCTAAAGTTTTCCAAGGCAAAAGGCAGGCAGAGGAGACGGCTGGGGGCAAGGACCGTAGGGTCCTGCTCCGTTTCACCGTGAAGGTCAAATTCTAGGGGAAGGTATAAAGAGAGACAATAAAAATGACAAAAAACCTATCATCGGTCTATTTATTATCCGTGTATCTATATTATCTATCCTCTATATAGTATCCAGTTGTCTGTTATCTCTGTCTCTATTACCTGCTGTCCACCTATCATCTGTGCAGCTGTGCATCTGCACAGAGAGACACCCAGAGCACGTGATCTCTGTCAGACACTGCCGAGAGCTCTTTAAGCACTATTTCAATTAACTTCTACAACAGTGCTGGAGGGTGAGGCACTCATGCTTTCTCCACTAGATGGGTGAGGCGACTGAGGCTCTGGGTCATACCATATTGTGCCTAAATCTAGCCATGCCGCTAGGGTTCAGAGCCCAGTCTGTCTGGTCCCGAAGCTCCTGCTCCAATCTGGAGAAGGGACCACTGGAGGGAGACACCAGGCTGCAGGAAGATGCCGTCCGCTGAGCAACTCTGAGACGTGGCAGATGATGCTTCTACTGCCCACCCTGACCACTCCACCCTAAGCCACAGATTCCTGGCCTGTGCACTGGTGATGGCAGCCCCCTTGGAGGAGAGGATGGGGGCTCCTCTCTGTGACATCCTTAGCCTGGCACCTGGCATGTGGCTGATGCTCAGTAGATGCCAGGTGTTGTTCCCTCCGTGGAGTGATGCTGAGAATGAAAGGAATCAATGAACATATTTCCTTAGTAAACTGGATGGCATTGAACAGAAGGGAGATGTTATTCCCAGATTCTAAGCCAAAGATATATCTGCCAGCGGGGCCCAGTGGAGAGGGCGCATGGATGGCAGTGAGAGTTTTGGAGCGCCTGGCTCCCTCTGCCCAACGCCTCGTGCTGAGAATGGGAGAGGGGCAGTGCCAGCCGGTCCTGGCAGTGGACCCCAGCCCCGGGCCCCTCTGAAGCAGTCGCTTCACATCTAAAAAATCGTGGCTACTTCCTGGCAGGCGTATGTGAAAGGGCGCTTCAAAGTGTGTGTCGGGATCCCCTGAAGACTTCTAAAGATGAAAAACCCCTCAAGAGACAAAGTCACCACAGAGCCTTCACATGGGTAAACTGGTATCTTTCTGAGAGGAACACAGAACCAGGGAGCAGCGGATATGGCAGGATTCTCAGAGCTCCCGTGTCACAAGAAAAATGGAAAAGAGAGGCGAATGCTTTATCTTCTGAAGAGCCAGGCGTGCCTTTCATCCTGAGATTAGAGGCCCTGGATGCCAGGCTCCCTCCCCTCAATGGGTGATGAACTTCAACAAAGGAGGAGGTTGGGAGAGGGGAGCGGGGCATTCATTCATTCCACAAGCCTGCCCTGAGCTGACTCTGCAGCTCCAGGCCCTGGACTGGGCTCCGTGAACAGACTCAGAACACCGGTCCCTGCCGTTGAGGCTCCCAGGGTTGGTACAGGAAGCTGTGGGCGCCTCGGAAGGAAGCAGCTCGTTCTGCCTAAGAGTGTCTGGAGGGCTTCCTGGAGGAGGAAGACTCGGAATTTGAAGACTGAGTAGGTGTTTATGAGAGGAAGAGAAGAGGGCAGCCCAGGTAGAAGGGAGGGCAGAGCAGAAGCCCTGAGTCATGAACGTGCCTGGCGTGTCCAGAACACGGTGAAGACAATCGTGCGGATGAGGCCGACGGGGCAGCCAGGAGGCTGGCATGCACTGGCTCCAGGCTGAGCCCTGTCTCCTGCTGAGCCCTGGGCTCCGAGCAGTCAGCCTGCACGGAAGGACAGCGACTCACTTTCTCTGGTTTAAAACCACGTTTTTTGTAATCTCCAGCCCTGGGCGGGAACCACAAAACCTCTTTTGTCACGTTATTCCGGACCTCGGTCTTTCCTTCAGAAATGTTACAGCAGAAGATTGGAAATGAAATTGTGCTGGTAATGTTAGAGATGCAGCAAAGAGAGGCTTTCAGAGAAAGCCAGCCACCCGGGTCTCACTCCTTCAGCAGAGCCTGGCCTCCTCACTGTGATGGGAGAAAATTCCTGTCATTAGATATAATCCGATAGAGTTGGATTAAAACAGGATTGAAAAAAAAAACCAGTATCAGTATTTTGCCACATGTTTCATTATGTAGAGCCCCCTTACCTGCTTACGGGTCTTCCCTGGTGGCTCAGATGGTAAAGAATCTGCCTGCAAAGCAGGAGACCTGGATTCGGGAAGATCCTCTGGAGGAGGGCATGGCAAGCCACTCCAATATTCTTGCCTAGAGCCTGGTGGGCTGCAGTCCATGGGGTTGCAAAGAGTCAGAAACAACTGAGCGACTGACGCTTTTACTTCTTTCACCTGCTTACAGACATTTTGGTGAGTTCCCCTCCTTCCACCTTGTAATGAGTGACAGTCTCAGGGAGAGCTGGAGGAAGCCTCCAGAAGGAATTTTAGATGATAAATGTAGCCAGGCTTGACGATTTTGCTCAGGTTAAAAAAAAAAAAAAAGAATGGCTTGCTATCCCCACAGGTATTTCTGCAGGAAATTGCCTGAGCCTGTGTTTTTTTTCTTTTCTCTTTCTGGAAGGGCCTAGTTTCACTCTGACCCCTGCCTTTCCCTCAGGGCTCTCCCCAAAGCTATTCCCTCCACCTGCCATCTTCCTTTTCATTTTCAAACTTCTTGTCCTCTGCTGCGAAACCCTCAGCTGCCCCTTCCACCACCTGCATCTTGATTTGCCAAGTGTTTTTTTTTTTTTTTTTTTTCTTTTCCTCTGAAAGGCTGCCTCTCAGCAACTTCTAACTCTGAATTTACATCATGATGAAAACAAGCCAGCAAACAGCACGCTGCAGGGTAGGGAACTCAGGAAATGGGGGCAAAAACCAAGGCTTGGCCTCTGCCCGCCTCTCTGCCCCGCCTTGTAAATCAGCAGCTCTATGGAGCCGGGAAGGGGAGGAGGCCCTCGAGGGTCCAATTCAGTGGCATCACTAGGCACTGGGCACCTACTACATGCCAGACTGTCCAGCACTGGGAGCTTGAGTTAGATGCCAACCTCAGGCGAGTTGGGGTTAGGGTTAGGTTAGGGATGTCTGGGGAAGCTTTGTGGAAAACCAATGGCTACTCTAGCCTGAAAGCAAATGCCCCTGAAGGAAGAATTCTCTCCCTTGAGGACGAAAAGCAGAATGTCACTTCCCAAGAGCTAAAGGAGGCAGTGAGACCTTGGACAGAAAGCTCAGGTTGGAGCCAGACAGACCAGGTTGAGCCCTGAGTAACTAAGGGAAGTCGCTCAGTTGTTTCCGAATCTTGTAACCCCATGGGCCAAAGCCTAGCAGGCTCCTCCGTCCATGGGATTTTCCAGGCAAGAGTACTGGAGTGGGGTGCCATTCCTTCTCTGTGAGTAACTAAAGTAACGCTAAAAACCAAATTTGGGGGGAAAAATGAAAAAAAAAGGAAAGCCCCCCCACCTCCAACCCCAACTTCTACCAACAAAGTTACTGCTTCTCTGAACTGTGTCTGCTGGCAAGTAAACCTTTAGTATTTTCTTGTCATGCACAAGCTCTTTGAATTCTTCCAGTTGTTAAGGGACGGTGTGGCTTAAGCTCTCCTCCACGTGGCTGTGCTGTTCATTCCTCCTGTCCTCCTGTTCATTCACGGTGCCTGGAGACTGTGCCGGGGGCTGTTTCACCACCATTTACCCCATCGCTGGACGCTTCTGGAGCGTTTGACTGTGTCCTTCTTTGAGGCCTGGCTCTGGAGTGACTGAGTCAAGGGGAACGCTTCTCTCTGAAGACCCTGCCCCACAGCCGTTTTGCTTTTGCAAAGGGCTGTCACAGCTCTTTGTCTGTTCACGCCCGTGTGCCCCTTCACCCGCAAAGCATAGGTGCTGCCTTTATAAAGCCAGCTGCCAATTTAGGGTGCAGAAGGTCATCTTAAAAACATATGTGTCTTTGGTTGTTAATGAGTATGAACATGTTTCCTGGTAACTGTCAATGTTTACTATTTATATTTTATTTTATGGAACTTGGACAGTTATTTTCCTATTGTCCATTTAGCCATTGGGATTTTGAGGTTTGATACAAAGACACACATATATGCACTCAATACAGTTATTAACCCTTTGCCCTGAATCCTAAACACTGTTATGTGGGTGTGACCTGGCAGAGGGAATTACAGTCCCTCGTTGACCAACACACAGCAATGGGGACCTATTTGGGGCACTAATGAAGCCTCTTGGTGTCATATGGGGGGCCCTGAAGAGTTTCGATACCATGCTCCTTTATGTCTCAATGCAGAAGGAATTCAGCGAGAGGCAAAGTGATAGATAAAGAAAAGAAAGAAAGTGAAGTCGCTCAGTCGTGTCCGACTCTTTGCGACCCCATGGACTGTAGCCCACCAGGCTCCTCCCTCCATGGGATTTCCCAGGCAAGAGTACTGGAGTGGGGTGCCATTTCCTTCTCCAGGGGATCTTCCTGACCCAGGGATCGAACCCTGGTCTCCTGCATTCCAGGCAGACACTTTAACCTCTGAGCCACCAGGGAAGTGATAGATAAGAAGTGATTTATTACAATAGGATGCTTGTGAGGCTTATAAACGGGCAGGTGGGGGGGTGCCACGCCCCGAGAACTTACTGAGCTACAGGTTTATAATTGAAGGAAGGGCAGGGAGGGGAGAAGAACTTCTTTGCTTTCTTGAGTTGACATCATGCTTTCATCATCAGCTCCTCCTCCAGGTTGAGCAGGGAAATTTTCTTGTCCCTACGTGGTCAAGCTAGATCCACAAATTATCATTTTTTATGTGTGTACAGAGCATATCCTAGGGCTCTTTAACTTACTGAGCCCACTGGGCAGGATGTGGATCTCATGCCACCCTTGTTTTTTTTCTTTGGAACATGTCCTGTGCTTCTGTTGCACGGTCTTATTGCTAAGCAAGCTGGCTTGGTTTTGTGGTTAAGCAAACCTGCTTCCTTGAGTAATCGTTAACCTGCAAGGGTCTCCCATATTTTTATCTTACGGTCCCTCGGGGGATTAACTGTTTAATCACCTACTCTGTCCCTTTACTCTATTCCTGTCGCTAATTTCTGGAAATCCTCTGGCAGCCCCTGCTGCTGTGATAGTGATGCAGAAAGTCTCTAACTTGCAATTGGTCAGCGAGGCCTTTCTACTGACTCCAGGGGATCTGAACTGTCCCTACGGGCTTTATGTCTCCACTGGCCCAAGGGCAGCTTGTTTCCAAGGCGATTACTAGTCTAATGTAGCATCTTGCAAACTTGAGGACTCCTGGACCCCAAGAATACTTTGAGGAACCCCAGTGAGACATGCGCCATTAAAAACTCAACGGTTGAGGTGGTTCCTTAGCTGCAAGGCTACAGATTTAGCCTAAATGCATACAAAGGAAACTAGGGGACAGAAACATACCTGTTTCACATTTTTGAAGAAGAATATCAGTAAATGAATACAGAAGGGGAGAATGCTTGTGGAGTCCTCAGGGATCTCGCTAGAAATGCTGGTCTATGGGAGATTTCCTCAGGGTTTGTGGTACCCTGGGCAGTACAGATACACAGCTGTTCCCATGCAGCTGCTTCAGCCTAACTGAGTTCCTGAAATCTCCTCTGGAACTAGGAGGTGAAGTTGAAGAGCCACCACAGCGGCAGCTAAAGCTTAAGGAGTGCTATCTGCCAGGGTGCATGCTAAACTCCTTAAAGATGTTATCTCAGAATAGGGGAATCACAGATGAAAAGGGCTTGGTGTGTGAAGGTATCCAGCTTCCCTGGTTCCTCCGTTGTCGGCTCTCCAGGGGGACCATCAGCCCCTCTTATCCATTTCTCAGCTCTCCTTCCTCTAACTGAAGAGGCAGCCCTGCACATCTAAAGCTTAGGCTTACTCCCTTTATCTGGCCCCAGGCATCATTACAGGACTCTACCCTTCTCAGCTGTCTGCTTTTCTCCTGCTCTCTCTGTTTCATCTCCTGTTCCCACTTTGTCTCACCATCCCCATTGCGATGACTGAAGCTGAAATTCTCAAGGTGCTGAACAAGTACACAGAAATCGGCAGGTGTCAGCATTTCTCCTAAGGGGGACTCAACCCTGGGGAGGGATTACTGAGGCTTAATTTTCACAACAACTGTGCTTCTAAAAGGGCGTGTAAATCAGTCCAGGGGTAATTGAAAGGCACTGGGAAAAGTAACTGTTACTTAGAGAAACCCTGTGGCGAGCTCTTTTGTAAAACAAATCTTACTGATCCTTCAAGGTCCGGCTCTGATGTCACCTCTTCCTTGAAGCTCTCTCTGATCACCCCCCTCTCTCCCCTGTCTAGATTAATTACTCCTTCATCTGAGTGACGTTATTGGTGATGCCTCAGCCTAGCACGTGATCCAATCTGCCTTGTGATATAAATAGATCTTGGCACAAAAAAGATGTGAAATGAATGTTTGTTGAGTCAGTGAAAGAAGGAACCTGTAAATTAGGCTCAACTCCCTGAAAGAAAGAGGTATATCTGATTTAATTCTCTCTCTCTCTCTTTTTTTTTTTTTTTGCGTAGAAATAGCAAGGGTCTTCTACTCAGAGCTCCCTCTTCCGCTGGTCAGCAGATTCGTGGATGAGTAAGCAACTGAAAACCAGTTAGCTTCTCTTAATTAATCCCTTACGTAAACCCTCTGTTAGCAACAAAGAGATGACACATTTTTAAATTTTTCTTTATTTATTTTTGGCTGCACTTGGTTTTCATTGCTGTGCACAGGCCTTTCTCTAGTTGCAGTGGGCGGGGGCTACTCTCTAGTTGTGGTGCAAGGGCTTCTCACTGGGGTAGCTTCTCTCGTTGTAGACAGTGAGCTTTAGGGTGTGTGGGCTTAGCTGCCTTGTGGCAAGTGGGATCTTCCTTCCCGGGCCAGGGATCGAGCCCATAAAACCCATGCCCCCTGCATGTGCAGGTGGATTCGTCACCCCTAGACCACCAGGGAAGTCCCTACAAAGAGGTAAAATTTTAAGATTAGTTGGCAGGAGTCAAAAGTAAATCAAAAGCGTGAGGATGCCCTCCAGGCAGTTCACACTTTACCTGGGTGTCCTGTTCGCCTTACCTTCCCCAGGAAAGGGGTCCTTGACCCTTTGTAGCGGGTGAAGCTTTCTTCCCTCTTTGAGAGCATTTCCTTTCCTATGATGGCGCTGTTCATATTCACATCATGCAAGAGGTTGAAATGACCATGGTTCTGTTTGGTGGCATAAACTTGGGGGCCACAGTCTTAGCTACCGGTGTTTGTGTCAAAGCAGACACAAAGATTTCCAGAGGGAAATCTTGGGCTTGGCCACAGATTCCCTCCTCAGCCCACTCCTGTTGAGGTGGGGTGGCCATCTCTACAAGAACAAGTCTTCTGGGATTCCCTGGAGGCCCAGTGGTTAAGAATCTGCCTGCCAGTGCAGGGGACATGGGTTCGATCCCTGATCCGGGAAGATCACATATGCCGTGGGCAGCTAAACCTGTGCGCCACAGCTACTGAGGCTGCAGGCTCTGGACCTTGTGCTCCGCAACAAGGTTACCCACCGCAACGAGAGGCCCACGCACCATGAAGAGAGGAAGCTCTCTCGCAGCAGCAAAGACTCAACGCAGCCAGTAAGGAAACACAGCACTTTAAAACTTCTAAAAAAGAACAAGTCTTCTTAGCTACATCAACTTAAGAAAAGGATATCAACCCTGCCCTTTGGTTTGACTGACTAGGAAAGAAAATAGCTTGGGTCCAAATTTGCAAGATAGGCTATCTGCATCCCAGTGATTTGTTGCCTGGTGACATCCCTAGTAGTTTACTTGGAGGATATGGGTTTTAGATCACTGGATCAAGCCAAACCGTCTGAAGGCTTTGCTCTCGTACGTACATCGTCGTTCCAGCAACCTTTCTCAGTCGACTCTGCTTTGGTGCTTGCCCTGCAGTGGGAGACTTTATAAGAAGCATTGGTTTTAGACTTACATTATATATGTTAGCATTGCTGAAATGTCGTTGAGGCATCACGCCCTATGTCACTCGCTGCCTCACCATGGGGAATATTACTCTCCAGCGTCAGTTCCAGGAAAAGCGGGCCTTCCCCTTGAGCAGCTGGGACATCTTCTGCATTATAACGTCTTGTTGCCTATGTGCATCTTTCAACTTTTCTGCTTCCCTCTTTCCTTTGGCTTTTAGGACCCTGGGAGCCAAATTTGTGACCACCCCACCCCTGCCAGCACCTGTGTGGACCCTGGGAGCCTGTGTCTGTCTGTGCTGACGTCATCCTTAACCTTATCTTTTGGTGCTAACCCAGGCTCTTCCTGTACCACTACTTACACGTGGGTCCCTATCCAAAGTGTGTTATCTCCCTCTCTATCTCTGTAAGTCACCTCCTAGATGCTTTTTAAAGGACATGTATGTGTTTCTCTCAATAAACACACAATATATTAAAGTGTTTCAAAGGGATGAAGCCGCCCAAGTGTCCATCCACCGGTGAACAGATCACCAAAATGTGACGTATTTCTACGATGGGATGTTAGCCTTAAGAAGGAAGGAGACTGTGCAGTAGGCTACAGCATGAATGAAACTGGAGGATATGATGCTAAGTGAAATAAGCCAGACACAGAAGGGGATGCACTGTCTGATTCCACTCATATGAGGTACTGAGAGTAGCCCACATCTTCGACAGTGAGTAGAGTGGTGGTGGCCAGGGGGTTGGGGAGAGTAGGGTGTAGAGTTTCAGATTTACAAAAGGAAAAGAGTTATGGGGATGGATGGTGGTCTTGACTGCACAGCAGTGGGACTGTACTTGATACCACTGGGTTGTACACTTAAAGATGGTTAAGATGGTAAATATTATGTGTGTTCTAATACAATGTAAAAACCCACACTGTTTCAAGATCTTTCAAAGAGATGAACCCCCTGAAGTTTTAATTGCCATCTTTCAAGTTGCCTAATGCTTAGAGGTTAAAGCACCTGCCTCCAATGCGGGAGACCCAGGTTCGATCCCTGGGTCGGGAAGATCCCCTGGAGAAGGAAATGGTAACCCACTCCAGTATTCTTGCCTGGAAAATCCCATGGACGGAGAAGCCTGGTAGGCTACAGTCCACGGGGTCGCAAAGAGTCGGACACGACTGAGCGACTTCACTTCACTTCACTTCAATACAATGTAAAAACCCACACTGTTTCAAGATCTTTCAAAGAGATGAACCCCCTGAAGTTTTAATTGCCATCTTTCAAGTTGCCTAATATCGATTTTACTAAGAAACACAAAAAGGATACTCTTAAATGTATAATATAAGCCCCCATTTTCTCCATCATTTAGTCTAACTTCTGATCTCTGTAAAATATTCCCATTTTAATTGACACATTTTTATTGACACATACCATTTACAGAGACCAGTGTGTCATTTATGAGCGTACTGCTTCATGAATTATCATGAAGTAAATTCCTCGAGGTAATTAAATCCAGGAGGAGAAATGCAAGGCTGACAGAACCTGGCCTCCTGACAGGTCCCTCCCAATCGCTGCCCACTGCCTCCTCCCCGCAGGTAACTGCCATCCTGACTGCTCACCTCACCTGTCCTTTTCGCCTNGCTTCATGAATTATCATGAAGTAAATTCCTCGAGGTAATTAAATCCAGGAGGAGAAATGCAAGGCTGACAGAACCTGGCCTCCTGACAGGTCCCTCCCAATCGCTGCCCACTGCCTCCTCCCCGCAGGTAACTGCCATCCTGACTGCTCACCTCACCTGTCCTTTTCGCCTATCTGTGAACCTTACATATAAATACAGCTGGACAAGATAAATTCTTTCGTCTCGGGCTTCTCTCACTCAGCATTACACTGGTGATATTCATACATGTTGTTGCATGTAGCAGAAATTTATCTTTACTGTCGTATGGAATTATACTTACTGTACCACAATGTGTTTCTACATTCTATAACGGATGGGTTATTTCCAGCGTTTGGCTGTCATTTCATGTCCTCTTGTGGGGAACACGATGGGGAATAGAAGAAATCAAGTTAAATGAGTGAATGAACACACGGAGGTTTTTGAAACTGTTTCTCNCAGAAGTTTATCTTTACTGTCGTATGGAATTATACTTACTGTACCACAATGCGTTTCTACATTCTATAACGGATGGGTTATTTCCAGTGTTTGGCTGTCATTTCATGTCCTTTTGTGGGGAACTCGATGGGGAATAGAAGAAATCAAGTTAAATGAGTGAATGAACACACGGAGGTTTTTGAAACTGTTTCTCTTTGGCTGTGCTGGGCTTTGTTGCTGCAGTGAGCAGGGGCTACCGCCCGCTGCGACGCACAGGCTTCTCCCTGCAGTGACTTCCCTCGCTGCCGAGCACAGGCTGTAGGCCCCCGTGCCTCCGTGCGGGGCTCTAGACGTGGGCTCAGCAGCTGCGGTGCACAGGCTTAGCGGCTCCGTGGCGAGTGGAATCTTCCCAGACCAGGGATCAAACCTGCGTCCCCTGCATTGGCAGACAGATTCTTATCCACTGCACCACCAGGGAAGTCCAGGCATGTGGGCTTTCCCCGCCTCCACTCTGATGCTTTCCATCACTCTGTGTAGGGCATCCACTTTCTCTGGTAGGCCTCTAGGAGTCTCACCCTGAACATTCAGTCCTCAACCAAGGATGCTCAGGGTACCCCCACCCCCAATCCACGCACAGACTCATTCCTCTCCAGACACCTCAACTCCCCAGATGCTGATCCTGCTTCAGCAGCTCAGAGGAAGGCACTCTCTTAATGCGTCTCTGGCCTGTGGTCTATAAAGTGCCTACAGGCTGAAGACTGGGTACCTAGGTTTCACCCCCTATTTTTCTTTGTTCAAGCTGCCTGCTGTCCAATGGCTTGAAACACTTTCCTCAAAAAACATGCCTAGTTTCACAGTCATCTAGGTCAGGGGGTGAGTTTGCTATCACTTTGTCATGGTCCAAAGTATCCTCATCTTTTTAATGGCCTCATATTATTTCATTACGTGAAAGTGAAAGTTGCTCAGTTGTGTCCGACTCTTTGTGACCCCATACAGTCCATGGACTTTTCCAGGCCAGAATACTGGAGTGTGTAGCCATTGCCTTCTCCAGGGGTCTTCCCAACCCAGGGATCGAACCCAGATCTCCCACATTGAGGGGGATTTTTTACCAGCTGAGCCACTTAACTCCAGTGGATTTTTAAAGTGCAATTTATTTATTTCTGATAGAGCAATGAGAAATTTAAGATGTAGAGATTATATTCATTCTCACCCCTTACTCAGGCTTGCTTCACCAGGTTCTATGGATTGCGTTTCTTTCTTTCTTTTTTTTAAAACATACATAACACAAAAGTTATCATTTTAATGATTGTTAAAGTGTACAGTTCAGTGTCATTTAAGTGTATTCACAATGCTGTTTAACCATCAATTCTAGGAGATTTTAAAGGTGAGTGTATTTATTGAAGTTGAAATTGACTCCTGGCCCACGCAAACATATTTGAATCAAATGTGATTCAATCCTATCACTGGAAAGAATATTTATGAATTTGTTGGAATGCTTTTGGTTACAGGTAACTGAAAACCTGACTTAATTTGGCATACGTAACAAGGAAATGTATTACCTTCCATGAAAAGATGCAAAAAAGTTAAAAGTATTAGTAGCTCTGAGGTTGGTTAGTGTGGGGGTTTCATGATGTCACTGAACCCCCACGGGGCTTTCCGTCCTTTTGTTCTTCCATCCCCAGCGTGGTGGCTGTGTCCCCAGGTTCGTTCCCCTCCTAATCTCAGGATGGCCGCAGCTGTCTCAGGTATCATGTCCCCAAACAGCAGCATCTCGAGATAGGAAAGGGGATGACATCTGTTCATGTGTCTCTAAGGAGTGAAGGGGGACTTCCCTGATGGCCCAGTGGTTAAGAATCCATCTTGCAGTGCAGAGTAAAAAGGTTCCATCTCTGGTAGGGGGACTGAGATCCTACATGTGTCAGGGCAGCTAACCTGCTCACTGCAACTGGAGAGTCTGTGAGCCCCAAGGAAGACCCTGCATGTCACAGTTAAGCCCTGATAGAGTCGAATAAATAAATATAAATAAAATAGATAACCAGCAAAGAACTACCATAAAAATTGTTTTAAAGGAACAAAAGAACCTTTATCAGAAGCCCCCCAGTGGACATCCCATTACCCAGACATGCCATTAGCCAGAATTGGGGCACTGTTCCAAGCTGCATCAGTGGTAAAGAATCTGCCTGCCAATGCAGGAGCCGTGGGAGGCACGGGTTTGATCCCTGGGCCAGGAAGATCCCCTGGAGGAGGAAATAGAAACCCACTCCAGTATTCTTGCTGGGATAATCCCACGGACGGAGGAACCAGGTGGGCTACAGGCCATGGGGTCTCAAAGAGTCAGACAAGACTGAGCGACTGAGCACACCCAAGCTTCAACCATATTGTCAAGGAGAATGGACTCACCACGGTTGCTGAGACCAGTCAGAGCTCTCCCTCGGTTAGGCCTGGGGCTGGGGCCAGCCCCCTCTGAAGCACATGGCCACTAGGAAGAGCAGGGCTACCTCAACAAGATGTGAGTTCTGGTAGGGAGAGGGAAGGGAGGAAATAGGCCTTGGATGGGCCATCAATCATGTCGAACTTCCCAACCCGAAAATAAATCTGCCCAGGTTCTAAGTAAGAGACGCTTACCTGGAGAGAAATTAGTTTTGTCTGAATAAAGTAATAAGAATCTTGACTGGAGATCAAGTTTCCTAACAATTTTTCCAGCTGCCTGACTGTCATCAGTTACAGATCGAAGTCTAACACGGTTAGCTGTCTTCAGGACTCATGTGAGTTCACAATTCTTTCAACTGTGATGTTATTCTTCTGTTCTTATTTCTGGCCACCTTTCCAGGCTCAGCTCAGAAAGCATTTACCCCAACATCCCCCACTGAACCCCAGAATCAAAATGAATGTTCCCTTTTTCCATATTCCCCTTCATTCTGCTTTGTATAATCACTGTCTATCCAGGCTTTTGTTTTTCTTTCTTTGTTTGTTTAAAAAATGACAAAAGCAATAATAATTCTTCCTTGTCAATAATTTAAACAATATATAAACTCTGTAAGTTGAAAAGGCAAATCATCCCATTCAGCTTTTCTCTCAGTCCCAGCCCTACTTTCTAGTAATGAATCCTGTAATCAGTTTGCTTTTATCCTTCCAAACTTATTAAATTCATTCTGTTATTGTAATCATTACAAAAAATGGAATCAGGCTCTGAACTGTAATGTACACATGGCATCTATGACTTGTTCTTTTTTATTTATCAATATAGTGAAAGCATCTTTAGTATCAATTGATCCAGAGCTAGACATTGTTTCTCTGGCCTGAGTTTTATACCAGTTTGGGGGGTTAACATACTTTTTATGGCCAATACCCTGATTTTGGGTGCTTAACTTATTTCCACTTTTCCATATTTCAAGCAGTACTTCCAGGAATCCCCGTGTGTGTGTATGTGTGTGTGCACGCACGCTTATGTCTTTGTCTACACACACTAAGATTTCTGCAGGCTAGACTGCTAGAAAGAAAATTTCTGGGTCAAAGAGTATGTGATTTTAAAATTTTGCCAAATTCTGCCAAATTTTATGAGGGTGTTTTGGAACCAGCTGCTGTTAGTATAAGATGAGTAATTTCTAGACTTTCAGACTTTATAAACCAATAAAATTTTTTTCAAAAATTGTGGAGACAACATAAAGAAAATAGGCAACATTTTATTTTTCCAGCTAAGGACATTAAAAAAAAATTAAGTGTCAATCTTTAGTCTGAACCATGTGAAATGGACATTTTTGTATGTCAAAATCATCTAATATTTTCAATTGAATATGGTCTAACTTAATACCGTCAGCATGATTTCATAAAGAAGGGACCCACATTTCACCCATCATATGGGTGAATATTTAATCTCACATCCAGGGATCACCTGCATAGAGTCATTGACCAGCGGCTCCCTCCCACCACCGCTACCAGTGTCTATCCAGGGTGTTGCTAGGAAAGAGGACTTGTTCACATGAAGAGCAGCATGGTGGGATGGGCATGTAGATGAAATGACATCTGTTCCTGTCCTTGGTCCTTTGCATTGATTTTAAGAGGCTACAGAGAAGGAAGGGAGAGGCAGAGCTGATGTATCTGGGTGAGAGGACCAATAAGATACTTGGCACAAAGCAGGGGACCTCAGGATATCCCCTGGACCCTGAAATATTCTCTGTTAGGCCCTTTACAGGACCAGTTTGCCAACCCTCAGAATAGGGCCTCAACCATCAGAAGAAAATTCCCTGAGCAAGTGCTTACTACCTGCAAGGCTTGGACTCAAAGTTGAAGAAGACATAATCCATGGCTTCAAGGGGTTTAGCCCTCCTCATCTCTCCATGGAAGGCCTGGAAGTTTAGAAAACGTAGAGAGCCAGTCCTTTGGCTCAGCACTCATGTGACAGCCCAGCTCAGAAGCGAGGCCTCCTCTCCCAGCAGCCTGTGGGCAGTGGAAGCGGCCCCTTGGGAGCCTGTGCAGGGAGGAAGCACGGGAGACTGCCTGGTGATGAGAGCTCGGCACCAGTCGTGGGTGCTCCTGAGGTCTTCACATGGAGCCTGGAAAGCCTGAGTGATGTGCTGGGTGGGCACAGGGCAGGGCACACTCTGGCTCCGTTACTGGATATTCTGGTGGAGGGTGGCTGAGATGGTAAGCACAGGAACTTACTGTTTCATCTGAAAGTCCTTCCTGTAAACTAAGCTCCTTGACCGTATTATTTCTGTCTCATCTAGTTCATTTGGCCACAGACATACATTAATGAATAGATGTGGCAGAGTTTCAATAAAACTTTATTTATAAAAACTGATGGCTGGGACTTCTCTGGCGGGCCAGTGGTTAAGACTTCTGCTGCAGGGCTTGCGGGTTTGATCCCTGGTCAGGAACTAAGATCCCGCCTGCTCCGATGCTGCCAAAAGAAAAGAACAAAAACCAGATGACAAGTCGTTTTTGACCCAAGGGCCATAGTTTGCAGACGCCTACCCTGTATGTGATATCAGGGAAAGAACAAGAGCAGCCTGTCTTAGGCTCAAGTGCTGCTTTGGGCCCTCACAAGCTGTATCCTCCAGATGAGTATGCAACCTTTTTCTTAAAAAAAATTTTTTTTAATTTATTTTTGTCTGCGTCGAGTCTTGGTCTCAGCACACGAGACCTCTCATTGTGGTGTGCAGGCTTCTCTCTCTAGGTGTGGTGCCCGGGCTGCAGAGCCTGTGGGCTCTCTAGTTGGGGCAGTCAGGCTTCATTGCTCCATGGCATGTGGTATCTTAGTTCCCTAACCAGGGGTCAAACCTGAGTCCCCTACGTTGGAAGGCAGGTTCTTAACCACTGGACCACGACGGAAGTCCTGATTATACCACCTTTTTGAGCTTTAGTTCTCCAAATATGGGCTTCCCAGGTGGTGCTAGTGGTAAAAAACCCCAAGTATAAAGTGGATCGCTTTCAGGATTGCTGTAGAGTTACATGAGATAGTGCGAGCAGAGCATAGGCGCATAGATGGAGGAGAGGCGCCAGCACTGTTAGTTTTCACGGAGCACAAAGCCATCCAGAGCCCCAGAGCCCAGCTTCCTTCCCTCAGGCCTGTCCAGGGAACACCGCGCAAGAGCAGGAGACAAGATTTTTAAAGGGCTGACAGAATGAAATGCATGGGGCTTTGATTTTATTTCAGCACAAGTTCTGGGCAGAGACGAAATATCCCTGGCCCTCCTTGCACACAGCCTTCAGGTGTCAGTTGAGTAGCATCTTGGTTTTATTACATCCATCACAAGGAGCTTAAGGCTTCCAAAAACACATTCCTAGACAGATGTCAAGCCTGTCTGGGGATTAGAAATATCCTTTTCCATTAAGCATAAATTAACTTAATCACCGGGTATGAAAGATAGGCAACATAAACAGTATTCCCTGCAGCGTTCATTAAAATTAAAAATCTATTTAAAATTTACCTTGTATTTTTTAGGACCCGAACCCCTTCAAAGAGATAGTCTCTGCAGTAAATTTTTTCACTGACAGAGTAGCAAGATGAATGGGCTGGGGACAGGGATGTACTATGTAATTTAACTTTGCCTGCTAGTCTTTCCACCAACGGAAGTATCTGTATGTCTTAAAGAGATAATTAGTCTCGGTAAGATCTGGCCTTTGACCATCTTCAGAAGCAGTCAGACTGTTCCCCAGTAAAATGAAACTCGGAGTCGAGATGACTAGCAGCAAGGTCCTTCAAATCTTCTTGTTCTGATCCATGCTGTAGAAAGTGCTCTTAGGAAAGAACAAACAGAAAGAAAGGTGCCAGCAATGCATCACCCAGAGATCGGAGACAGAACCCCCTCCTTGACTTGGCCTCTGTTTCTCTGGAGTGGAGAATGGAAACAGTGACCAAGGTCATTACATTCCTTATTAACATCGCAGGAAAGACTCCCGTGAAGGAAACCCAGCTGAATCAGAATTGGTGGTGTAGACCGAGCGTTGAAGGCAGACAAACCTGTCTTCAGATACTGGTTCTTTTTTTCAGACTCTGATCTTGAACAAGTCATATATTTCCTCTGAGTCTCAAGGTCCTATCTGTAAAAGGGGGAGAATAATGCTCACCTCCTAAGATCATTGTGAAGGTTGGAGATACCCTTAGTGCCTAGAACTCATCACCTCCCGGGTGCTTGCTGAATGCTTAATATTGTTTATACGTATAAGAAATAGTTGTTGAATATCTGAATCGTGCCAGATTTGAGACAGAGGGCTGAGGATGCAGAAAGTCATAAGATACACTGAGGCTCTTAAGGTGCTCACAGACCCAAGAAGGGATTGAGACAAAGAAATAAGACAATCGAAGCTGAGGGTGACAAGTCCAACAAGGCACAGGGGTGACACAGAGAAGGGAGTGGTGACATCTGCTACATTATAATGACATAGAGAGGCTGGCACAATACCTCAGCAGATAGGGGCATTCTGAGCAGAAAAATGTAATCAAAGTGTTAGGTTGCTCCATTGTGTCTGACTCTTTGCGACCCCATGGACTGTAGCCCGCCAGACTCCTCTGTCTGTGGAATTCTCCAAGCAAGAATACCAGAGTGGGTAGCCATTCCCTTCTCCAAGAGATCTTCCTGGCCCAGAGATAGAACCCAAGTCTCCTGCATTGCAGGCAGATTCTTTACCGTCCGACCCACCAGGGAAGCCCAGCAGGGCTTAGGCAAAGGCAAAGGCATGTAGAGAGAGGTGTTTCATAGTTGGAGGATTATAGGCAGAGTGGTTTTCTAGACAGGGAAGAGGAGTGGGGAGGGAGAACCACGAGGGCAGAGTGTCTTTTGATGCGGGCGCATCCTCTGGGGAGCTGGATTCAAAGTGCCCTGAATAATCCTCAGCTGGGCCACCGAGGCCGGGCAGGGACCACAGGGTGCCTGCCACCCCACTGAGGTGTGTAAAACATTCAGACCAGAAGGTATATCTTCTAGAAGGAACTACAGCTGTTGCTTCAGTGGAGTTGCAAATCGGAGAGGAAGCAGGTGGTAGAGCTGAAAATGCACTGGAAGAGGTATCCAGATGGCCAGACCCGAGTCCCTGGGCTACCTTCTGGCCTGTGACCTCACCTATGCCTCCCGGGTGGAGGGGCGCTGTGCCTTCCTCAGATGTTTGTTGAGTAAATGCTCAGACGTCCCATCTGAGCATCTTTATCCTGCCTCCCTTGCAGTGTCGCTAAGGACCAGGGGTAGCACAGAGGTGAACACACTTGGCAAAGTCTCAGGGTTTATTCAAATATAGGTGTGTGATCATCACCGTAATCGTCAAAGAGTTGTACACCAATTAGAACCTGCACCAATGCTGAAAAACCAGTTTCCTCACCCATTAAAAAAATGTCTATATGATTACCACTGACTCTCTCATTGAACAAACCCAGCACACGCCCTTTAAAAATACAAAGAAATGCAAACCGCATAGTTACATTTAATGATTTGCCTTTTTAGTATTGCAAAAATGACTCATTAGTCAAAACAATGATTATGTTTGAGACTATTAAAGGTATTGTGTTGTTTCCTATGTAATCTAAAAAATGTTAATTTATGGGAAGAAAGAACCCCACTGAACTTGTACCTACCTACAAAACAAGCATTATCTTAAAAACAATGTTTCCCCAAGCATTTTCAACTGACTTGACAGCTCAGAACATCAGTTTCTCTCCAAACTCACAACCCTTTGTTTTAACGTTAAATGTTTTCTAAAGAAAGCCGCTGCTGTCCCAGGCTAGAATGGGTGTGTGGTTGGAAGCTGCAGTGATAGTGCCCTGTTTTCCAAACTGTTAGACTCAGCTGATGAGGAAGCTGTGAAGGAGTTGCAAAGCTTCTAAAAAGCACTGTACAAAATACAGGGACGGTTGCTGCGGAGGCAGAATTTTAAAGGACTATTATTCTGAGGATGAGAATTGAAACCAAGCCACACTGCTCATTGCAGATAAATAACCTACTTTGGCCCAAGTGACAGTTAAGTGATCTCAGATGTGCCTTGAGAGAGAGTGTCCAAATACGAGACTTACCCAAGGTCATGCACACAAAGCAAGCAGATTGGTTTCCCCAAGGACCTACTGCTGGGGCTTCTTAAAGTACCAGTGTTCAGAATCTACAGAAACTAAGAGAACTGTGGTCCTGCACTTGATCCTGTATCGTGCGGACCAACTAGTTACCCACCCAGGGCCTCAGTTTCTTAGTCTTTGCATTGAGTAGTCCTCTCTGCCCTGCTCCCGGCCTTGCTGTAAGGACCCACTGAGGTGATGAGTCCAAACAGAAGTGTGGTGTCCCAGAAAGGATCTTTAAGGCGTGTCTTTAGCAGTCCCCACCCCCAAGCACCCCCCACCCTGGCTACCCTACCTGGCCCTTTCCCTTCTCTACATCCTCCAGATTTCTCTGTCTGGAAACATCTCTGGCTCTGCTTCTGCAGAGCCGCTCCAGTCAGGTTCATCCGGGGTCTCCCTAAGGCCTGGGAGACAGGGTCAAGAGAAGCCCGCTCCAGCTCTGGCTCTGTTCCTTCATGTGTGTATATATATAATTTTATCTGTTTTTGAATGTGCGGGGTCTTCGTTGCTGCACAGGTTTTTCTCTAGTTGAGGCGAGCAGGGGCTTCTCTCCGATGCAGCTTGAGGCCTCCTCTTGCTGCGGAGCGCAGGCTCTGGGCCCGGGGGCCTCAGTGGCTGCAGCGTGTGGACTCAGCAGCTGTGGCTCCCAGGCTCTAGAGCGCAGACAGTCCTGCTGGCGCATGGGCTTAGTTGCTCTGCAGCCTGTGGGATCTTCCCCAGACCAGAGGGTGAACCCGCATCTCCTGCGTTGGCTGGAGGATTCTTTACCACTGAGCCACCAAGAAAGCCTCTCTACTTCCTTTCCCCACACTGGGCTTCATTTTCTGGGATCTGAAAATGAAGATTTGGCTGAAGTGATCTCTGAAGTCGCTTCCTGCAGAAAACGAAGTCCCTGAGCACGTACAGCTCAGCCACAGCTGGTCCTTGTCAATACAGTGAAACCTGGGCTGTTGGAGACCCTCGGGGGAATGAGGCTTTGATCCCCATATTTTCTAATTGGTCTTGTGTTTAATCCTTTAAGCACTAAACCCTTTCCCTTTTATTGGGAATATTGGCTTCTTAAATATATTTAGGCCGAATTTGACTTTTTACTTGAAAGATGATTTCACAAACTGGTTTTAGATTGTTCTGTGATGCGTTGGTGCCCCTGAAGAGCCCCGAGATGTCTTGCATCAGCTCCAGAGAGTTTTTCTGCTCCCTCCTCCATTTTCAGGCTGGCAGCTGTCACTTCATGTACGGCAGATTGCGTGGCTGTGGCATCCTGGCTCATCCCATCTATGAATATTAAAAATTTTCTGGCTGAGCGGTGCTGTGTGACTGTCTGAGAATCAGAGCACCATGTGTGTTAGAAGTATGGGTAAAGTAAGAGTACACAGGTATGGAGTGAGGCCCCAAGAGGCCCTCCTTCCACTTACAGGGTGGAATGTCAGGTCGTAAACTTGGAGATCTTGATTTTGACTCCTCACTTGCCTCCTAGTTGTGTTCTGAGTACAAGGAGGAGGAGGTGCCTGACTTCTGATGGGGAGATTTCTCTGCTGCCTGGTATTCTCATGGTGAGGGCCTGGGTCACCCCGTACCCCGAATCTCTCCTCTCTTTGCTGCTCCACCCCCATCTCTCGAGTTCCAGGATTAGGCTGTTTCCTCCCATGCTCAGTTTGCTTATACAGGTGGTTTCCTTTGGGTGGAATCCAGGCTTTCCTCTCTTCCTGTCTGCCACCTAGAAGGCTCTACCCAAGCCTTTCATCTCTCAGTTTCCTCCTGGGAGCCTCAGGAGTCTGCCCTGCACTCCCAGGGGAGCAGAGTGCCCCCCATGGTCCCTGTGCCCACCTCTCCATCCACACTTACGCTGTATGGAGTGAGCTCTCTGTGGATGGATCACGCCTCCACCCAACACGAACTCATCCAGAGCTAGGACTCCCTTGTTCAGCTTTGTATCTAGTACCCGCCTCAATGCCTGGCACATGTGACGTACTTGAGTAGGGTTGGAAGAATGAATGAACAAGCAAATGGACAAACGACTGAATGAATAAACGGACTGCCGGCTGTGGGCTGAATTGTGTCACACCTCCCCCCGCCCCCAAATTTGTGTTGACATCCTAATTCCCAGTAACTCAAAATACGACCTTATTCGGAGCATGGGGGCATTGGATAATCAAGTTAAAATGAGATCATTATGGTGGCCGTAATCCAATATGGCTGGCATCTGTATACAGAGAGGAAATTTCAGGCACAGGCACACACAGAAGAGAAAATGATGAGAGGACGCAGGTAGTCGACAGCCACCTACAAGCCACGGAGAAAAGCCTGGAACCCCAGCTCCTAGGCAGCAAGCCACATCTCTGCTTGGTTGTCCTCACAATGGATGTTCTGAGTACTTGAAGGGATCTGTGACTGGATGGACAGGGAAATGCAGAGATAAGTAGACAAAACCACCACTGACATGAAAAATTACTTTATCAGTCACTTCAATATTTTATGAATTTCCGGCACAGTAGTGTCAGAATGGGAGATGGATCTTTTTTCTTTGCTCACGAAACACAAGCACGTGGCAGGCTCTTTCAGGAACATGAAATCTTCTGCTTGGTGAGCTAGGCCAGCTGTTTCTAATCTGGACCCGCGAAAGCCCAAGGGAGTGCCGTTTTGATGTAGGTCTGCATGGGCACTGACCTTAGCTGGATATCTGTCCCCTGCCTTGCCCACTTCAGAAGAGAGAAACAAAGGGTCTGATAAAATGTAGGAACTGGGACAAGCTCTCAGGTGACATATTCTAGCCTGTGGGATTTACAGATGGGAAAACCAAGGTGGTTAGATGGAAACAGACTTCCCTGGGACTCAGGCTAGCCTGGGAATCTGCATCATGAGATGCCATATCTGCTCATCCTTCCGCCCACTAGAAGAAGTTTCCTCTCCCTTCTCTTAAATGGTCCACGTGCCCTCTGCTTGGATGCTAGGCATCCGTCTCACCTGCCAGATGGCCTTTTTCTTTGTTCTCCCTCTTCTTTTCCCCTTGTCTCCTTCCGGTGGTATGTTTCGTTATCCCTATTATACAGATGACAGTACAAACCTCACAAAGTTTAAGTGACTTATCAGTGTCACAGGATTACTCATCAGAGAGTGGTGATGATGGTTTTATCCCCAGCCATCTCACTCCCAAACTTTCCACCACACCATGCTTTTTCTTAATGGATCTTTATCCCTAGGCCTTTGACATTTTATCCCAATTATGTAGAACATATTTTAAAATATCCATTTGGTTAGAAGTAATAAATTTTTCATGGCAAACCAGCATGCGTGTGAGAATCCCTAGAGAAATCTGCAGTAAGATTTAGCAGATTTCAAAGGTCTGACTTATCCTCGGAAGGTTACTTCGGAATGGAAAAGAGTGAGCCGATGCTCAAGGTGTGGCCAGGGCTGACTCGTGGAGTTGGCTGGAAGGCATCCTGAATGATTTGTAGCTAACTGACTAAAGGGGGTGGTCCCTGGTTAATGGAAGACCAGAAGATCTCCTATCCTTTGTTGGTTTTTGCATATATACTTACCCTCACCCGTGCATAACTGTTTAGTAAGACCATGCATGCATGTGTGCTAAGTTGCTTCAGTTCCATGGGATTCTCCAGGCAAGAACGCTGGAGTGGGTTGCCATGCCCTCCTCTTTCAGGGGATCAAACCCACATCTCTTCTGTCTGTTGCATAGGCAGGTGGGTTCTTTACCACTAGCACCACCTGGGAAGCCCTTGGAAACCTCTATTTGTTGTAGATTTTGCCATGAGCTCTGGGCAGGCAGAAAGAACTTCGTCTTCCTCCCTGGATCCCATCACCTAGCACAGTCCTACTATCCGGAACATACTCCATAAGTATCTGTAAAATCACCAGTGGATTTTTCTTTCATTTTGGAGCCACATGGGCATTTTAGAAGAAACAGTCTCTTCTCTTGGCCATTGCTCTGAGGACAGCCTGTGGGCTGGCACTGGATCTCCTTCCACCGCCCCTTTTGGAAGTATTCTGTACACCAGATTCCTAACAAGGCCCAGCCCACATGCTTACCGGCAAGCTGAACATCAATCCTTATCCTGTTATGAGTTGATTTCTATGCTTAGTTTTGGGAACCACACCAGCTTTTGCCTTCTAGGAGCTCCCAGCCGAGTGGGCGACTTGACAAATAATTCAAATACAAAAAGACCGAAGTAAGTGTTAAATGAGACACTGGCGATGAGCTTGGGGAGGAAGGGTGATTAATTCCGCCTGGAGGAATCCAGGGAGGGTTCATGGGGAAGACAGATATTAAGGAAAATTTATTACATAAGTGGATTCTGAGCAGCTGACATCCCAAGTTCATAATCTGCACAAGAAACTCAAAAATAGAGTTCACTATTTCCAATTCTGGTTGTTTAGGGTGCTGACTCAGACCCAGATTCATAGCTCTGAGAAGACAAGTCTAAAAAATAATTAAAGATACAAATCTCAATGACTATTTCCCATTATTGGGAAAGTGACTGTGGGTCACTTGAAAATATTGCTTAATCTCTTCACTTCTAGGTTCATACACTCCTATGTGAAATATTTTTAAACGCATATTTGTGTTGAAATTAACAGAAAAATGTGTCACCCTATTTTATTGTGATCTCAGTAGTTAACTTCAGGGCGAACAAAAGATTATAGACAGAAAAACTCTGAACTGGAGACTACAAATTTATTCCTTCGTAACTTACTAGGGTCAGAGACTAAAGCCATATTATATATTGAAGGCCTTAAAAATGTTAATAATTGTTGACTCAGAAATTTCACTTCTGGGTTTTTATATGGTGAGAAAAATTTATTATGCTCTTTCAGTTCAGTTCAGTCGCTCAGTTGTGTCCGACTCTTTGCGACCCCATGAACCGCAGCACGCCAGGCCTCCCTGTTCATCACCATCTCCCGGAGTTCACTCAGACTCATGTCCCTCGAGTCCGTGATGCCATCCAGCCATCTCATCCTCGGTCGTCCCCTTCTCCTCCCGCCCCCAATCCCTCCCAGCATGGACAGGGAGGCCTGGCGTGCTGCAGTTCATGGGGTCGCAAAGAGTCGGACACGACCGAGCAACTGAACTGAACTGAACTTCTCTTCTCCACCATGAATTCTCCCATCTTAAAGAGGTTAGGAATCTGCCCTTGAGGTTTGGGGAACAGAAGAGGTTTCTGTGTCTCAGCACTGACCACAGCCTTCGGGAACTCTCTCCCTGTACCAGTTGTGAGCTCCTTGCCAGCAGACACTGTGCCTTATTGATTTTAGATGCCCTGTGTCAGGGTTCAGCACAGAGGAGGTGCCATGTGCCGACCTGCTCGGTGCCAACTTAAGGATGTTTAGGACCTACAGTTTTGTTCAAACCATTTGTGCAAACATGGTCTCCAGGTCCTCACTGTTCGCTCCCCATGGATGTTTGCAGGCCAGGCCAGGGAAGGCCCTCCGAGCCCCCCAGCACCTACTCTGTAGAAGTTACTTGTATTTGTCTTGCACAAAATGCTTTGCAAAAACGAGTTCATTATGCTTTCTGATTTCAGCTTTCCAGATATCTATATGGACAGAAAACACAGATTCCTTCCAGTTTCTGAAAGAATGTCTTCACTGAAGCTTCAGCTTTCGAAGCTTTCCATAGTCAGGTACTGGCCAGTTGAGTGGACATAGCTGGAGTTGCCTGTGTCTCCCATACCTATAGCCATGTCTCCCAGTAGAGGGTGGTCCCTCCAGCACAGGCAGAGGAGTTGGGGTAGCAGGGGTTGGATGGAAACAGAACTATCCCCATTCTCCCTTCACGAGTGGGAAACAACACGGCAGAATGGGGAAAAGAGTGGTTTCGGTGACACAGAGAGACTTGATCTGAACTCCTCTCTTACCGTTTATCTGCTCTGTGACTTTGGACAAGTTCCTTACCTTCTCTGAGTCTGGAGGTCCTCATCTGTTAAATGGAGGTACTAGTACCCAACTCCCGGGATCCCTGTGAGAGTTCAAAGTAATTTTTTGTGAAAATACGATGACAGCTATGTTAAAACTTATATACCGCACACACATACATTTGCACACTTACGAGATGGATAGACAGACAGACAGAGGAGAAATCCTGAAAAGAGAACACCACCATGTTAGCAGTGGCTGGCTGTGTTTAGGTGGTGAAACAAAGGGTGAATTTTTTCCCCCTTTCTCTGCTTTTCTGTATCTTTACATATTTTTTCTCTTGAACATATATTGACTTTATAATTAGAAAAATAGAAAGAAAACCAAGAAGCATAAAACTGGGGGGGAAAAAAAAGAAATAATACGCATTAAGTACCAGGCATAAGTTGGCACCCAGTAAATGGTAGCTATTTTTACTAATTAGTCATTATGCCTAATAATAATAATTAGGAGTAATGATTTCCTCTGGGACCAGAGGTTGTGAATTAGTCTGTTGGTGGCTAATGACTCACAGTGAAGGGGAGTTCTGGGTTCACTTCCAGCCGGGGCCACCCCTCACTTGTCTCCCTGATCTTTCTGCCAACACGCTGGGCTCCCGGGCTCCACAAGCTGGCTGATGCTGCATCCTTCCACCCGAGCAACTGAGCCCAGAGCTCCTGTGCCCAAGACCAAGGGCAGGCGGCAGAGGTGCTCCCCACGGGACTCCCCACGGAGCGGCTCGTTCAAGGAGAGCAGCAGCGCCTGCTGCAGGACGCTGCTGCCCCTGTGCTGATGGTGCGCTGCCTGTCTAGAGAGACAGTAAGACTGAGAGCGTCGAGGTTCACCTCTATTTTGTCTGTCTGACTAGCAGAGAAGATTCTTGGTAAACACATTGCCCAGCATTTAAAACTAACCTGATGCTGCTGGTTGCAAGATTATACAAGTTAAAAGCGTGCCCCTCTCTCTTCAACTGGGCTTCCCTGGTGGCTCAGTGGTAAAGAATCCACCTGCCCAACGTAGGAGCCTTGGGTTCAATCCCTGGGTCGGGAAGATCCCCTGGAGAAGGAAATGGCAACCCACTCTGGTATTCCTGCCTGGGAAATCCCACAGACAGAGGAGCCTGGCAGGCTACAGTCTATGGGGTTGCAAAAGAGTTGGACATGACTTAGTGACTAAACAACAACTCTCTTCAGTTATCAGTATAGTGATGAAAATGATCCACATCTAGCCCAAATGAGAGTTTAAGACTAAATGATCAAATTCTTCAGGGTCCGGTAGGTTCAACCAGAGAGAAGTAAAATGCTGCATTGAGGACAGAAAAAGCAAAATCCCAAACTAGCTGTGTGACCACGGGTAGGTCAGTCAACCTCTCTGAACCTGTGTCCTCAGGTGTAAAATGAGAGATGGGCACAGTTGCTTCCTGATGTCCCTGGAGGTGCTCAATTCCATGGCATGCTGATTATAAATGCAGTCAGTTCTGAGATGAAGGTGGACTGGAGTTTTTCTCTGCTCAGCGCAGATATAGGTAAGGCAGGACAGGACAGGAATTCTCTCCTGGGCAGACACTTACCGGTGTGGCCCCCAGAGGTGACACATGATGGCAGGACTTCAGCTAGAGGCTCCTAGAACAACAGAAACAGCAGATCCTTCACGAGTCCTTACCATCCCCATTCTGAGACTGAGCTGCTGCTGCTGCTAAGTCACTTCAGTCGTGTCCAACTCTGTGCGACCCCACAGACGGCAGCCCACCAGGCCCCCTGTCCCTGGGATTCTCCAGGCAAGGACACTGGAGTGGGTTGCCATTTCCTTCTCCAATGCATGAAAGTGAAAAGTGAAAGTGAAGTTGCTCAGTCGTGTCCAACTCTTCGCAACCCCATGGACTGCAGCCCACCAGGCTCCTCCGTCCATGGGATTTTCCAGGCAAGAGCTGGAGTGGGGTACCATTGCCTTCTCCAGAGAGTGAGCTACTAGGGATTAAATGCCCACTGTGTGCCAGGCACTGTGGCAGGTGTTAACGGTAACGGGTGTCTCTAATCTTCAGGCATCTGCAGGACTAGCCTTGCCTGGCTTCACGGGTGAAGCAGCTGAGGCTCCAGTGGTTGGCTCCCTTTCCTCACTAGTCATTTTCTGTGNACACAGTCAAAGGCTTTGGCATAGTCAATAAAGCAGAAATAGATGTTTTTCTGGAACTCTCTTGCTTTTTCCATGATCCAGCGGATGTTGGCAATTTGATCTCTGGTTCCTCTGCCTTTTCTAAAACCAGCTTGAACATCAGGGAGTTCACAGTTCACGTACTGCTGAAGTCTGGCTTGGAGAATTTTGAGCATTACTTTACTAGCGTGTGAGATGAGTGCAACAGACTTGGATTCACTGGGGTCCATGGCTACAGGTCCATGAGGGCCAGAGGAGCATGGAAGGCCAGGCCTAGGCAACCAATCATAATGACCTCCTGGTTTCATGAGCTCAGATCATCCACAGCTAGACCCGGATAGCACAAAGGAACGTGGACAATGGTGTCTGCCGCCCCGGTGGAGAAAGCAGGTAAGGACTTGGCAGGACTGCGTCATAGAGGAAGAAATGGGCTTCCCTGTGACTCAGGGATAACGAATTCACCTGCCAGTGCAGGACACAGGTTCAATCCGTGATCCAGGAAGACCCTACAAGCCGAGGACCTACTAAGACCATGTGCCACAACTCTCGGGCCCAGGAGCCGCAACTACGGAAGCCCTTGCACCCTAGAGCCTTTGCTCTGCAGCAAAGAGAAGCCAGCACAGTGAGAAGCCTGCACCCTGCAGTGAAGCGGAGCCCCAGCTCGCCACAGCCGGAGAAGAGCTCATGCGGCAAGGAGGACCCAGCACTGCCAAAAATAAATAAATAAATGTTTAAAAAAGTAGGCAGGGATGACGGTCAGGGCATCCAACTAGTGAGAAGCTAGCAGATATAACTGGCCTCCTCTGTGAGGATGGGGCTGGGAGCTGCTAGAGCTTGAGGTTCAGCTTAGGCCTGAGGATTCCAGGCTGACAGCACAAATGATAGGACTGGGGCTCGGGTGTCTGAGGATCCAGGTGCTGGACCAGGCGTGGCCCAGACTGGACAGGTCTGAGCCGGCCAGTGGAACCTCAGGACTATGGGACTCCAGCTTTGAGGGGCTGGCTGATGTGTCTAATTGAGCAGTGTATCAAACACATAATAATATATGAGCTGAGCTGTTGTAGATGTCCCTTTGATGATCATTATGAAATGTGAGAGTATTCTTGGCTGTGAGCATCTTCTTCAGAGAGAAGCACTGTTTCCAAAGAGAGCACTGTCATGAATGTGGGAGTTCAAGCCACTTGTGTTTCGCTTTCCGACTTTGAGTGTGAAGCTGAGTTGGGCTGTGTGCTTTGGCCATGTCGGAGGTGATAGCCCCGCGCTGTGCTGAAAAACCTGCAAAGCCCTCGCTGTAAAGTGACGAAATGGATATCTTTCCATCCGAAGCAAAGAAGAAAAAAAATGCACCTCAGTATTTCCTTTAAATATTTTACATTTACCTAATCCTTTCAATTACACTGTGGCTTCTGTTCTTCATGACAGATTTAGGAAGTATAGACACGGCCAACCCAGAGAAGTTGGTGATTGCCCTAAGCCAGCCATTGTCTGTACCTGGTGGTGGTGGGGTGTGTGTGTACACAAAATGAGTGTTTTATAACATTTTATAAAATATATATATAATATATATATAATTATATATAAAAATATATAAAAAATATATAATTTATATATAAATTTATTATATATATATATATAAATAAAATATGACGGACAACTTCCCTGGTGGCTCAGACGGTAAAGCGTCTGTCTACAATGTGGGAGACCTGGGTTCGATCCCTGGGTTGGGAAGATCCCCTGGAGAAGAAAATGGCAATCCACTCCAGTATTGCCTGGAAAATCCCACGGACAGAGGAGCCTGGTAGGCTACAGTCCGTGGGGTCGCAGAGAGTCGGACACGACTGAGCAACTTCAGTTCACTTCATATATATAGACAAAGTATCACTTCATCTTCACAACAACTTTGCCAGGGCGATTTTATCTCTGTTTTCATGTCATCAAGTTGCTCAGTCGAGTGGGTTGCCAGTTCCTCCTCCAGGGGATCGTCCCGACCCAGGAATCTGTATTTTAAAGATGAGAAAATAGAAAGGCAAAGAGCTAAGTGACTTGTCCAAAGCGACACAGCAGCTCAGCGTCACTGCTGGGATCTGAGCCCCGCCAGGGTGAGTGTCTGTTCCTCTTCTGGCTGTGCTCTCGCTGCGCTGGGGTCCACGCAGCTACCCTCAGGCCCTCCCAGCCCCCTCACTGAGTCCAGGCATTTCCCTTCCCGCGGATGAGAAGCTTGAGTCACTCCTGTTGGAAATGATTAGAAAAAAGAAGGTCTGGGCATTGGGAAGCCAGGGGGGACCAGGGAGAGGAGCAAAGTGGCCTGGAACAGTGAGCTTCAGCTGCGATGGAGATGAGGGCGCTGAGGATGGTGCAGGGGGCTCTGGATGATGGGCACGTATCAAGAGGATGCCCTGGTGAGGGGGCGATGGGGTGGGCTCCTTGGCCCGGAGGCAGGAAGTGGGGCTGAAGTCCCCCCTCGCTAATTACAGATGAGAATGTGGGGGCAGGCATGTTGGAAAAATGCTGAGTATCTAAGCACCTAACTGGAGGCAGGAACACTATAAGCTTTTCACACTCACAGCTTCCTGTGGCTCTGCTAGGATCCAGAAGGTAGAATTCAACAGTTCTTGGATATTCAGTTAAAGATGTTTGAAGCTTTAGGTGCTGGAACACACACACGTGCACACACACACACACAGAAACATACACACAGAAATGTGGCTCCATGTAAACACTGCTGCTGCTGCTGCTGCTAAGTCACTTCAGTCGTGTTCGACTCTGTGTGACCCCATAGACAGCCCACCAGGCTCCCCTGTCCCTGGGATTCTCCAGGCAAGAACACTGGAGTGGGTTGCCATTGCCTTCTCCAATGTATGAAAAGTGAAAGTGAAGTCGCTCAGTCGTGGCCGACTCTTAGCGACCCCATGGACTGCAGCCTACCAGGCTCCTCCATCCATGGATTTTTCCAGGCAAGAGTGCTGGAGTGGGGTGCCATTGCCTTCTCCATCTAAACACTGCTTTGCAGGAAAGCCAGAAAGATTCTAGGCATCTTGTTCAAAATGCAAGAGATCCTGAAAATTGACTAGGGGCCAAAGTGTGACAACTTCTTGTTCCTAAATTTAAGATATAGAAGCTCAACCTAATGGATATTATTTAGTCCTCACCCTTTATTATTTTCTTTCAATGAACAGAGGATTTTCATAAAGGCCTTTAATCAATTTGTTCCCACTTTTGGTCCCCTTAAACTGTGGAAAATTCTGAAAGAGATGGGAATACCAGACCACCTGACCTGCCTCTTAAGAAACCTTTATGCAGGTCAGGAAGCAACAGTTAGAACTGGACATGGAACAACAGACTGGTTCCAAATAGGAAAAGGAGTACTTCAAGGCTGTATATTGTCACCCTGCTTATTTAACTTGTATGCAGAGTACATCATGAGAANGTTCAAAGTAATTTTTTGTGAAAATACGATGACAGCTATGTTAAAACTTATATACCGCACACACATACATTTGCACACTTACGAGATGGATAGACAGACAGACAGAGGAGAAATCCTGAAAAGAGAACACCACCATGTTAGCAGTGGCTGGCTGTGTTTAGGTGGTGAAACAAAGGGTGAATTTTTTCCCCCTTTCTCTGCTTTTCTGTATCTTTAAATATTTTTTCTCTTGAACATATATTGACTTTATAATTAGAAAAATAGAAAGAAAACCAAGAAGCATAAAACTGGGGGGGAAAAAAAAGAAATAATATGCATTAAGTACCAGGCATAAGTTGGCACCCAGTAAATGGTAGCTATTTTTACTAATTAGTCATTATGCCTAATAATAATAATTAGGAGTAATGATTTCCTCTGGGACCAGAGGTTGTGAATTAGTCTGTTGGTGGCTAATGACTCACAGTGAAGGGGAGTTCTGGGTTCACTTCCAGCCGGGGCCACCCCTCACTTGTCTCCCTGATCTTTCTGCCAACACGCTGGGCTCCCGGGCTCCACAAGCTGGCTGATGCTGCATCCTTCCACCCGAGCAACTGAGCCCAGAGCTCCTGTGCCCAAGACCAAGGGCAGGCGGCAGAGGTGCTCCCCACGGGACTCCCCACGGAGCGGCTCGTTCAAGGAGAGCAGCAGCGCCTGCTGCAGGACGCTGCTGCCCCTGTGCTGATGGTGCGCTGCCTGTCTAGAGAGACAGTAAGACTGAGAGCGTCGAGGTTCACCTCTATTTTGTCTGTTTGAATAGCAGAGAAGATTCTTGGTAAACACATTGCCCAGCATTTAAAACTAACCTGATGCTGCTGGTTGCAAGATTATACAAGTTAAAAGCGTGCCCCTCTCTCTTCAACTGGGCTTCCCTGGTGGCTCAGTGGTAAAGAATCCACCTGCCCAACGTAGGAGCCTTGGGTTCAATCACTGGGTCGGGAAGATCCCCTGGAGAAGGAAATGGCAACCCACTCTGGTATTCCTGCCTGGGAAATCCCACAGACAGAGGAGCCTGGCAGGCTACAGTCTATGGGGTTGCAAAAGAGTTGGACATGACTTAGTGACTAAACAACAACTCTCTTCAGTTATCAGTATAGTGATGAAAATGATCCACATCTAGCCCAAATGAGAGTTTAAGACTAAATGATCAAATTCTTCAGGGTCCGGTAGGTTCAACCAGAGAGAAGTAAAATGCTGCATTGAGGACAGAAAAAGCAAAATCCCAAACTAGCTGTGTGACCGCGGGTAGGTCAGTCAACCTCTCTGAACCTGTGTCCTCAGGTGTAAAATGAGAGATGGGCACAGTTGCTTCCTGATGTCCCTGGAGGTGCTCAATTCCATGGCATGCTGATTATAAATGCAGTCAGTTCTGAGATGAAGGTGGACTGGAGTTTTTCTCTGCTCAGCGCAGATATAGGTAAGGCAGGACAGGACAGGAATTCTCTCCTGGGCAGACACTTACCGGTGTGGCCCCCAGAGGTGACACATGATGGCAGGACTTCAGCTAGAGGCTCCTAGAACAACAGAAACAGCAGATCCTTCACGAGTCCTTACCATCCCCATTCTGAGACTGAGCTGCTGCTGCTGCTAAGTCACTTCAGTCGTGTCCAACTCTGTGCGACCCCACAGACGGCAGCCCACCAGGCCCCCTGTCCCTGGGATTCTCCAGGCAAGGACACTGGAGTGGGTTGCCATTTCCTTCTCCAATGCATGAAAGTGAAAAGTGAAAGTGAAGTTGCTCAGTCGTGTCCAACTCTTCGCAACCCCATGGACTGCAGCCCACCAGGCTCCTCCGTCCATGGGATTTTCCAGGCAAGAGCTGGAGTGGGGTACCATTGCCTTCTCCAGAGAGTGAGCTACTAGGGATTAAATGCCCACTGTGTGCCAGGCACTGTGGCAGGTGTTAACGGTAACGGGTGTCTCTAATCTTCAGGCATCTGCAGGACTAGCCTTGCCTGGCTTCACGGGTGAAGCAGCTGAGGCTCCAGTGGTTGGCTCCCTTTCCTCACTAGTCATTTTCTGTGCACCTACTGTGTGCTCAGGCCACAGCCTTGGGAATCGAGAGAGCAAGATGACCCCCCACACACACACTCAGGGCTGGCAGTTTGATCATAGTACCATGGGAAAGGGCTTCAGAAGAGGCGTAAAGAGGGCTGTTGTAAAGCATGATGAAGGACGGGGCGAGGTGGGGAATGGCATTCCGGGCAGCGGCCACAGCACGCGCAGAGGCCCTCAGCTAGCGGACGGCGGGCAGACGTGGCCAGTGGTGCTCTCTGCCTGGAGTTTACCTGGGAACATGGTGGGACATGGGTGGGAGCAGAACACAGAGCCAGAACGTGAAAGGACTTGACCAGGCCAGAGAGTGAAGGCTCTGACCTGCAAGCAGAGAACGGCTGGTCATTCCCGCATTCCCGCAATCGGCCTGTGTTCGCTGAGCGCCGGCTCTGTGCCAGGACGGAGGAGTCATTAGTGAATGGAGCGTTGAAAATCCCCGCCTATGAGCAACTGACGTACTTTACTGAGGTGAAAAGGCAGGGAGTGGACAATAAACAAAATAAATGAGTGCAATTTCTATTCCGGTAGATGGTGATGAGTGCTGTGGGGGAGTGAAGCAAGGAAGGGCCCGGGGCACTGGGGAAGTGCGGGTTACAGCTGTGAGCAGGGAGGTCGGGAAGGCCTGTCTGAGGAGGGGTATTGCCACAAGCACTGGAAGGAAAGGAGGGGGAGATCCAGGGCAGGGTCTCGGGGGACCCGCTCGGATCTGCAATTTAGCTGTGACACGGAGGATGTGTCAGCAGGGAAGGTTAGAAGCCAGGAAACTGGCCAAGGGGCTTTAGGAATTCAGGCGACCCGTCGATGAGGTGATAGGTGATGGCAGCTTGGATTATGGAGCGAGCAGTGGGGACGGGCAGAGTGGGTGAATCAAGGTGACGGAACAAGGCCGGGCTACTCGATGAGGGGTGAGGGACAATGGATCTCTCTCTGGCTTCTGACCCAGGCATGGGCCTCTGCATTTGGACAAAGCTGGAGGCTCAGGTGTGAGGTAGAAGACCCCAAAAATGAGCCTCAGTTGTCCACACACACCCATGTTCATAGAAGCACTACTCACAATAGCCAAAAAGTGGAAGTCACCAGCTATCTACTGACAGATGACTGGATGAACAGCATGCGGTCCATACACACAACAGAATATTGTGTAGCCTTTAAAAGGAGGGAAATTCTGACAGAAGCTGTAACACAGAGGAGTCTTGTGAACATTGTGCTAAGTGAAATAAACCAGATATGAAAGACAGATGCTGCCTAACTCCACTTATAAGAGGTCCCTAGAGGAGTCAGGTTCATAGAGACAGAAAGCAGGATGGCAGCTCCCAGGAGTGAGAGTGGGGGTGGGTGGGAGATGGGGAGTCAGTATTTAATGGGTACAGAGTTTTAGTTTGGGAAGATGAAAAAGTTCTAGAGATGGACAGTCATGATGGTTATATGATAATATGAATGTACTTAATGGTACTATATCCGTACAAATGGTAAATTTTATGAAAATATTAAAAACAATTTTTTAAATCAATTTGCCCCAAATCCCACAACCAGCAAGTCCAGCCCCCTTCCAAGGGTCCTCTCATACCCTTACCTCTTATTCTGAGCTCTCTGCCTCTAGCTGTTCCCCATCTCCTAGACTGGCTGGGATCACCCAAGGAAGCTCCTTAAGTCTCTGGGCCTGTTTTCCCTCAGGAGAGGAAAAACACGGTGTGGTTGTGAGGATTAGATGAGCTCATACGCATCACAGGCCTGGCAGAGAGAAAATTCTCCTTACATCTCGTTACATTTTATTACCGTTCTTATGTCAACATGCCCTGACTTTGGTAAAACGGCACAGACTGGAAGCCATGGTCCAGCACTTGTGAGTTATGTGACCTTGGATCACAAACCACTTAACTTGCTTGAGCCTCAGTGTCCATCTATAAAGAAAGGTGAGAGTTCCTACCAGACCGGGAGGAAAAGTTAGAGTGTAAGTCACTCATTCATGTCTGACCCCATGGACTGTAGCCTGTAAATCTCCTCTGTCCCTGGGATTCTCCAGGCAAGAATACTAGAGTGGGTAGCCAGCCCTTTCTCCAGGGGGTCTTCCCAACCCAGGGATCAAACCTGAGTCTCCCTCTAATAAACAGAGGCTATTACTGTGTGGACCTGAGATGACAGTTAGGCAAAGAAAAAATGAACAGTGACATGATTTGTAAACTTAACATTTTTTCTTGATTTCCACACTATTTTGTAGGTAGAAACAGCACCTCCCTTCTGGTAGTCTAGGTGCTCACCAAATCCTGAAATCGCACCTTGGTGTTGGTTTCACTAACACGTCAGTCTCTTGATTTGTCTTACAAAGGAGACCCATTTGACCATGTCTCAGTAATAGTCACGGGGCCACTGGTCTGGGTCTGGCCCTGAGCTACACTGCCACAGAGCCAGCAGTGAGTCAGAGAGGGGCCCCAGCTGCAAAGAGCTGACCCAGGCTGTAGGAAAGGCCAAGGACATTGTCCCAGCAAATTGCAAGAGCAGTTGGCAAACCTGCATTCTTACTTTCTGCGAAAACCCACGTGCCAGGAAACCTTGGATAAATCATTTCCCACCTCCAGAGCTCAGTCTTCTATCTGCTTACGAAATGAGGACCTTGAACTTACCAGTCTCTGACTTGAAGCTATTTCCTTTTGAAATGCCTTGATTCTGTTGCCCCAGTGCCCGCTCTGGGAGCAGCCTTCTGGACCAGAGTCACAGCCTTTTGTGATCAACCAGACAACCTGGCCTTGGGAGCTTAGTGACCAGCCAGAATGGTCCTGACCCGTGGATGCTGGGACCCCAGCAGCGGGTTGACGATGAAGGAGAGGATGCCAGGGTCAAGAAGAGCCTGGGATGCAGAGACCCCAAGTAGGAAGGGAGGCCAAAGCTGTGCAAGGATTACAAGTGGACACTCCTCAGCCAGGGCAGCTCTGAGCTAACTGGGAGACGGCACGGCTTTGTGGACCACTTGGGTGTCTCATCTCGGGGAGCCTCCTGCTAGGAGAGTGTCGGGGAGTCTGCTTCGCTGGCGGCCCATGTTGCCCTTCGACCTGCAGGGCTGCGTCCAGCACTTTCCTGGTCGCTGTCTGCCTTCCGGTCCTCCCTGTATCTCACGCCATGGCGCCGTCTGCTCATTTCACACGGGACACCCGGCCTGCGCTTTCTTCTCTCAGGCTGGAATGGAGTCAAAACCAGCAAAGCTGTGTTCAGGGCCTGGGCATCTTGGGTATGTGCCCCATCATAGTGTTACCCAATTGAATTCTCAGTAGCCAACCCAAGTAGGGGAAAGATAAACAGCACACTATCCTTCAGCCTCAGCCACCGTCCCTCTGCCTGGACCCGAGGAACCCGACTCCCTTGCAGAAGCAGGTGTGACCTTCAGAGGGACCAGAGTCTGGGCGCTCAGTACCCCCTGCCCCTCTACCCGGCCGTTTCCCTACAGGCCAGAGCAGATGTGGCCCCAGGTCTGGAATGGCATAGGACACTGCTCTGGCTGCCCACACGCAGTCCACATTCTTGAAGAGTCTGATGGGCTTCTGCCACTTAAGAAATTGGTCACATTTAGAAGTATTCAGCTTCAGCGAACATATCATGGCTCTGTCTAGGAAAAACATACTATTATCTCTGGAGCTCGCCTGAAAGAACCGGCTTGTTCCTGAAACAGATGTTTCGTAAAGCCTACTGTGACAGGCTCGTCAGAGCTGGCCATGGGCCAATGCTTGGTTACCAGCCTCACAAGGGCACATACCTCCCAGCCAGCTTCCCATCCATTCCCCGCTCCCTCCCCGCCCTGCAACTCACCTCCCAGACACCTAGGCCAGAGGAGAGACTCCCTGTAGCTCCTCCTTCTGGCTCTTGGGCTCTGAAGCTAAACATTTTACAAGCCTGGGATTATTGTAGACAGAGACAGCCAGCCAGGTGTGCCCTGGGGAGAAGTGTCCAAGATAATGACTCATAATATATTTCATTTGGTCCGACCAACATCTATCGAGGGCCTCCAGTGCACCAGGCACTGTTCTCGTTGCTTTCAGATACATTACTTCACAGTAACTGTTCAAGGTCACCCATTTCAGAGATGAGGAAACTGAGACCTTGTCCTGATTTCCTAGGGTTGCTATAATAAGTTTCTCACTCACTTCGTGGCTTGAATCAACAGAAACGTGCTCTCTCACAGTTCTGGAGGGAAGAAGTCTCAAATCTGAGGATACCAGCAGGTCTGTGCTCTCTCCTAAGGCCCAAGGGGAGAGTCTTTTCTCGCTCTTTCCAGATTGGGGTGGCGTTTCTTGGTTTGTGACAGCATCGCTCCAGTCTCTGCCTTTGCCCTCACATAGCAGCATCTTCTGGGTGTGTGTATCAGTGTCAAATGTCCCCCTGCCTTTCTCGTCAAAGGATACCTGCCACTAGACTTACAGCCTACTCTAGATCCAGGATAGTCTCAAGATCCTTAGCTTGATTGTATCTGCAAAGACCCTTTTCTAAATAAGGTCACATTGACAGATTCCAGGGGTGTATGGCCACTGTTTGGCTCGCTGCAGACCTCTAGCTATTATCTGGTTGTATCCCCAAGGCCACTCAGCGAGAAAGGCTTCCTGTGGGGAGCAGACTCCAGCTGGCTGGCTCTGAGGGGCCCTCGGTATCTCCCTCCCCAGACACTGTGAGGCAGGTCCCTGCTCTTAAGAAATCTGTGACTGGGTGGGAAGGAGCTTTGCATATTGGTTATGAGGGAGTCCCATTGATCCAGATGACCTTGAGCAAGTTATGTCAACACTCTTGTGTCTCAAAGGGAAAGTGAGCCATGTGGAAAATGGGAATCATAGTAAGAATAGCAGTACTCTCCAAAGGCTGTGGTGGGACCAAAATGAGAGGGGCCCGAAATCAGCAAGATCCCAGGCACCCTGACTCCACAGCCTCTGCCCATAACCACCATGCTCCATGCTTCCATCTGTAGGAGCTCCTCAAATATTCGAATCAGAGCTCCACAATGAAAGAAGGACGGAGGGAGGTTTCTGTTTAGGTTCCCAGAAGCCAGGGTGAAGAAGAAGAGGAAGCCGAAGCTGACTTTAAGAGTTTTGAACCTGGCTCGCTGGGAGGATGAAGTTGCCAATAATAATAACATGGAAACAGCAAGAAGCTGGTTGAGGTAGGGGATGGGAGATAGGTAGGGAATAAATTCTATTGCACTGAGATGCAAGGGGGACATCTGGGTAGATTTGACTGGCAGGTGTTGGACTTAGAAGGTGACTTTTATTTGGTTTTTGTTTTTAGTTTATGTATTTTCTTGGCTGTGCTGGGTCTTCGTTGCTGGGCTCGGGCTTTCTCTGGTTGCGGTAAGCGGGGGGTGGGGGGGCTACTCTCTAGATGCGGTGCTTGGGCGTCTCACTACAGTGACTTCGCTTGTTGCAGAGCTCAGGCTCTAGGCATCAAGCTTCAGTGGTTGCACTGCATGGACTTAGTGGCTCCACAGTGTGTGGGATCATCCCCGACTAGGGATCGAACCAGTGTCCCCTCAACTGGCAGGGGAACCCTTAACCACTGGATCACCAGGGCAGTCCAGAAGGTGACTTTTAAAAGTTACACAGAGCTTCAGAGTGAGGGAAAGAACTGAACATGTTTGGCAAGTTCAAGTGCTGTCAGAGATGAAAGCATTTTGTGGAAAGGGGCAGAGAGCAAACTAGAAAAGAGAAAATGAAAGTCATGTTCACACCCTTTGGTTCGTGGTCACAGCACTCCATTTTCCTGCCTGTAAAAGGGGCATGCTGCAGTTTTCTCCCCAAGCTGTTGGCTTGGGTTGTGTTAGATCATGGATGGGAAATCACTGCAGAGATTGCGCACCAAACTGTAGTAATGGGCAGCAGGCGAGGGCCTCAGCCACGTCCCCTGATCCTGAGCACAACAGGAGAGGCACAGGGGAAAGCTTCCTAGCTCTGTGTCATGGCTGGGGAAGTAATAACTGCTCGTTCACTAGGTTTGAACTGGCTCTGATGGTGGACTCTAAATCTGTTCATCATCACCCAAGGAATCGTATGATAAAAACTAGAATTTCCCCACTCCCTAGCAAGGGGAATACTTTTGCATCCGGTTTCTGTTTTTTGAAAAAGCAGGCAGAATGCTTCTCTCGTGGACCTCGTGGAGTGCTTCTGCTGTGCCGTCCTCATGCCTGGGCGCCACCACCCACGAGTCCCACTTGCCCTCCAGCTCCTGTGTTTGCAGGTTGGGGGTTGGTCCAGCAACGTTGCCATAACGACCAAGGAAAAGGCCAGCCCTGCCTTCAGCTCTTAGTTTCTGGGAAACTAAGTGACAGACTCTCTTTTGTTTTTTTTCTTGGGGAGGGGGTTCCCCACCATGTTCCCATTGGCATGGAAACCCTTCACTCTCACCAGGTGAGGTCGTCAAGTGGGGAGATTAATTTACTTGAACAGGCTTCTGGAGAGACCACTGTGAAAGGAGAAAGCGTCAGGATGCGATGGTTCTGGCCACTGTGACATGATGAGTACCCTGCTCCTCGGGGAGGGGTGGTGAGTGGGCACCGTGGCCTTCAGACCCCAATCTGTGTGTGTTCAGGTCACTGGGATTTTTAAGCTGCCTTTTATACATGTGGCATTTTATGAGCTTCTTTATACTCAATTTCCATTTAGTGCTCACTATGACCCTGTGCATTGATATTATTGTCCCCTTTTGCAAATGAGAAAGCTGATGCTCAAAAAGGTTAAGGACCTTTCCCAAGGTCACTCAGCTGGCAAGTGGCTGTGTTGGAGCTCAAACCCAGACCTGTTTGCTGCGTAATCCCTACAACCCTTGCCCTTCTGACACCCCGCCTTAACCTTGTACTTGAACTTACACTATCACTTTAGGGTCTCTCGAGCCATCAGGGAGACATCGTCTAAAAAATGTACCATGATAACTAAACATTTAGTACTCTGTGAGAAACACCGCTGCAAACTGTCTGGATGCCTGCTTGGGGAATTAGGCAATGACAAGAGAAATTAAATACCTTAATGGATTTTGACAACAACTCTATGTTGGGGGAATTCAAATTGCATAAAGAAAAAAAAAGTAGACTTTCTCTCTGCACCTGATTACTAATATGCATGCCTAATTTTTTAGCTGCATTTTAAAAACTCTAGTTTTGTTAGGACCAAAGTTCTTGGAGGAAGAAAGGGTTGTGGGTTGGAGGAGGCAAGTTTAATCTTGGAGGAGGTTGGGCTTGAGCTGACCTGATGTCCATGATTTTTTTTTTTTTTTAGTTTACACGAATTTTTTAAAGTATTAATTAATTGATTCGGCTGCATTGTGTCTTAGCTGCGGCACGTGGGATCTTCGTTGCATCATGCAGATCCCTTGTTGCCTTGCATGGCCTCTCTAGCTGTAGTGATGAGTTTAGTAGATGCAGCACATGGGCTTAGCTGGCCCATGGCATGTGGCATCTTAGTTCCTAGACCAGGGATCCCCTGCATTGCAAGATGGATTCTTAATCTCTGGACCACTAGGATAGTCCCTGTCCATGATTTTGGAGGGGGTGTTCGCTAAATACATATCAAATGAATGATAACAGTTACTTACCATTGCTTTCTCACTTACTAAGCCCTGGCCAAGATGCTAGCCCCTCATTTTACATCCCTTCCCCATTGAATCTGCCCACACCCCTGCAAGCGAGATTCTACTGTCTTCATTTTACGGAACAGAAATGGAGGCTGGACGATAGAGCCATTTGCCCAAAGCCATACCCTTAGTAAGGAGTGGAACCAGAATGACTATTATTCTTATTATCATAAATTATTACTGTTGCATTATTACCCTAAAAGTGGCTTTAGAGAACCTGAAGCTGAAAATGACACCCAGAGTTCACCCTGCCCGTTTTCTTGCCTTCGGGTAAGATTGCAGCAAATTCTTCATGTTATTTCTCTTAAAGAATACTGTTCTTGCACAGTCATTTATCAGCATGTCTTTTTTTTTTCATCACCTATTAGATGTAGAGTACTGGGAACAAACATGGATTCTATTTTTGGCAAACTCAGTCTCGGGGGAAAGAAGCCGCAGACTTCAATGGCCATCATATAAGTCCAAAAGATGACACATTTCACAAGAGAGCTGCCAGTGAAGTGCTGTAGGGAATCCAGAGGAGAGTATTTCGGGTAGGAGGGATCAGGGAAGCAAGCTTTGCACGATGAGCAGGATTGGGGCCTGGCTGCTGGTGAGCAGAGTTTAGCAAGTCACAGGCTCCCAGGCTTGGGGGCCACACACATCTCCACGTGTAACTGAGATCACCCAGGGAGACTCGGAGGGCAGGAAGCAGGTCAAGGACAGAGGCTTAGCGGACCATCTACCTCAAAGGGTCCTCAGAAGAAGAAAAGCAGACGATGGAAAACACTTGGGAGAATGCAGGGGCTTAGAACGAGAGTTACAGAAAGCGAGTGACTGACTGCACGGAACGCTATGAAGAAACTGAATTAAGGAAAGGTCGGGGGTTAGGAGGAGAAGGCAATGGCAACCCACTCCAGTGTTCTTGCCTGGAGAATCCCAGGGATGCGGGAGCCTGGTAGGCTGCCATCTATGGGGTCGCACAGAGTCAGACTCAAATGAAGTGACTTAGCAGCAGCAGCAGCAGGGGGTTAGGGGTACCGTGGAGGTCCCTGGTAAACTTTGAGAGGGCAGTCTGTTTGGAGCAGTAAAAGCAGAAGGCAGCTGCTCATCCTGAGGCCAGGAGGGGCTCAGCACAGAGTGACTTTCTCTAGGTCATGCTCCACCCAGCAAGGGCTGTGATTCCAGTCCTAGTGGAGGGCTGGCAGAGAAACCCCCAGAACTGCCCAACCTCGCCGGAAGCCTGGAAAAGAAAAATGACTCTTGCAAGTCACACAGACCCAGATCACCAACTGATAACCAAGTATGGGGGGGGGGGTTGTGACCTTGAGTATGTGCTTTATTTTTCCTGAGCTCAGTTTCATCTGATAGATAACAAGAGCTATCGCTTCTTGAGTGGTTATAGCATACTGGATTTAATTCTAAATGCTCCACATATATTAGCCCATTTAATCATCACAATAGGTAGAATTTTCATCTATAAAGATAAAATTATAAAGACACCAAAGCACAAGCAGGTTAAGACGTTTTCCCAAGGTCATCAGCTAGTTATGGACAGGGCAAGGATTCCAACCTAAGCAAGGTTCCAGAGTTTATGTTAATATATCTGTCCTAAGGTCTCACCATAGCTTAGGCAGAATGATCAAGGCACGAGAAAGTTCCTGGCNACACAAGCAGGTTAAGACGTTTTCCCAAGGTCATCAGCTAGTTATGGACAGGGCAAGGATTCCAACCTAAGCAAGGTTCCAGAGTTTATGTTAATATATCTGTCCTAAGGTCTCACCATAGCTTAGGCAGAATGATCAAGGCACGAGAAAGTTCCTGGCCTAAAGGAGGCTCAATGAAATACTCCCTTTCCCTGACCAACCAAATCTGAAGTCAGGGAGGCCTGGCCTGAGAGAGGCCTATGGGACCAACTCCATGAGTGCTCACTGACGCTAGTGAAAACCGCATGCAGAGGGACACACACAGATTTGTCTTGTGAAGTTGGTTGCAAATGCCATGAGCCCCTGGGGCAGGGTCAAGTGAGAATGGTTTTGCTCTCAACACCTGCGCAGCAGAGATTGGCCAGCTGCCGACCTGCAAGTCCATGACAAGTGAAATTCACAAAGCGAACAGATTTCATCTGAAATCTGGAGGAAAAAGGATATTTGACCAGGATATGCCTACTGAATCCCTGAATAAGGGTTCACTGTATACAAAGGGGAATTAGGATTACATTGGAAAGGAACTGGATTTGGATGAAATTGAATGCCAAGAAGAATTAGAGTCTGGGCCAAGGATGACTTCTTCACATGAGTTTTCCCACTTATTGCCTGGACTCACGCAGCCCTATGCTTTGGTGCAGAGCTGTGTTTAAGCATTAAAACGCTTTGTATCTCGGATAGGCTCTGAGTGTGTAATTAAAAGGATCCCTTCATTAGCAGAACTACATGACTCAAGCTCAAGTTGGCCTTTTCTGCTAATTTTGGAGGTGGTAAAACAGAGGCTAATACAACCACTAATTACAAGCGTCACACAGACAGTGCCTTGCTGTCGCTTCCAGGAAATCTTTGTTCTCCCCAAACGTGGACAGGATCTTCCCAGTCACTGGGAGAGGAGGAGTAGGAGAAAGATTCATTCCAGCAACCAGAAGGAGGGGTGTGGCAGTGCAGGGGTTAACAATGTGACCTCAGGAGTTAGGCTGCTGGGTTCCAGTCCCAGCTTCATCCCTTAATCAGCTGACTCCACCTCGCAAAGCTTGAGCATGCTTAGATGTTGACTGGGGCTGAATAGCGCGGTCGTGGGTACTCACTGAAAGGGTGACCATCTTCACTGCCAGCTATTTTGAACACCTGTTGTGTGTCAGGATCTGCGTGGGGGCTACAGTCATACACTGTAGGTGTCACCCCCACCCTGGGCTTTTAGTCTGGGGTGAGAGAAACAGGCACCAAAGAGACGGTTGCACAAATAACCATGTAGGTGTAATTGTGATAATGACTCGGAAGAAAAAACAATGGTGATATGATGACAACGGTGATGATGGACAAAGCCTGTAAGCTTCTGTGTAAAGGCATGGTTGATTTAACTCTGGAAGTTATGGGAAGCTTTTTGAAAAGGGTGATCCAGAATCTCGGATTTAAAGGATGAGTGTTTCTCATGTGGATAATTTGGGGAAAAGCCTCTACAGAAAGAGGGAGGGATGTCCCAGGTGGTGCTAGTGGTAAAGAACCCTCCCGCCAATGCAGGAGAGGCAAGAGATGCAGGTTCGATCCCTGGATTGGGAAGATCCCTTGGAGGAGGGCATGGCCACCCACTCCGGTATTTTTGCCTAGAGAATCCCTTGGACAGAGAAGCCTGGAGGGCTATGGTCTATAGGGTTGCAAAGAGTCGGACATGACTGAACAACTTAGCACGCATGGATGTGGAATTTGGATGATGAGGCAGGCGAAGCAGGCAGTGATCAGACCCAAAAGGCCCGGAGCTCTCTGGCCAGGAGTAAGGCCCCGCCCAGAGCGCCTAGGCAGCTCCTGGGGTCCAGGCTTGTTAATCTGAAAACTGTTCCTCCGGGATCCAGTGGAAAGCTAAGCACAAGTCCAGTCATTCACAAAGACAGCAGCCAACTATTTAGTGGGTTTAAAGAGGAATTCTGCAGCCCTTGGGGCAAAATGATTCTTCTCCATGCCTGCCAGTGTGGACAGGCAAGTCTGAAGCTTCTCATTCAGAATCAGAGTTTGGGCCACTCTGGTGTTGTAGCCCAAAAGTGATGTAGGGTTGTTGGTTTTTTTTTTTTTTCTTCCCCCATCTCTCTTGCTTCTTCTTTTTTCAAGGTTCTGAGCAGGAATTCAGGAGAACTGGGCCTGCCTTTGCTACCACCTTTCACTTGATGCCACCCCTCAAGCAAAGGACTTTGCCTGGACTTTCCAATGTTATTTCAAAAGGAAACTGAGCTGAGAGGACCACTAGGGCCCCTTCTACTCTCCAGTTTAACTTTTGCTTTATGTGGGGCGCAGCGAACATTTCTGTGTTCGTGATTCTGTGACAACTGTCATTGAGAGCCAGGCTATCAGATAAAGAGCTGTCACCCAGCGAGGCCCGAGAAAATGAGACTCACTTATGTAGGAGGGATGTATTTAGGTTCAGACAGAGGGCGGGTGCAGTTGGACCCCAGGCCGCCTGCAGTGAGATCCCCCTGTGGCCTCTGGGCAGTCTGAGGAGCTCGAGGACAGGCCGGTGTCTAGTTACATGGGTTGGGGGTGGGGCAGAATGTCCAAAAGTGGTTAAAGAAATGCTCAATCCCCCTGTATTCCTGGAGGCATGTGTGGACCTCTCCCACTGAGTCTGGGGACTCACAGTGAGCCTCTCCAGATGATGACACGTGGGAGATAAAGAGGCTGGTGATTATAATCAAAGTGGCGTGCATCCATTTTCTCTATAATTACATTAGTCCTATAGGTTAGGTGGCTTCCCAGGTGGCGCTAGTGGTAAAGAACCCACCTGCCAATGCAGGAGGCATAAGAGACGCGGGTTTGATCCCTGGGTTGGGAAGAGTCCCCTGAAGGAGGGCATGGCAACCCACTCCAGTATTCTTGCCTGGAGAATCCCATAGACAGAGGAGCCTGGCAGACTATAGTCCTTGGGGTCACAAAGAGTCTGACACTACCTAAGCGACTTAGCACGCATGCATGAATAAGTTAGGTGCCACTTTTAGGTGCCATTATTTTCCCCACTTTATATAAGAGGATACTGAAGCTTTGTGGTTATATGATTTGCCTAAAATGACGGAATTGGGATTCCAACGGTGCCTCAGACTACCCCCAGAGCCCACACCCTGACTCCCCAGACCCGTGCCCGTGGGGCAGAGCTGCCTGGCAGCATCTCACCCTCTCCTTGGCCTGAGTGACTGTGCCTTTCACTGACTCTCACTGCCCATGCCCAAGACAAAGAAACCCAGAGGAACCAGGGCGAAGACACCCGTTCTGTGCAGAGGGGCAGAGCAGAGAGAGCCCTGTTGGAAAAGAATCGGATTGGGGGCGGGGGTGGTCCCTGTAAAATGAGCTGTCAATTCCTCTATCTGGAAAATGAGGGGGCTGGGCCCAGTGACCCTAAAGGCACTTCCAGCTTGGAAACAGCCCAAGTTCTGGGTCTGTGGGAAAGAGGGTATTAGACTGAATCTACTTGTCTGTTCTTCTGTTAATTCATTGCCTGGCCTGGCAGGAGGATGCTCCTGCAGCACCCCAGCCTGGTGCCTCTGAGAATTCATCCCAAGCAGGGAAGAGGACCTAGTCCACTGCCGTTGCCGCTGGGGGCCTCTGTTCATTCACACACACGACAAAACAGTGCATCAGTGACTTGTGTGGGCCTGTGACTGTAAAACAGGGCTTGATTTGTTGCACAGTCAAAACAGAACAGCCCCATTCTGACAGACGCTGGTTGTCACATAACCTGCGGTCAGTTACAAGCAGACAGACCCACCCATCTACCCACCCCGCTGCAGCAGAATCATCTGGAGGTCTAATCATCTGTGTGTTTGATTCTAAAGAATGCAACAAGTTTGAACTAGGCTTAGACTAAATGCCACCCCCCTCTCACCCAGTCACTCTCCCTCGTAAGTAAGTGACCTCCATTGTAAGGGAGGAGAAAATGAGATTTCATCAGTACACTGAGTTGTAACATGATGGAGTGGAAATGGCCTGGGCTTTGAACTCAAGCAGATCCTTATTCAAATATCACTCGGCCATTTAACAGCTGAGTGACCTTTGAAAAGTAGCCTAATCTCTCTGAAGCTCATTTCTCAACAGCAAAATGGAGCCACTTATTATTATACCTAATTCATAAGGATGATTGCCAGGGTCAAATGAGATGTTACAAATAACCCACCTGACTCTTAGGTACTCAGTGCCTGATAACTCCCTGTGTATGGAAGCAGCATAGCGCAGTAGTTAGGAACAAGGACGTTGGCACCTGCCTGCCTGGGTCTCTCTCTGGGGTTTATAACATATTAGTTTCTCTCTTTGTGCCTTGGTTTCTGCATCTGTTAAATGGGAATAACAATACCTTCTGCGTAGGATTTGCTCAAGATTAAATGATTTAGGATGGCATTCCCTGGCACATAACCGGTATCATCACCATTTTGTTGTTGATGTTACGCTGTGCTATGGAGAAAAGTGATTGAGGGGTCCAGAAGAGGCCAGATGAGCATTCTGAGGAACGTTGCATAAAGGGAAGCCAGTGGGAAGAGACCCGGCGTGGATCTAGGTCTTACAGGGACTGGAACATCAGCCAGATCTCTCGTTAAGTCCCTCTCCTCATCAGTCTGAAACACATGCCTCACCCATCTATCGCCTTCTCTTCAAATAGGATAGCATCACCATCAAGCAAATTGAGCCTCTGTGATGGAAGAGATTTATCAAATGACAGAGCCAGGCCACATGGTAGTTATGTTTATTTTTAGTAACTTCAGCCTCCAACTCTTTAAATTAGCTGCCAGGCTAATTTAAGGGATTTCTTTGATGCATGGTTGGCAGTTTCTCCAGGAATGCCAATGTGCATTTGAAACCCCCAAGGGGCTGAGGGGACACGACTTGGCCAAGCAGTAGGGAAAGGAACCTGCCTGCCTCCTTTTGCCAGCTCAGCCTCACTGCCCACCAGGTTCTCCTGCCAAGCCACAGGATTGCCCGGGAACACGATCCAGGGCCTTCCGTCCCTTTCTGTCCCTCGTGATCAAATGCCAAATCCATCTTCTTTCACCTAGACCAGTGATTCTTAGACTTCACTCCTCATTACACTCACCCACAGGGTTTGCTGAGACAGTTTCTGAGGCCGTGGGTCTGGGGCGGGGGCAAGCACGTGCGTTCCTAACAAGATCTTAGGTGATGCCGATGCTGCGGGTCTGGGGACCACGCTTTCAGAATCACTGACCTTGAATGGTCGGATGGCTTCCCTTACATCGTCAGCCCCCTGCCCCCTCGATTCAGCAGCAGACTTGTTCTTCTCTGAACTTCTGACTTTGCCACTCTTCTCCCTCAAATCCACCACAACCTTGGCATCTCCTACACTGCCAAGTCCAAGCTTGCTAATCTTAACATGCAAGATAGAGACACAGACCTGCTCCCTTTCATGTATATGACTCGGTTCAGTTCAGTTCAGTCGCTCAATTGTGTCCGATTCTTTGCAATCCCATGAATCGCAGCATGCCAGGCCTCCCTGTTCATCACCAACTCCCGGAGTTTACCCAAACTCATGTCCATCGAGTCAGTGATGCCATCCCACCATCTCATCCTTGGTCGTCCCCTTCTCCTCCTGCCCTCAATCCCTCCCAGCATCAGGGTCTTTTCCAGTGAGTCAACTCTTCTCATGAGGTGGCCAAAGTATTGGAGCTTCAGCTTCAGCATCAGTCCTTCCAATGAACACCCAGGGCTAATCTCCTTTAGAATGGACTGGTTGGATCTCCTTGCAGTCCAGGGGACTCTCAAGAGTCTTCTCCAACACCACAGTTCAAAAACATCAATTCTTCGGCGCTCAGCTTTCTTCACAGTCCAACTCTCACATCCATACATGACCACTGGAAAAACCATAGCCTTGACTAGATGGACCTTTGTTGGCAAAGTAATGTGTCTCTGCTTTTTAATATGTATATGACTAAGACCCCCTAAACTGACCTCCTTCCATATGTTCCTGGTCCCATCTCTGGATGCTCACCTAGCCACTCTCACCTGGCTCAGACATTGTTTGTGGATGGGTCTAGTCTTCCCCCTCTGGGTCACATACTTCTGGGTAGCAGGGTGGACTGTGTCAACCTTACCTGTGTAACCCAGGCCCACAGGACAGGTAAGAGCTAGGGAAGTGGTTCACACATGAATAAATGATTGAAGAGATGTTTCACACACACACACAAAAGGGAATTATTTCTCTGAGAGCACTCAAGCATCTTCTGTAAAACTAGCCCTTTCATTATTTACCTTCCTATTTTGTTAATTTACAAGAATATATATATATATATATTTAGTTTAAACATCAGAAGAAAAGTCTTTGGTTTGATTTAAATCAAATTAGCACAAGAGTTATGTAGTGAGCAAAGCCTCAGGTGTGTACTGAGATAGTCCTGAGTACAAAATCTTTTCTATTTTTCTAAAGAGTTCTGTTTATTTATTTGGCCACACCACACGGCCTGTGAGATCTTAATTCCCCAACCAGGGATTGAACCAACACACCCTGCATTGGAAGGCAGAGTCTTATCCACTGGATTTTGGGGGAAGTCCTTGAGGACAAATTCTGATTCCCCTATTGATTCATGGAAGTGGCAAGACTGGGCAGTATCAAGGTTCTTTGGGCCTCAGGTTCCTAATCTGTAAAATGGGACTAATTTTTACCTACCTTGTAGAATTGTCTTGAGAAACCAATGAAATCAATATATCAAGTAAGCTGCTTGACGTCGAGTGTGTGCAGCGTGTTCAGTCACTCAGTCGTGTTCGGCTTTGCGATCCTGTGGACTGTAGCCAGGCTCCTCTGTCCATGGAATTTCCTAGGGAAGATACTGGAGGGGGTTGCCATTTCCTTCTCGAGGGGATCTTCCCAACCCAGGGACTGAATCCGCCTCTCTTGCATAGGCAGGCAGATTCTTTACCACTAGCGCCACCTGGGAAGCCCCAGGAGTGGGTCTCCAATAAATACTAGTGATTTTCTTTTCAGACAGAATGGTGGTAGGGGGTTTTTTCACAGGAGTTTTAATAAAGCAAAACTCCATTTTATTTGAAAAAGCATAATAGATAAAACATTCCAGGATTCTTTCTCCTATTTTAATGAATCAAAGACATACCAAATGCAATTGTTTTTAAATGCCCCAAAGGACTAGTAAGCTTGATTTATATTTTCTTTACCAGTCACTTCCATTTCATAAGTCTGACTTTTCTATTAAAATGCTATTAACTAAAAACAGAATTTTACAGTATTTGTGATACCTTGGATCTCCATGTGATAACTGGAATTATCTGGAGCAAAATACCATTTCTCTGTGTTTTAGTTCTTCTTCTGTATCAGTTGTATCTTTACTGCCTTCTTCCAGTTGAGTAAAACCCCTTCCGCCTGAATTTGTGGTTTCAAGTTCATGAAAATATCTGTGGCTTTGAGGGCCCTTTTCATCTTGAGGTTATTAATTGCGATTCAGGAAGGAAGGGCAATGGTAATCACCCAGTAAGTGCAGCAACCCTTGAAGGAAATGTGAGAGGCTGTCACGGAGAAAGCAGACTCCTTCTGGGCAGCTCTGGAGGTGGGATGGGAGGCAGGCTGCAGCACTGGAGGGAGACAGCCTCTGACATGCAGTCCAGGAAAGCATCCCAGCCTGAGAGGTGCCCTGGAGGTGGTGGGGTCCCCCTCAGCAGGCAACCCAAGCTCCGGCCACCACCCCGGATGAATGATCTGCCAGTCAGATGACCTGCCAGTGCTAATGTCCGGTCTACCTGGGGCTCACTTTTTTCTCTAAAATGACGCTGTGAAAACGCTCTGGAACTAGATGGAGGTGGTGCTTTGCGTAACATTGTGCCTTGTGGCTTTAAAACAGTGAATCCGCGGGCTTCCCAGGTAGCCCAGCGGTTAGGATTCCATGCTTTCAAGGCAGAGGGGCGCAGTTTTGATTCCTGGGTTGGGAAATAAGAGCCAGCATGTCTTGAGACAGAGCAAGAAAAATTTAAAAATAAAATGGCGAATTTTATGTTATGTGCATTAGACCACAATAAAAGAAAATAGATGACATCATTGGATAAAATGATCTCAAAGCTGTTCCTAGCTATAATGTGTAATGTTTCTGGGAGGGAGCACGTGACTTAGGGGACGTATGTCACCAGACCCTTATTTAGCAAAGACAAGCCATGTAGATAATATCTGGCCTATTAAATTCTGGTTCTGACATAATATGGGATATTACATGGGCTTCCCAGGTGGCGCTAGTGGTAAAGAACCTGCCTGCCAGTGCAAGAGACATGAGAGACACAGTTTTGATCCCTGGGTTGGGAAGACCCCCTGGAGGAGGGCATGGCAACCCACTCCAGTATTCTTGCCTGGAGAATCCCATGGACAGAGGAGCCTGGGGGGCTACAGTCCACGGGGTCTCACAGAGTCGGACACGACTGAAGCAACTTAGCACATGCCTATGTCCATGAGAGGTTACGCTCATGAAAACACACTTAAGGCCACAGGAAAACATGATATAATGGTAAAGTGTAAGAAAAAGGATTTAAACTACCCATGGTGTGATCCTAACTTATACATACAGATTAGAAAATTAAAACATTAGTGTTTATCCCTGAATTGTGGGATTGCAAATGATTCTGATTCCTTTTATCCCTTTATACAGTTTTCAACATGCCTACAAAGAGCATAATGATTATTATAATTTAAAAAAAAAACTACTTAAAAACAAAAAAATAAGTAACAGTCCTCTGGATTTTGTAACCCTCAGTGTGAACCAGGATGTGCTTTGGAAAAACAGGGCAGCAAAATGGGAAGTGCCCTGGTCAGGAGAACTGAAGTGTAATTCCAGTTCAGCCAGGGCAAAGAGCCCCTTCACCCTACTGCGCCTCAGTTTCTCCATCTGGAACAGGGGTATAGAAACCACTTTGGACTGCACATGTTTCAAGAAGAGCAAACGAGATCGCCAAAGTGGGACAGTTCTGTTGATTGAAGAGTTCTCAGCCCGTTTCCTTTGTCATGGAGTGCATTCAAACCGTACATTTCCTTCAACAAAATCTCCTTTAACAAAAACTTAATGAGTGCTTATAAAGTCAGTGATTGCCACTTATCCAGGAATTTAAGAGCTCATTTCTGGTAAGGCGGCTGCTTTTTGTTCTCATCTTTCTTCTTATAACCTTAATGTGAAAACATTTTATTTCATCTGAAGAGTAACCACCTGACTTTTATTTACAGTCTTCAATTCAAGGAGGTGATGATAAAAACCAGTTTAGCTGAAGGGAAATTGCACCCACCCCACCCGCATCCTATCCCACTTCCCCC
>SJYX01018322.1:63078-156612 GCA_006410675.1 Oreotragus oreotragus | reverse complement strand
TTTGCTTCCTTGAACCATCCACACAGTTAAACTTTGGAAGGGGTTTTGAGCCGCTCTGGTTCTGCCTGTCCTGGCTTTGAGTCCCACTTTGAAGGAAACCTGACTTACAGGACTTGTATTCATACCAGGGGGTTCTCTTTCAGACTTGGGCTCCTTGAACCAGCATGAGCAAAAGTCCATTTTGTCAGAGCTGTTAAGTTCACTGTTTCTCTATCGAACCGCTTTCCTATTTAAACGAGCCTAGTCGGACACGACTGAGCGACTGAACTGAACTGAACTGAACTGATGGGGTAGCAACAAGGCACCGTGAGCTTGATATTTTATTTGACACTTACCTTGCTATTAAAGGTGGCTCGGATGGTAAAGAATCTGCCTCCAACACAGGAGATCTGGGTTCAATCCCTGGGTCAAGAAGATCCCCTGGAGAGTGGAATGGCAACCCACTCCACTATTCTTGCCTGGAGAATTCCATGGACAGAAGAGCCTGGCAGGCTAGAGTCCATGGAATCGCAAAGAGTCAGCCGCGACTGAGCGACTAACACTTTCACTTGCTATTAAAAGCACACTTTCCCAATGCAGTGAATTCAGCGAAACGTTTCCCAAGCACCTAATGTGTATCAAGTCCTATAGAAATAGGGTTGAATGAGATGTGGTCCTTGCCTTCAGTGAGCTCACAAAATAGCAGGGGGGATTGGCACGCAAGCAAATACAGTGCAGTTGACTCGAGAAATGCAGACGTCCAAGGGACCCAGAGTGGACCTGAAAGATGATCTTCAGTGTGGTCAGAGGAACAGATGAGCTGGTTCCGAAAGTGGAGCAGAAACGTGCCAGGCAGCCAGGGCTGAGGAAGACTTCAAAGGCTGCGTCAGAAAGCAGGTACGAAGATACCTAGATAGCCTGACTTGGTGACTGATGGCTTGCTTGGAAGTGGGAGCTCTGAGAATGAGGCCATTTAATAAAGAAGAGTAGAAAATGGCCTTGGTATTGATCTCAGTGCCATGGGATGCGGCTCTTTTTTTCCTGGATCTCTTAGCCAGTTGGACAGTATTTATCGGCTGTGTACACCGTGCTCAGGGTGTTACTGAGTCCAAGCTCGTACTGCTCACCACATGACAGGCCAGTAAATAGAGAGACAAGTTGTTGGGCAAGGAACAGTGACTTTATTCAAAAAATCAGCAGACCGAGAAGATGGTGGACCGGCATCACAAAGAGCCATCTTCCCTGAGTTAGAATTCAGGCTTCCTTTAATACTAAAAGGGGAGTGGCTAAAGTCCTGGTTCCAGTCAGACCCCAGAGGGGATGTGTTAATTTCTTCCTTCCTGCAGCCATTCAGAAGTGGGCCTAGTCAGAAGGTTTCCTGTGAACTAAATAAAGGTATTTCAGCTTGATGCTCATTCCATGGGAGACAGCCTCCCCAGAGATGGACTGTTGTGTGTCATTTAAGTTTATCGGCAACATCCCTTTAGTGGTGGACTTGCAGCAAAAACAATAAAACACAAAGGCTAAAGTAACAGATTCAATATGGAGTCAGATTTGTTCTTCCCCATTACAAGGGTTCTGTCTCTGGAATGGACATACAGGTGGAAAGGGTTACAGCTCCCCCACCCTCACCTCTCAGCTATGGGCAGGACAGGAGACAGGAAGGAAGAGGAACTGCAGGTACAGAGATGGGTGCTGCCTGAGGAAGGGAACGGGGTGTCCAGCAAGCACGAGCCTCTGCCTCCAGGCCAGGCCAGAGGGCAGCAGGCTGGGGCGGTGGCCGTGGTCAAGGCCTTGAAAGGTACAGCGTGTCCAGGGCAGTAACAAGAAATGAGGAGGGCAGAGAGGAAACCGGGAAGGGGCTTGCATGCCAGAGGGAGGCTATGGACTTGATCACATAGGCGCTCAGGAACCTCAAAGATGACCAGTGTCGGCAGTGGGCATCCCGGCCAGGTCCGTTTTAGAAGGCAGCCTCGGATACCTTGTGGAGGATGGAGGCTGGAGGCCCTGTTGCCAGAGTCCAGGAGAGGACAGACAAGGCCAGGGCAGTGGGGACAGTGGGCTGGGTTCCTGGAAACTCTAAGGAGGCCGCGAAGGCAGAGGGAAAAGGAGGGGTTGGTGTTTGTTCTGATGTTTCTGCTTGGGTCACTGGCAGATGGTGGTGACCTTCGAGGAGATGGGGAGACAGGGAATGCAGATTTGGAGGGGAGGGGAAATAGCCACTTCAGTGGGAGGTACCTGGGGGCCATCCTGGAAGGTAAACAGGTGATCATTGGGTCTACAGGTGAGAACATTCCAGCTGGAGGGGCATATCTGAATGTGAGTGGCTGTGAACTTTCTTGACTCTCAGAAAAATTTCAGGATAAAATATCCAGACAGGAATCACAACACTCTAATCATTTCTTTCTTTCTTTCTTTTCTTTTTTTTTTTGTATGAGTTCCAAATAAGAAAATAGTTAAGCCAGAAAACATAATTGTGCCTATTCCTAGAATTGGGTAACTGATGTATCTTTGCAAATTGTTCATTGAACTGTGCCTATGGCTTCCTGCCAGCCCTCAATGAGATTTTTATATTTCCTAATTATTCAATTACTACCCATAAGTAGGAATTTGAAACTAAACCCAGACTCCTTCATAACTGAGTATTCTCTTGAATCATGAGTACAGGAAAGGAAGTTGTCCATATTGGGAAACTAAGATGGTAGAACAGAGGGAGTGTACATCTCTTGTCCTGTGGCTCTGTCATGGGCTCAATTTCTCAGCCATGTGAGCTTGGGCAGGTCACTTTTATTTTTTAACTTTTGAAAAATTTTTATTTATTTTTAATTGAAGGATACTTACAATATCCTTGGGTTGGTTTCTGCCATACATCATCATGAATTAGGTATCATATATCTACCATAGGTATATATGACTCTTTGGGCAGGTCACTTCTTTGAGGTCAATTCTCTGGTTTATACATTAAGAATAGTAATAATAGGGACTTCCCTGGTGGTCCATTGGCTAAGGCTCTGGGCTTCCGGTGCAGGGGGCCCAGGTTCGATCTCTTGTCAGGGAACTAGATTCCACATGCTACAACACAGACCCAGCACAGCCTAATTAATTAAAGAAAAGAATAGTAATAATACCCACCCACCCCCCGTTCCTCCCGCCATTGCTGTAAATCTGAAGGAAAGGAGAATTTGCAAGAGAAAGTGTTCTGGTTCTATCATTAACTCCTTGTGTGTTACAGGTCTCAGCTGCTGGGGAAGTCGTTAGCCTCAAAAGAAAATCCTCCGCATAGCGATCTGGCCAGCGCCTCACAGGGCAATGCCAACCCCGACGCCCACCTGCCCTCCATCTGCCTCAAGCAGGTGTTCCCCAAGTACGCAAAGCAGTTCAACTACCTACGCCTAGTGGACAGGATGGCAAACCTGTTTATCCGCTTCCTGGGAATCAAGGGGACGATGAAGTTGGGACCAACAGGCTTCCGTACCTTCATCAGGTCGGTGAGACCAGCCCCCTCTGGCTGGGGTTCAGGCAGCCTGGAGACCAGCCCGACATCTGGCTGGGCCCTTCTCCCTGACTGCCCCTGGGAGAGTCCGTGATGCCAGATTGGGCCCCACTGGGTTGGGATTGGCCCAGCAGCTGGCACTGGGCCTGGCATAGAGTACACTCTTGTTCGTTGAACGAATTAATGAATGCTACAGATGTGACAGCATTCACAACCTTGTGCTTGTGGTTAAAAAACAATTCCGTGTTACCTTGAGCAGGATCCTGAGGCCAGAGATGAATAATTGCCCCTTGGACTCAGACAGATCTCGTGCTTCCTAAACTGGGTGAAGTTCTCCCAGGGGTGCATGGCTGAGTGCTGAGCGTTTATGAAGCCATAGCAGAGAAGCAAGGCCTATCTTTCCAAAGTGTCATTTCCAGGAGAGAAAAGTTAAATAATTCAGTTGATAAATAATTTAATACATTTGTTCTAGCATAAAAATAATGTGGTTATATTATGAAGTATAATACAACATTTGCATGAAGCACAGACGAAGAAACTGTGCTTTTGCCACACCCTACAAAATAGGCCTAACCTCCTAAGATTATTCATTAACTTGCCTCTACCCTCTGGGGCACTTGGAGGGCAGTACAGGAGCACTTATGAGCTGTGTGACTTTGGGTAAGTTAATGACGGTCTCTGAACCTCGATGGTCCTAGAAAATGGGGATGAAGCTGCCAGTGCCCTAGGGCTGTATGTTAGACACCTCAGAAGCACCCCACCCCAGTACTCTTGCCTGGAAAATCCAATGGACAGAGGAGCCTGGTGGGCTGCAGTCCATGGGGTCGCTAAGAGTCGGACACGACTGAGCGACTTCACTTTCACTTTTCTCTTTCATGCATTGGAGAAGGAAATGGCAACCCACTCCTGTATTCTTGCCTGGAGAATCCCAGGGATGGGGGAGCCCGGTGGGCTGCCGTCTATGGGGTCGCACAGAGTCGGACACGACTGAAGCGACTTAGCAGCAGCAGCAGCAGCAGTGCTCAATGCTGCTGCTGTTTCTCTCATCATTGGTTTTAATATTTCTATCTAGTAACTCAAAGTCACCCTCTTCATAGTTTTATCCATGAAGGCAAATGATTAGAAGTCTGGAATTGGAAACCACTTCACCGTGTGCTTTCCTCTAAATGAATTTTATAAATTCTAACTCTAGCCCTCTGATACTCCTGATAGGATAGCATGCAGAAGTGTCCGCAGGAATTTTTGCTGTCTGAATAAACCTGCAGTCATACTCTCACAGTGATTCTGAGAAGGGCTTTGTGTTAGTTTCAGGTGGAAAGAAAGCCCAGTGGAAAGAACACAGGCTTTGGGGTTTGGCTTCAGAGCCAAGCACATTACTTAACAGCTGTGCAGCTTTGAGCAGATCCCTTGTCTTCTCTGAGCCTCAGTTCCCTCATTTGTAAAATGGTAATCATCTCCCCTGCCTCACAGGGTTGTGATGAGGTTGGGATGGATGTATTAGATCATAAAGGATCTGGCCCACAGCCTGGTTTACAGGAGCTGTTTGTGAAATGAGAGTCTTGTGGTTATTATTTCCATGAGGCAGAGGGAATTTTCAAGAACGTCAACAGGCCTGTTATTTCCCTGAGAAAACTACCTGACGTGATACTCTCTGACTAATTTAGGAACTACATTTGACTTGTAGGAATGGATACCCATCTACAGGTGGTTTAAATAGAGTCTAATTTTCTCTCACATATGGCAGTGGGGCTTATAGGGCTGGTTAATGACTCTGAAATGTGATCAACTCCCCAGTTTCTGTCTTTCTGCTTACCCATCCTAAGCATGTGCTTCAAGCTTCAGAGTTGCCTTATGGTTACAAGATGGCTGCTCAAAATCCAGCCACTATGTTCGAATTCCAGGCAGGAAAAAGGAAGAAGGAAGGAAGAGCAAAAGATAGCCAGTTCTCTTAAGCTGTGAGAGAGCAGGGGAGATTTGAAAAGATGACATACTACAAGAATCACATCTCAGTTGCCTGGGGGATGGGTCGGGGGAGGGTGCAGACAGGAAGGATAAACAAACCAGCGGGTGGGATCTACAAGGATGAGGAGGGCAGAAGTATGGCAAAGAGAAAGGTTGTTGGGGAACAGTATCACTAGAGCTTTTAGCTAGAAATACTGATTTTTATAGGTGAAATCTCAGTGCATATATATACAGAATGTCAGTGATTCAGAAAATTATTTGGGGTTCAACCAAAGCGTGACTGCCCATCAAGTCCACCGGTATGTGACCTGTGAGAGACTGAGGTATATATTAAGAGGACTGCTATGCTCATACACAATCTGGAAAAGGAAATTCTTGAAAAGATTTGAGAACCATTCTAGCAAAGAAGGTTCTTAAAAGGCAGTCAGACGGGAACTGGATGATATCAGGGATATTGCTTAGAACGCGGTCTCTGTGTGAGAGGCTTTATGATTCTTCCATCCCTTTGTTCTCGCTAATTAAGAGTGCTTGCATGAAAAACTTGAATATGTGATGTTAGCAACCAGTAGGTCCTACAGCCATCTTTCCCAGTCTGTGGCCGAGTACCATTGACAAGTGACGATGTTTCCAGGGGGAGAAGAGGCAGCTGGAGCAGAGGGACCCAGATAGTGAGCCCCTCTGCCCTCCCTCGGCACCTCCCCTGGCACGCACCCCGGGTAATTAAGGATGAAGGAAGACACGCAGAACACATCACACCACAGTCAATACATTTCTCCTTTAAAAATGTACTAAGACATCCCACAGCAACTTTGTCATAAAAGGTGATCTTCTCTGCTTTCAGACTTGTATCGGAATATATTCCGTCTTGCCAGCTAAATTTGACAGCGAGCGTTTTCTCTTGCTAACAACTATTCTCTCTGTCTTATCCACCTGGGTTTAAATTTCGCTTCATTATGAACTGATAATATTTGTGCCATATGTTAAATCGAACCAAGTGCCCTTCTCTGGAGCACCATGCTAGAGACGTATTTGCTGGCTAGAGATGCTCCTCTCTGAGCTCCCACACAAACGGCAGAAGTTGAACTTGGCTTTCATCTGGCCTACCCGCTCCTCCTCTCCAAGTTCCTGGAAGAGAACTGGAGGGAACAAAATAATAAACATTCCGACTGAATTTATTTCCAGTGGCCATCTCTCATAATGTGTTGCATAGATCAGCAGTTTTAGGAGTGAATTATGCTAATGCAAGTCTGGCCATATTCTATTTTTCTTTTCCACCAAGAAATGAGAAATAATGAACTGTCGTCCTCTTGTCTAGAGTTAACTCTATCGAACCAGCTTGTCGTGTCATTTCCTCAGGAGGCACATAACAGTAGCAAGTATCACCATGAATTAAGCACCGTTTTTTTTTTTTAAATTTCATGATAATTGCTGAGGTGTGGCGACATCTCTTTTTCTGAGAAATGGAAATGATCTGCTCCTTCAGTTTGACAGCTTTCTCTGAGGGAAATGCATTTTTGTTATTTTCCTCTCATTGGGCTCCCCATTTGGGGAGCTTTCTGTGTAATTCACTAAGAACACGTTTCCCAGACGTATCCTCCATCGAAATCTGACATCAGTCGGCACAGGCTGCAGTTTCCATTTCCGCAGCCCGAAGATGAAACGGTTTGCCAAGACCGGAGTTTATTTCTGGAAAATGGAGGCAGCTTCTCCACACCTCGAGTGTTCGCCTCGCGCCCGGCCGTTCTGCCTGGAGACCCCCCCACCCCTCCTCTCCGTGGTTTCTAATCCCAGGCACCTTCCAAATTAGAACACGGCTTTCTCTTTTGCCTTTTTTTCCCCTTCTTCCGCTGCCTTTTCTCGTAAGGAGATATTAATATGCTTCCTAATGTGTAGCTGTGGCGGGGGGTGGGGGAGTTTCCTCCTCTGAGAGGCAGCAGGTTGTGTGAGAATGTTCTGGAACAGAAGTGTCAGGGGGCCCTGCCTCCCCCTCTGTCATTAACTCCTCAGTGACTCTGAAAATTTTCTCTGTTCCGTGATGATCTCTTTCCAGTAATATCATGAGACGTTATGCCTGGGATATCAATAGCCTTTAAAAATAGATAAGTTATAAACCAAAGTTGCCTTTCCCAATCCCCACCAGCCAAGATGTTTAGATAGTGTTTCTTTCTTTCTTTTTTAAACAAATACTGATTATTTAACTTTCACCTTACAGAAAGCTCTCTGGGAAAAAATAAGCGTCTTTTCTTTCACAGAGAAGGATGAACACAAAAGAAATTCTATAAATAGGATTTTATGGAGTGGAAAAAGTTGGTTTCTAAATTTCCCATGAGATGTCAGTAGTTGTTGAGAGGAAATGGGGATGATAATTTCAAATCTTTCTAATCTTAGACTCCTAATGAACTTGAACGATTTGTGATTCTCATTCTGTGCACCCACGTTCTTCTGATTCTGGAAAGAAATGAAGAAACAAAAAAAAAAACCACCCCAAAATCCTTTCTGGATTTACATCCAGATTTACAACTGGCTCTATATCATGGAGGAAGGCTGAAAGCCATCATGTGTGCCAGGCACTGAGCTAGTCCTTAAAATAAGTTTGTATGGTGAGTCACGATATGGTCATACAAATAAGGAAATTGAGATGCAGAGAGTATCAGTGACCTGCTCAAGGTCACATAGCAAAGTCAAGATTCAAACTCATGTGCACTAGAGTCCAAAGCTCATTTTTACCATGTACATTTCTAGCCCATCCTTTCTTAGGAATCTTTCTGGTTTCTCCTGTTACTGTATTTCCTGGACTTCTCCTCCACTGAAGAATTCATCCCACCTCTCGTTAGTAATTTGAGGAACTGCCTCCCAGGGCGTAAGGGGAAATGATTCAAATGATCAAGAGCTACCAAGGCCTCAGGTTTTTATCCCAGACTGTGAGATGATGTCTACCATCCAAGAGCATATCCAAGACTCATCTGGATCCAAGCTTTGTGTCACTCACTGGACCCAGAATACCACTTACGCATAGTAAACACAAAATAAATTCTGTATTGAGTACATGGATGGATGAAAAGTTCACGCCAAAGTCTTAACCCTTGGAGACATTCCCTGCTTGAGTCCATTGGTGACCGCGGGGACAAACCTAGGGAAACAGTGACCCTGGTTGTCTTATCCATCCCCACATCCCAAAGTGTCCCAACAGGGCCTCTCTAGAGGCTCCAGCCTTTCTGGGCTACTTGAGACTCTGTCTCTGGAATCTTGTTTCTTCCTGAAGCTCTGGGCTGGGCCACTTCCCCACTTCTTCCCAAAGTTTCCAAGTCCATGGCTCTATCCTTCAGAGGAGCCCTAGATGTGAATCCCAGCTGTGTGGTCTTGGGCAAGTCATGTCCCTTCTCTTGAGTCTCAGTTTACCCAGCATTGAAATGGGTCTAAGAACACCTCCCTCATAAAACATTATAAAGCTCCAGAGAGCTAATGAGCAGGAAAGAGCCTGGCACACAGATGGTGCCCAGGAAAGTGGCTACAGAATCAGAATTCTCACAAGCATTTCATGTCAACTGCAGCCAGAGTGGATCCCTCCCTTTCCTACCCCAGTCCAGATGTTATCATTAACTGTATTTCCAGGTATCACTAGGGAGAACAAGTTACCTTGGAAAAGGGATAGATAGAGAATCATCTTTGGTAAATTACAGCTTCTACTCAAGGTTTGACACTTCTATTTTCTGCCTGTCAGGGAAAAAATAACTGTATACCAGTGGTCAGTCTTGTTTCCCTTTTTATACTTCATTAACCCACAGGGTAAGCCAAGCAGAGTACCTGTCCTGTGGGGAACAGGTAGTCCAGAGAACGCAGACATGATAATTAAAGAAAACCCATAGCTGCTTCTAATGAAGCTTGGGAAATGAACAGCGTGGTTGTTAGAATACCTTGGAAGGGACTGGAGCGGTTCCCCAGCAGGACCCAATAGAGATAGCCATCTCGGTGACAGGTGACGTGAAAAGCTCTGCGTCCACTGACATGTTGTTACTGGGGCTCAATGACTGCGCTGATGTGCTTTGAAGTCGGCCACGGTGACTTGTGATGGAAATACAGAGCGCAGCTCAGGAGGAAGCAGGATGTGAATTGATGGCCTGAGGAACACAGGCGGGGAAGAAAGGAGAAACGGGCTGGAGGGATGGAAAGAGGGAGGGAAGGCAGGGGGCCAGGAGGTTGCTGGCAGATAAGGAGCACCAGCCTCATCTGGGCACCGTGCTGGGCACCCACCCAGTCACGCCAGGGGTGTGCATGGGTTTGGAGAGGGGCCCCTGGAATGCCCAAGTCCTGCTTGCCAATCAGCCCCCAGCCTCTCCGGTTCCTAAGTGAGCTATTCACGTAAGAGATGATGACAAATGGGAAACCAAAGAACCACTTTATCATTAGCTGGGGCGACGGACGTGGACACTTTTGGAAGGTTGATAGCAGCGTGGAATATGGTTCAGCCCAACAGACAGCTAGCCCCGGGGTGTAGCTTTCAGGATCCCCAGGGCAATGCAGGCCTGGATGGGGATTCCCCTCCCAGCATGCCCCACTTCAAAAGGGTGGTGCCTCTGGACCAGCTGAGTTCTGCCTCCATTCTAACAGACCCCTCATCCTCATACCCAGACGCTCTGACTGGCGAGCCCCGTTTCTCCGGAGTGGACAGGGCCCCTCACCGAAAGGTCAGCCTCAGGTAACCTCTGACAGGGCTGAGATGGTTCTAGCTTTGGCAGAGAAACAGGGAAACTAGAGAGAGATGAGGAAGGAAATCAGCAGTTGTCATGGCCCCAACCAGGTGCCAGGCCCCAGGATGCACAACCTCATGTCGTCTTCACAACGGCGGGTGTTATCCTCTTCATTTAAGAGACCAGCTAATACAGGCACCAAAGTGAATGGTCCACAGTCACACAGCTAGAAGAAGCCACAGGGCCAGGATTTTAACTCTGGTCTGTCTGATGCCCCAGTCATGCTCTTTGCAGCGTGCCTGCCCACAGTGACTGTGATAAAGACTGCCTGGTTAACAGGTCAGGAGGCTGAGGCTCAAGAAGGGGAACTAGTTTAATCAGGGCCATTTGCTCCTAAGTGGCAGAGCCAGATTCAACTCAAGACCTGCCATCCTAAAGTCCCTCCTCTTCCCAGCCCTTTAGAGCCCGTATGAACCACATTACAGGAACCTGTAAAGGCAGTGAATGGTTTGGGGCCATTCACCCTCCGCTAGTTCCTGCTGTGGGGGTGGGGGTGGGGCGGCATCCAGGAGGGGAACAGAACCCGAGCAAAGGCACGGAGGCCAGGCAGGACAGGTCGGCTAGGGTCTGGCAGTAACATGTCCTCTCCCATCTTGGGCAGGAACTGCAAGCTCAGCAGCAGCAGCTTGTCCATGGCCGCAGTGGACATCCTCTACATCGACATCACGAGGAGGTGGAACTCCATGACCGTGGACCAGCGGGATTCAGGTACTTCATCACGAGCCTCCCTCATGGCCTGCGGGAGGACAGACGGGGTGGGCAGTACCTTTCCTCTTCCTTCTTGTTAAGGGTCAGGATGGGGGAGGAAGACGATCATCTTACTGCTACCAAACCAAACTTGGGTGTGTTTGCCCAAGCACAGTAAAGCCAAATCTACTGACTCAGGGTGGTGGTAAAGGAAAGTGCGGTGTTTACTGCAGGCCAAGCGAGGGGTCCAAGCACCTCAAAAGGCTTGAACTCCCCAGTGGTTTTCAGGGAAAGGTTTTTACAGGCAGGGCTGGGGAGAGAGTGGCAGGGTCCATGATCAGCTCGTGGACATTCTTCTGATTGGTTGGCTGTGACGTAATCAGGAGTCCACATCATCACCCTTCAGGTTCAACCTGTCTGGGGTCTCTGTGCTTGTGGGTGGCATGCAGTTAACTTTTTCACCTGGTGGGGGTTTCAGTATCTGCAAAACAGCTCAATGGATATGGCTCAGAATATTATCTATAGCCCTTCTGAAGAGGAACTAAAGGTCCTTGACTTTGTTTAATGGCTTCACTATTATTAGTTTGTCATGGTTGACTGTTTTCCTTTGTTTCTGCATTTTCTCACTTCTCTGATTAAATTTATTCTTTGGAACTTGGGGGAAGACCTAGGCAACTAAAGTTTTTCTACAAACAGAAAGCAGGCAGGGGATATAGGGTGGGGTGGGGGCCTGTCCTGGGAAGTCTTGGTCATGCCGCCTGCTCTAGACGTGACTAAGGGGATTGGACTGAGTCTGAATTCAGAAGCACAGTTCTGACTTCTGCTACCAAGGCCGTTGTTCAGTCGCTCAGTCGTATCCGACTCTTTGCGACCCCATGGACTGCAGCACATCAGGCTTCCCTGCCCTTCACCATCTCCTAGAGTTTGCTCAAACTCACGTCCTCAGAGTCAATGATGCCATCCAACCATCTCATCCTCAGTCAACCCCTTCTCCTTCTGCCTTCAATCATTCCCAGCCTCAGGGTCTTTCCTAATGAATTGGCTCTTCACATCAGGTGGTCAAAGTATTGTAACTTTAGCAAGGCTGTGCCCTCCCAAATTCTTAATTCCACCACTGAATCCTTTGCCTAAAGCTTTGATTCCACTAATATTGGAATCAGTTACTTACTCGTTGGTTGGTTCTTCGGTGCACAGTTCTTGGACATAAGCTGGACCAGGCCCCTGACAGACTGGAGTGAACAGCGCTTGGTTCTGACCCAGAAGGGAGGGGCTGTAGAGTTGGGAGGCAGATGAGAAGGCAGCAGTAGGTAGGGCGCCGCCTGCTAGGATGGAGGCAAGGACAGAGAGGCTGCCGGGAAGCCCAGCAGAAGAGCTTCTTAGCAAGGGGGGACCCACAGAGAGGCTGCCGGGAAGCCCAGCAGAAGAGCTTCTTAGCAAGGGGGGACCCAAGGAAGACTTCTTGCGGAAGGTGGAGTGGGATCAGCTGAGGGACAGAGTGGGACAGTCCCCACCTGCAGGGCTGTTTCCCGGCCTAGGGAGAGACACTGGTAAAAGGCTCAGGTCACCCCAAGGAGCCTGGAGGGTCTGTAGCAAGGAGGGAAGGGAGAGGCGGTGGAGATGGGGTTGCAGGTGCTGCCGAGGCCTTGAAGGTCCCACCAAAGAGCTTGATCTTAATCCCCTAGAGCAGGGGTCCCCAACCTCCGGGACCTACTGCCTGATGATCTGAGGTGGAGCTGATGTAATAACAGAAATAAAGTGCACCGTAAATATGATGTCCTTGAATCGTCCCCAAACCACCCCTCACCTCATCCATGGAAAAGTTGTCTTCCACGAAATCAGTCCTAGGTACCAAAAACATTGGGGACCACCACCCTAGAGGATGTGGGGCCAGTGAAGGATTCATTCAGTAAGAAGACTCCATCCTTTGGTGGATGAATTTCTGATCTTTTTCCTCCCAGAGGGTTTTTTCCTAAAAAGTCATAATAACCATACCTGACATTTGTACAGCTCATCACAAAATTACAGCAGGCTCTCATGCATATTCCCTCATTAACTGTCCCTGTGAACCAGTGCAGTAGGTATTACCACTTGCATTTCACAGCCTAGTAACCTACAGCTCAAGTGAATGCAAGCCCACGGCTCCTCCTTGCAAAAAGAACAAACGGCGGGCGGGGGGTGGGGTGGGGCGGTGGTCTCAGGGAGCAGTTTTCTCCTGCAGTGGGGCAGGGAGGACATGAAATCAGAGGGGTTTGGAGGGGCAGGTTGGGAGACCCAGACTAAAACTGATGCTGCCACTTCATATGATGTAAGCTTGAGAAGTCATTTCGCTTCGTCCTGTCCACTTCCTCCTCCATAAACAGCTCCCGCATCACCTGCTCCCTGGGGTGTCCTGTGTCGGAGGGTCTCAAGGCCTGTGGGCTCCACTTGGGGAGAACCCTGGGTGCTCCCTGCCAGTTCCTGCCCCACACCCCACGTCTGCCCTGGCCACAGCTCCCTGACCACAAGGACCAGCAGCCCTTCCCGCGGGTAGCGGTGCTGGGGCATCATTTGCTAATTGGCTTCATGTTTGATAACGATGCTTCCTGCTGCCAGTCATTTCCCACATTCAGAGCATGCTGCCCGGCACTTGACCCATGCAGCGCAGGCTGGGCTCCTCCTGTGAGTAGATGTGATTCTCTCTTTCATACAGAGAAGGAGATTGAGGTTCAGAAGCATGGCCAGTGGGTAAGGCTTTAACACCAAGCTGCTGTCATCCCCTTCTGGTTGCCGCCTCCTCCTGCTAATTGGTCCTGGAGTAAAAGGACCACCCAGCTCCCTACCACTTCCCTTTATTAAATTCGAAAGCAAGAGTCGGGGATACCAACACCCACTGCCCGCTCCCATGGCATCTCCGTCGTCGGAGTTCGCTCCCAGCCTTCCCCGGCAACCCGGAGAGGCTGGAGATGGAGTGTCTTAGAAGCAGGCAGTTGAATTATCTCAAGGGCGGAGGGCGCTGCTATGATAGTCGAGCCGCCCGCTTTCTGCTGACACCTTCAGAAAGTGAAGGAGGGTTTGCTCTGTGAGCTGAATGCGGGTCGTTATCACGGCAGCCTGTGGAGGGGGCCAGATGAGGGGGTGGGGCGGCAGTGGAATTATTAAATATTGAAATTGATCAGGAGTAGCAGCAGGAAGCTATTTATCATGTTTTATTGCTTCAAACTAGCATTACCATCTGGCCCATTGTTAATTCTGAGTAGCTTTTCATGTTTTGTTTGCCTCTCAAATTGTTCCCCATAAGCGGAATCCACAGGGGCTGCCCACAGTAACAGGCTCGGGTGAGGTTTTTCTGGGGTCTGCCGGGTCTCTCCGTCTGCTGACCAAGCTGAGGAGGTGGGAAAAAATACTTATTTTTAGAACATACTGATGCGCGAATCCAGGGCTGGGACTTTCGAGGTCCTTCCGCCCTGCCTCAGCTCCAGATGTGCAGCACAACAAGCCTTAGTAGGAACTGCAGTTTTGAGATCACCTCCGGAGTGCAAACATCAGCGTTAATGCTCACACCAGGCCTTCGAGATGTATAATCAGATCGTGGTTTACGGGCTTCTCCGGTGGCTCAGAAGGTAAAGCATCTGCCTGCAATGCAGGAGACCTGGGTTCAATCTCCAGGTCAGGAAGATCTCCTAGAGAAGGAAATGGCAACCCACTCCAGTACTCTTGCCTGGAAAATTCCATGGATGGAGGAACCTGGTAGGCTACAGTCCCTGGGGTCACAAAGAGTCAGACACGACTGAGCGACTTCACTTTCAGTTTACAGAAGAGAGTCCTGAGGTTCCAAGAACAAAGGTGACTTGTCTGAAATTCCATAGACAGTGAGTCGCAGAAGCCAGATTGGAACTCAAGCCTTCTGCCTCCTGATCCCCAACCTTGGGCCACACAGAATGGTGCTTGTTGTGAGGCAGTAAGTGAAAGGTCAACTCACGGAGCCCATGGAAGACAGAACTGGAGTGGGAGGAGGTACCAGGTCCATGCACTTATCTCCCCTTCCTTCACCCTCAGAGCTTATACTCCTGTTTCCATCACTCCTGAAAGGAAATAACAGGGTCTGGAGGCAGGGTGTAGGGGAGCATATAGGCAGTGAGCTAGACAGTAAAGCCAGAAATGAGAAGCTGGTCTGTGCCCATGGACTCAGGGGCCACTGCTGTTTTAGCTGGAGCCCAGGTGCCCCCTAAGAAGGTCACTCTAGCATCTCCTTTTCTCAAGGAAAAGGGGCTTCTGAAGTCAGCCACGTTCTCGGGACCATGCAGGAAGCTACTGGATATCCAAAGAAGACCTTTGTGATTGAGTAGTGCTTTTTTCTCTTGACAAAGGTCAGCAGAGACACCAGGGAGGCCTCCTTCCTTCCTTCCCTCCATTGTGCAGGGCCGAGGGATTCTCAGGCACTGGGTGCTAGCACAGGCCTGGCCAGAGGGGTGAGTGCTGTGTGAGAAAGGGGCAGCTTTACCTGCCCCAGAGCTGCTGCTGTGGGGCTGGCAAGAAAGAAGTCAGAAGACTGGTGGAACATGAGATCTCAGTCCTAAAGGGCTGCACTTATTCATTCATTCAACAAGCAGGCAATGAACATGTTACCACATATCATGCCCTACGGGAACAGAAAGACAGATTATTTTATGGACACTATTCTCAAGGGGGGAAAAAACAATAGAGATTGTGTACTGAACATTTACTATGTGATAGGAACCAAAAGTGCCTGTTGTGAATCATTTCACTTAATTCTCACACAGCCCTCTGAGATGAGGGTGGTTATTCCCATTTGATCGATGAGAATTCTGAGGCTCAGAGGGGTGAATTTAAGCCAGCATGTCAGGTCTTACAGTGGGGAGCCTGGGATCTGAACCAAGAGCAGTCAGCCTTCGGAGCTCAGCCACAGCCCTTCCGTGATACCCTGTGTCTCCAGCCACACAGATGCAAAGGGTGCAGCTGTAACAGGGTGCGGCCCGCGCTCCCATGGGGGAAGCCACAATGGAGGGGGCCGTGAGGGTGAACAGAGAACACAAGCAGAGCACTTAGCAGCCCAGAAAAGGCGCTCACTACTCGTTCTGTATCCCCGAGGGCCTGGCACATCGCCCGGAGCATGCAAATGCATCTCACTTGGTGCCCGGTGAATGCTCGGTGAGCAGACAAGTGCCAAGATAAAAACTATCCCCATCCCCAAAGCAGGGCGTTCCAAGGGTGAGGATCGAGGCTTATACTCACAGAGGCCTACAGGGGTCTCCCTCTGCTTTCCTACTGTCCGGCAGAAAAATGCCAGCTCTGTTGGAATAAGACCATCGCCCCACACCCAGACCCCAGTGTGTCCAGGTGCTAACGCAACATCCCTTTCTGGAAGCCCCAAGACCCTCCTCCTGCCCTGATGGGACTGTACCCACCAAGGGGCATAAACAGATTCCTGATGCTTGAGGCCTTTTTAGACCTTTGACCTGCATGAGAAGAACTTGCTATTGAAATGGAGAAGAAAAATGGTGATTGAAAGGATTAGAGGGGTGGGGGTGGGGGGGAAACAAACAACTAGTAAGAAAAAGCATGCCTGTTGTGCAATCTGAATCTCAGACCATCCTTTTAAATAGGCTTGTTATTGATTGCTTTTTAATTGGACCCCAGGTGCACAGAATTGGGTTAATGATAATCCTTGGTTCATGAGATACTTCCAAGGAGAACCATGCACATAGCCTGCTGTATTTAGTCAGCTTCTTGAATTAGTTCTTTTTAAGAATGACATAAGCATCCACACTCTCTCATGACCCAAAGCAAAAGCTAGGACTTGATAATAACATGTATCTCACGCATGGTTCTTCCCTCCCATCTCCCCTCCCCACCCCCAGCCAAACCAGCTCATTTCCTGCCTCTCTCTACCTGAGGAGTCCTCATCTGGATCCCATGCCCATGGCTCCCTAAATAGACTGTCTTCCTCTCTGTTAGAATGCCAATGACTGTTTAGGAGCTCAGTGGAATTTCATAAGAGGCAGTCTCCCACTCTCCAGCAGGCCAGTGTAATTGTCAATAAAGAAAAAATTTTTTTTTCAGTTTCCAATTCTAGAACCTCTAACAGAACACAGAAATCTAAATAAGGATGTTATTGGCAAAAATGGGGTGTGGTAGCCCTCCCATTGCCCAGAATCGAATGAAGAAACATGTTTGTCAGTGAAGATGCAGTTCTTTTATGTTACGGAAACTGCACTCACGAATGCCTCCTTATCACGGAGACTTGGCTCTTACCTCTTCCCAGAGTGGAAGCCGCTCCTCTGTGGTGAGAGACAAGGACAGCATCAAGATTGGGCAATAAAAGGCAGTGTCACTGGCAGCATCTATGTGAGACAGACATTTCACTTGCAAAGGGAACATCTGAGCTCAGCATCTGGGTATCTGGTTCATCTAACCCACAGCTAGGGGTTTCAGAACAGCTCTGTTCACTTAGCAGCCAGATGTTTGGCTATTTTAAGATACAAGCTAGGGGACTTCCCTGTGGTCCAGTGCTGAAAACTCTGCCCTTCCACTGCAGGGGCCTCGGGTTTGATCCTGAGTCAAGGAACTAAGATCCCACATGCTGCAAGGCGAAAAAAAAAAAAAAAGGAAGAAAGAAAATTAAACTGAATAAAAGTGAATATACAATATATCAACTTAAAAAACTATATGGGAAAAGTCACAAATTAAAAAAAAAAATACAAGTTATAAGTCCCTCCCCGTAAGCAATGGAAACATGATGTTAAAGCGAGAATGGATTGGAGTCTTTCCTCACCCATGTGAGCACATGTGACACATGCGTGCGCAGTGCACACCTGGCCTGGGGAGGGAAATCATAGGGTGGCATAGTTAACGCCTCTTACGTGCTGTGGACTCTTGGACCAAGATAGGAAAGATTTCTTCCACTGTTGGGAGAACTCCTAAACTCTGTGCCGGCCTTTGTGGGGCCGCCTGGGTTTGATTGGCGGTGAAGCCAAAGCCGGGCTAACCCTAGGTGGCGCTAGTGGTAAAGAACCTGCCGGCCAGTGCAGGAGATGCTAGAGACGCAGGTTTGACCCCTGGGTTGGGAAGACCCCCTGGAGGAGGGCATGGCAACCCACTCGAGGATTCTTGACTGAAGGATCCCATGGACAGAGGAGCCTGGCCAGCTGCAGTCCATGGGGTCGCAAAAAGTCGGACACGACTGAAGCGACTGAGTACGCATGCGCACATTACCAGCGCCAAGGGCTCTGGATCAGACGTACCTGGCTTCCAGTCTGAGCCTGATAAGTTGCAAACTAGGCGATGTCCACCGGGGAAGGCAATGGCACCCCACCCCAGTACTCTTGCCTGGAAAATCCAATGGACGGAGTAGCCTGGTGGGCTGCAGTCCATGGGGTCGCTAACAGTCGGACAGACTGAGCGACTTCACTTTCACTTTTCTCTTTCATGCATTGGAGAAGGAAATGGCAACCCACTCCAGTGTTCTTGCCTGGAGAATCCCAGGGACGGGGTAGCCTGGTGGGCTGCCGTCTCTGGGGTCACACAGAGCCGGACACGACTGAAGTGACTCAGCAGCAGCAGCAGCAGCAGGCGATGTCCACAGGTTACGTAACGTCCTGTGAGCCTCCCAGTCATCTCCTGAAAAGTGGAGATAATAAAGATGCCTGCCTCACAAAGACAAGGATGTGGATGAAAGGGGACAAAGCAGAAAGTGCTCAGAGCAGGCGCTCAGCAGGAGACGCTCACCAAGCAGAGGCTGCTTCCCTTGGGACCACCTGGCTCCGACTGCACCCGTCTCCCGGGACGTGCTTCCTGGGCAACATCTTGTGCCAGGCGCTCTGCAGGTGCTGGGAACAGACAGGAAGAAATGCCCGTCTAGAAACGCTCGCAGGCGCGAGAGGGATGGGACGTGGTGGCAACAGACTCTCCCTCGGAGCCGCCGGGGTGCCAGGCCCTCCCTCCCTTTCCCTCCGAGAGGGCCCTCAGCCGCCCTCGCCCTACTGCTGGGACACCCTGGAGCCTGGCTGCTCCCTTCTCACCCTCCCTGCCCCCTCGTCTTGCGTGGTACTGATGCAGGGGGTGGGTGGTGGCTAGGAAGAGGAACGCGTGAGTCCAAGTGGGGGCAGGGGAGATACTGTGAAGCTGGGGACCTTGAGCAGGAGATGCGGGACTGCCACGCCAGGGCCCCCAGGCCTGGGGAGCCAGGACCACTTTGTCTAGGTCCCCGGAGACCAGCTTTCCCCACTCCTCCGCCCATCTGCTCTCACTCTGGTGGGCGCTCCTGCCATCCACTGGCTGCAGCGGCCTCCAGCCTGCTTCCTGCATCACCCCTCAACCCAGAGCCCACCATCAACTGCCTGTAGTCAACTCCCTTCTGTGTGTGCAGCCACCCTTCTCATCACTAGCCTCACAGGCACTTGCTCCAGCCAAGGTGGCCGGCCAGTTTGGTGTCCCTCCATCGGGGCACTCACCTCTGCCTGAGGCCCCCTCCCGTTACACCCCACTGCCCAGCCTTCCTCTCGAGGAGCCGCCCTCAGGCTGGACCCATCCCAGCTTTCCATCAGCTCCAATAGCCTCCCATCCAGTTCCATCAGATCCACAATGCTGATCACAGCTCGAATTACACACTGCGGACCGAGTGTGTGGCCTCTGGCCCTTGAGCTAGACTCATCGCCGTGATGCCAAGTTGTTCTTGCCTTGAGGAAGCCTAGCGCTGTGCCTGGCGCATAGTAGGTGCTCAGCACACGTGGAAGACGGCCGAGGGGCGGGGCCCTGAAGATCAGCTGACATCTGTGGGGGTCTGAGTCTCGTTCAGTCTCTCACCAGATTTCCTCAGTCGACTTATGCAAATCATCTGCCTCCTTTACTTTCCCCCAGCTGGAATGAGCCCCAACTGAGATGTATGTGGTTAACGACGTACTGAAATATTTAAAAGTATTTTTACTTGGAGGGTTTAGCGAAGCCTGACTTATACATATACATGGACGGCCCCCTCCCTCCACGGGATGGGAGGCAGGTTTCATGCGGTGCTGTGTCTGGCACGGGCGACGTTCTTCAGCCTTGAAATTATCTCAGAGTCAGATGGGCCTCCCTGGATGTGTGCCCTCCACGCTTACAAAATAGTCGGCGTCAGAATTATTTTTAATAAAAGCAGGCGAGCCAACAGAAATGCCAGCGAGCCTTCCCCACGCAGACGCTTATCTGGGGCTGCTGCCGCGCACGCTGCACCTTCTGTAATGACTTTCCCCTCCGCGCGTGTCGCCTGGAGACTGCCATCACCCCCACAGCCCCTGCCTCCCAGCACCTGATCTTCCTCACCCTCTCCATCACCTCCAGGGCCTGGGGACTTCCGCCGTGGTCTGGTTCTACCCCCACCCGCCAAAAAGAGACAAAAGGGAAAAAGCGGGAGGATGATTTGTTAATGCAGTCACCTCCTTTTCTTGCACTTGTTGCTCACCATCCCGGATCCTGCGGAAGCAGCGGCAGCAGGATGGAGGCTGTGGGGAAAGCAGGAGCCAAGGAGTCGCCCAGGCTGAGTGTGGTTGCCCCCAGCTCCCCTCTGGGAGCCCCGGGTGGGGGCGGGGGAGTTGCTGGCACTTCAGCTGCAGGAACCACAGTTTCCTTTAAACAGGTCAATGCCGTCCACCTTGGTTTGTTATAAGGACTGAGTTAGGAAGTGTTCTCTATCTTTTTTTCTTTTTTACGTTATTTTAACCACTGTTGTCATTCTTGATGCGTGCTTTCCACATTTCCGACAGTTTTCCAATCTGCTTCTGCACTGAAAGCTCACACTCCCCCTGAGTGTGGTCTTGCTCCCAAGACCCCACTCACAGAGGGGGAATCCGGCTCAGAGTGGTAAAGAAGGGTCAGGGTACAGAGCCGGAACCAGTAAGATGCTGAAAAGGAGTTGCTTCGTTCATGATCTTAGCGGAAACTTTCTAGTGTCTCACCATTAAGTATTATGTTCCCTGTGGGTTTTTTGTACCTGTTCTTTATCGAGTTGAAGATGTCCTCTCTGTTCCTACTTTACTCAGTTTTTATGACGAATGAGTGCTGGAGTTTTGTCAAGTGCTTTTCTTGCATCTCTGCGTAGGATCACATGATTTTTCTTCTTTAACCTTTAGTTGATGTGATTTGTTGTTGTTCAGTCACTAAGTCATGTCTGACTCTTTGCAACCCTACGGACTGTAGCATATCAGGCTTCCCTGTCCTTCACCATCTCCCAGAGTTTGCTCAAGTTCATGTCCATTGAGTTGGTGATGCTATCTAACCATCGCATCCTCTGTCATTCCCTTCTCCTCCTACCTTCAATCTTCCCCAGCATCAGGGGGTCTTTTCTAATGAGTTGGCTCTTCGCATCAGGTGGCCGAAGTATTGGCGTTTCAGCATCAGTCCTTGCCGTGAATATTCAGGTTGATTTGCTTTAGGATTGACTGGTTCGATCTCCTGGCAGTCCGTCTTCTCCAGCACCACAACTCGAAAACATCAGTTCTTCACTGATGTGATAGATGACATTACTTGATTTTTGAATGTTGAACCAGCCGTAGATTTCTTCATATGTATCTTCCATATGTTCTGTTAAGGGCTTCCCTGCTAGCTCAGCTGGTAAAGAATCCGCCTGTAATGCGGGAGGCCCCAGTTCGATTCCTGGGTCAGGAAGATCCCCTGGAGAAGGGAAAGGCTACCCACTCCAGTATTCTTGGGCTTCGCTGATGGCTCAGCTAGTAAAGAATCCACCTGCAATTTGGGAGACCTGGGTTCGATCCCTGGATTGGAAAGATCCCCTGGAGAAGGGAAAGGCTATCCACTCTAGTATTCTGGCCTGGAGAATTCCATGGAATATACCCATGAGGTTGCAAAGAGTCAGACACGACTGAGTGACTTTCATTTTCACTTTTCATATATTCTGTTAGATTTATACCTATTTTATTTGGGTGTTAATGTAAATGATGATATGGGATTTTTTGTTTTGTCTTTTAATTTTTTGTCATGTTGCGCAGCATGCAGGACCCTGGTTTCTTGACCAGAGATTAAACTCACACCCCCTACGGTGGAAGCGGGGAGTCTTAACCCCTGAACAACAGGGAAGTCCTTGATGTTGTTTTTCATTTCAAATTCCAAGTGTTCATTGGTGGAATATAGGAAGTGAAAGTGAGAAGTCATTCAGTCATGTCCGACTCTTTGTGACTCCATGGGCTGTATACAGGCCAGAATATAGGATTGGGTAGCCTTTCCCCCACTCCAGGGGAATCTTCCCAACCCAGGTATTGAACCCAGGTTTCCTGCATTGCAGGCGAATTCTTTACCAGCTGAGCCACAAGGGAAGCTCAAGGAATATAGGAAAGCAGTTGACTATTATGTGATTACTTTGTACCCTACGATCTCACTATAAGCACTTAGTTCCAAAAGTTTGGTCAGTTCATTGGGATTTTCTATTAATGCATTGACAGGTGTGTCATTTGGGAGTAAAGGCACTTTTATTTCTGCCTTTCCAATCGGTCGACCTTTTCTTTTCCACTCTTGTCTTGTTTTGTCTTGTCTGACAGTATGAACTAAGTCTCCCAGTAGAGTGTTGAACAGGAATGGTGAGAGGGGACATCCGTGTCATATTTCCAGTCTTATGGAGAAAGTGTAGTTTCTCAGGGTCAAGAATGAAGTTAGGTGTATTTGGGAGCTATTTTTTACCAAATGAATGGGGTTCCCCTTTGTTCCTAGTTTGCACAGATGTTTAGGTTTGTTGTTTGTTTATTTTTTGTCATGAATAAATGTTGTATTTTGTCAAGTGCTTTTCCTGCATCTACTGATAGAATCATATGATTTTTCTTCTTTAACCTGTTGATGTGATAGATTACATCACTTGATTTTTGAATGTTGAGGCAGCCTTGCATACCTGGAATAAATCTCATTGTTTGTCATATTGAGGATTTTTGCATCTATGTTTATGAGAGTTATTAGTTCATAGTTTTCATTTCTAGTAATGCCATTATCTAGTATTGGGGTAATATTGACCTCATAAAATATGTTAGGACATATTCCCTCTGCTTCTATATTCAGTAAGAGATAGTAGAGAAGTGGTATCATTTCTTTCTTAAATGTTTGGTAGAATTTATCAGTGGAACCATCAGGGCCTAGTTCTTTCTTTTTTAGAAAGTTATTAATTATTGATTTAATTTCTTTAATAGATATAAGCCTATTCAGATTATCTAGTTCTCTCTGTGTGAGTTTTGGTGAATTGCATCTTTCAAGAAATTGATCCATTTCATCTAAATTATCATATTTGTGGGCACAAAGTTATTCATAATATTTCTTAATTATCTTTTTAATGATTATGGGATCAGTAGTGCTAACCCTCTTTCATTTCTGATATTAGTAATTTTTAATTACTAACTAGTAGTTTAGTAATCTTTTTTTCTTGCTTAGCTTGGCTAGAGGTTTATCAGTTTCATTGATCTTTTCATAGCAACACCTTTGGCTTAATTGATTTTTATTGATTTCTTATTTTTAATTTCATTGACTTCTGCTCTAATTTTTATTACTTATTTTCTTCTGCTTACTTTGGATTTAATTTACTCTTCTTTTTCTAATTTCCTAAGATGGGAGCTTAGATAATTGATTTAAGATCTTTCATTTTGTCTAACATATGCATTAAATGCTCTAAATATCCCTCTATGCACTACCTTCACTGCATCCCTCCAAATCAATAAGTTCTATTTTCATTTTCACCTAGTTAAAAATGTTTTTTAATTTCTCTTGAGACTTATTTTTTTGACCCATATATTGTTTCAGTTCAGTTCAGTTGCTCAGTCGTGTCCGACTCTTTATTATTTTGTTATATATATGTGTGTGTATATATATATAAAATATAATATATATTGTTATATATATTGTTTAGACATGTGCTATTTAATCTCCAAATATTTGGGGACTTTTCAGCTATCTTTATGTTATTGATCTTTAGTTTAATTTCACTCTGGTATAAGAGCATACTTTGTATGATTTCTGTTCATTTAAATTTGTTAAGGTGTGTTTTATGGCTGAGAATGTAGTCTGTCTTGGTTAATGTTCTGTGCGAACTGAAAAGAATGTGTATTCTGCTGTTGTTGAATAAAGTATTTTATACATGTCAGTTAGATCCAGTTGATTGATGGTGCTGTTCAGTTCAACTATATCCTTACCAATTTTATGCCTGCTGGATCTGTCAATTACTGATAGAGGGGTGTTGAAATCTCTAACTATAATAGTGGATTTGTCTATTTTCCCTTGCAGTTCTATCTGTTTTACCTCACATATTTTGACACTCTGTTTTTAGCTACATACATGTTAAGGATTATGTCTTTTTGGAGAACTGACCCCTTTCTCATTAATAATGTCCACCTTAATCCCTGATAATTTTCTCTGTTCTGCAGTCTTCAGTGATGGAAATTAATGTAGTTACTCCAACTTTCTTTGAGTTAGTGCTAGCGTGATATATCTTTCTCTATCTCCTTAGTTTTTATCTATGTCTTTATGTTTAAAGAGGGTTTCTTGTAAACAACATATAGTTGGATTTTGCTTTTCTTATTCNTTCCATGTTCAGTTCTAACTGTTGCTTCCTGACCTGCATACGGGTTTCTCAAGAGGCAGATCGGGTGACCTGGTAACTATATACCATGTCTGTAACCATTTGTGTTTATTTCCCTTGTTCTTTGTTGTCTTTCCCTCTTTTTTGTTGCCCTTTCTGGGCTTCCCTGATAGCTCAGTTGGTAAAGAATCCAGCTGCACTGCAGGAGACCCTGGTTCGATTCCTGGGTTGGGAAGATCTCCTAAAGAGGGGTTTGGCTGCCCGCTCCAGTATTCTTGGGCTTCCCTTGTGGCTCAGCTGGTAAAGAATCCTCCTGCAATGTGGGAGATCTGGGTTTGATTGCTGGCTTGGAAGATCCCCTGGAGAAGGGAAAGGCTACCCAGTCCAATATTCTGGCCTGGAGAATTCCATGGACTGAATATTCAGCCTATGGGATCGTAAAGAGTCAGACACGAATGAGTGTCTTTCACTTTCACTGGTTTTAACTGAGCATTTTATATGATTCTATTTTCTCTCTTAATATATCAATTCTACTTCTTTTTTTTTTTTTTTAAGTTAGGGGTTGTCCTAGAATTTGCAGTGTACTTTTTTTCATCTAATACGTCCATTTTCAAACAGTGCTATGCCACTTCCCAGAGTGCAGGTTCCTTGTAAAACAGTATTCACAATTCCTCCCTCCCTTCCCTAATAACACTGCTGTTACTCATTTCATTTCTTCTTAAGCTGTAAGCAACCAACACATTGTTGCTATTACTACTTTGAACAGTTTTCTGTTAGATCAGTTAAGAATAGGAAAAGTAAAAAGGATTTATTCTACCCTCATTTATTCCTTTTCTTATGCTCTTTTCTTTATGGAGATCTGCGTTTCTGACCTAGATCATTTTCTTTCTCTCCGAACAGCTTCTTTTAACATTACGTGCAAAGCAAGTCTGTGGGCAGCAAATTCCTTCAGTTTTTGTTTATCTGAGAAAGTCTTTATTTCTCCTTCACCTTTGAAGGGTAATTTCTCTGGATACAGAATTCTAGGTTTATGGGATTTTTCTTTCAATATTTAAAATGTTTCACTCTATTTTCACCTGGTTTCTGATAAGAGGCTAATGTAACTTTTTTTTTCTTATTCCTCTATAGGTAAGATATTTTTCCCCTCTGGCTTCTGTCAAGGTTTTCTCTTTGTCTCTGGTTTTCTACAGTTTGAATATAATATGTACAGGTATAAATTTCTTTGGTATTTCTCCTGCGTGTCATTCTCTGAGCATCTTGGATCGGTGGTTTGGGTACCTCATTAATTTTGGAAAATTCTTAGCCATTATAACTTCAAATATTTCTTCTGTTCCTTTCTTATTTCTCTTTCTGGTATTTTTATTGTATTTCAAGCCTTTTGTATTCTTCCACTGTTTCAGGACTTTCTCCCTTTTTTCATTTCAAAAGTGGAACTGCCAGATTACATTATAATTCTATTTTTAATTTACCCTCCATACTGTTTTTCACAATGGCTGCACCATTTTACATTCCCTCCAAGAGGACATAAGGATTCCTCCTTCTCCACATTCTCACCAACATTCATTATTTCTTGTCTTTTTGATAATAGCTATTCTAATAGACATGAGGTGATGACTCATTATGGTTTTGATTTTCATTTCCCTGATGATTAATAATGTTGAGCATCTTTTCAGGTACCTGTTGGCCATCTGTATGTCTTCTTTGAACAAATGTCTATTCAGATATTTGCCCAGTTTAAAATCTGAGTGGTTTTTTGACTATTGAGTCATGAGTTCTTATATATTTTTAATACCTTACTAGGTATATAACTTGCAATTATTTCTTCCCATTCAGTAGGTTGCCTTTTCATTTTGTTGGTGGTTTCCTTTGCTGTGCAGAAACATTTTAGTTTGATGTGGTTTGACTTGTTCATTTCTGCTTTTGGTGTGGAGATTAAAAAAATTAAAAAAGGAATCCTTACAAAGACCTATGTCAAGGAGCTTACTGCCTGCTTTTTCCTAGGCGTTTAATGGCTTCGGGTCTTAGGCTCAAGTCTTTTTCACGCTGAGTTAATTTTTTGTGTATGGTGTTAGATGGCGGCCCAGTTTCATTCTTTTGCATGTGGCTGTACAATTTTTCCAACACCGTTTATTGAAGAAACTGTCCTTTCCCTATTGTATATCCTTGACTTCTTTGTTGTCAATTAATTGACCATATATGTATGGGTTTATTTCTGGGCTCTGTTCTACTGATATATGTGTCTATTTTTATCCCAATGAGTGTGTGTTCAGTTGCATCCAACTCTTTGCAGTTCCATGGACTGTAACCCACAAGGCTCCTCTGTTTATAGAATTTCCAGGCAAGAATGCTGGAGTGGGTTGCCACTTCTACTCCTGGGGATATTCCTGACCCAGGGATCAAACCCATGTCTCTCGTATCTCCTGGCAGGCAGATTCTTTACCACTGTGCCACCTGGGAAGTCTTTTTTATCCCAGTACCACACTGTTTTCACTACTATAGCTTTGTAATATAGTTTGAAACCAGGAAATGTGATGCCTTCAGTTTTGTCCTTCTTTCTCAAGGTTGCTTTGGCTATTTGGAGTCATTTTTGGTTCTGTACAAATTTTAGGATTGTTTGTTCTATTTCTGTGAAAAATGCCATTGGAATTTAGATAGGGGTTGCATTGGATCTGTATGCTATTTTCAGAAGTGTGAACAATTTGACAATATTAATTATTCCAATCCACGAGTACAGAATATTTTCACATTTATTTGTCCTTAATTTCTTTTGTTGCTATCTTACAGTTTTCAATATATGGGTCTTTCAAATCCTAGTTAAATTTCACCCTGAATATTTTATTCTTTTTGATGAGATTATAAATTTGATTGTTTTCTTAATTTCTCTTTCTGATAGTTTGTTATTAATATATAGAAAGCAACAGATTTTTGTGTATTGATTTTATATCTTGCAACTTTACTGTATTCATTTATTTTTTCTCACAGTTTTTTGATGGATTCATTAGGGTTTTCTAAATATAATATCATGTCATCTGCAAATAGTAAGTTTTGCTTTTTTCCTTTCCAATTTTGATTTCTTTTATTTCTTTTTATTGCCCAATTTCTCTGGATAGGACAATTCCTATTATGTTCCTGTTATATTAAACTGATAAGAGTAGACATCTTTGTCTTGCTCCTGGTCTTAGAGGAAGAACTTTAAGCTTCTCACCATTGAGCATGATATTAGCTGAGGATTTGTCATATATGATCTTTATTATGCTGGGATACCTTCCCTCTAGACCTGATTTGTTGAGAATTTTTTATCGAAAATGGATGTTGAACTTTGTCAAATACTTTTTCTGCATCTATTGAGATGATCATATGCTTTTAATCCTTCATTTTATTAATGTGGTACAGTAAGTCCCCTACATATGAATGAGTTCTGTTCCAAGAATGTGTTCATAAGTTCAATTTTTTTTAAGTCCAACAAACTTAGTCTAGGTACCCAAGTAACCCAGGCAGCTCTATAGTTACTATACTGTAATAGGTTTATAATATTCTTCACACAAATAATACATACAAAACAAATGCAAGAAAATACAGAAAGCATTTTTAACCTTACAGTACAATACCTTAAAAAGTTAGTAGTACAGTACAACAGCTGGTATACAGGAGTTGTCAAGTGAACAGGCAAGAAGAGTTACTGACTGGAGGAGGACGAAGAGGTGGGAGATGGCAGAGCTGAAGGATCATCAGCAGTAGGAGATGGAGGGCAAGCTACAACTTCACTCATGTCAGATGATGATGGAATGCAAGTTCGCATCTTTGAAAGCTTGCAACTTGAAGGTTCATATGTAGGGGACTTACTGTATATCACATTGACTGATTTGCAGTTGATGAACCATCCTTGTGTAGCTAGAATAAATCATCTTGTATACCTAGACTAAATCCCATTTAATCATGGTGTATGACCCTTTTAATGTATTGTTGAATTTAGTTTGATAATAATTTGTTGTGGATTTTTGCATCTTTGTTCATCAAGAATGCTGATCTATACTTTTTTTTCTTATGGCCTCATTGTCTGATTTTGGTATCAAGGTAATGCTGACCTCATAAAATGAGTTTGGAAGAATTCCCTCGTCTTCTATTTTTTTAAAGGGTTTGAGAAGGACTGGTATTAATTCTTTGAGTGTTGGGTAGAGTTCACCAGTGAAGCCATCTGGTCCTGTGCTTTTGTTTGTTGGGAGGTTTTTTATTGATTCAATTTTCTTACTTAATTGGCCTGTTCAGATTATCTCATCTTGACTAAGTATTGGTAGGTTGTTTTTGTGGATTTATTTATTTCTTCTAGGTTGTCCAAAGACATTTTTCCTGGACTTTCTGCTTTTTTTTTTGCCCATTTTTTGTTCTTTGCATTTCAGTTTGTGACATTTCTATTGACATATCTTCAGGCTCACTGATCTTTCCTTAGCCATGTCTAATCTATTTCTGAGTCCACTGAGGGCTTCATCTCTATTATGATGTTTTTAATTTCTAGCATTTCCTTTTGATTCTTTCTTAAAGTATTCATCTCTCTTCTTACCTTACTCATCTGTTATGGAATGTACTTTTCCCATCAGAGCCCTTAACATATTAATCATCATTATTTTCTATTCTCCACTGAATAATTCCAATTCTGTGTCATATCTGAATCTGGTTTTGATGCTTACTTTTTCTCTTCAGGCCACTTTTTTTCCTCATCTTTTAGCAGATCTTGTAATTTGGGGTTGAAAGCTGGATGTGATATATCAGGTACTAAGAACCAAGACAGGCTATAAGTGTGAGGTTTTATATTAACTTGGCTGAGAGCTGGACTATAATTAATGTTTGCTGCAGCTGTAGGTGCCAGAGGTTTCAGTTTCCTTGGTTTTATTTTCTACTTCCAGTTGTCTTTGGGTTTCCCTAAAAACTCCTTCTTAAGTTGTTTTGCAGCTCTTGGTTGTATCCATTATTGTTATATTGGAGCCCCATTGATGTGGTGGTAAGATGTTGAGAGAGAGCATTTGATAACCTGTTTAAATCTCAGTTTCTTACTAGGCTTGAGTCCTTGAACTGTGATGTTAAAAAAAAAAAAAAGCCATTTTTTTTTTCCTCCCCTTTTGTGAGACAGGAAGGCTGGAGAGGCTGGAGTTGTCTAATCGCCCTTCCCTCGGGTCAGGTAAGCCTCAGGTAAAGCCTGCCCCTTGAGGGGCAGAGTGTTATGGAGAACACTCTGGATGTATGTCAAAATGATTACTTTCTCCTCACCCCTGCGTGAAGCATGAGAGATTTTTCTCTTATAGACACCTTAAGAACCTGGTTAGGTTCTGGATGTCAGGGATACCCTAAGACTGAGTGCCCAAGAATTTCTAACTCTCAGTCTAGTCCATCCAGCAGTTCTTCAGTTACCAATTAAATATTCCTATCAGTTACTGGCTCTAGCAACTTCTGCTCCCAGCAAGCTGATCTCAGCTGTGATTCTCCATGTTCACTTGTCTGTCCAGTTTTCAGGTTGGCAGTTTGCCCTGTGACCTCGTTTCTCTGACAGAAGTAAGAACAGCCATCCATTTCTGGTTTGCTCATCTTTTTTCTTGCTGTAAGGATGGGAGTGATGATTTCCAAGCTCTTTATGTGTCAGAGGTGTATCTGGAAGTCCTCTCTAACCATTTTATACTTTGCACACCAGCCTGTTTTGCAAAGAAGAGAGAGATGAAGCTCAGAGAGGTTAAGAAATGTGCCCGGGGCCACCCAGCTGATAGGTGGTAGAGCCAAAATTCTTTCTTCCACTCCAGTGGTCTTTAAGAAACTGAACCAATGCCAAACATTCTAGAAGTGTTTACCATACAGGCCTGTTGAGAAGTTTTCCGTGGAATTCCTGGTGAAATCTGGGCTTAATCATTTAACCTGAGAGTGAAGTAAGAACTTCATGAGTCATCCAGTGAGTCCTCCATCTGTAGACAAGAGAATTAACCCAAGATAAGGCCTTATCCAGCCCAGAGTTCATCATCTCTCATGGGGCCAACTTCAGTATTCACTAATAGCATCCTTTAATATGTGCTCATCTTACTGGTGTGGAACCAGAGTCTTTAAAACCAGAGAGGCCCTAGAGATCAACTATTCAACCCCCACACTCTACAGGTGAAGGACGCTGAGGCTCTGAACTCCCTGCTGTCCATTGGCTTTCTCCCGCCTTAACTTGCTCTTTGTCCTGGATCTTTCTAGGAATAATGTAGACATACTTCTTTTTGAAATAGTCAATGCATAGTCAAGTGCTAAAACTTGTGTTCTGCTGCATGCTTTGCCCCACGGGAGAGGGGAGAAGGTGGACACCATGGCCTTGGCGGCTGCTGCTGCTGCTGCTAAGTCACTTCAGTCGTGTCCGACTCTGTGTGACCCCATAGACAGAAGCCCACCAGGCTCCCCCATCCCTGGGATTCTCCAGGCAAGAACACTGGAGTGGGTTGCCATTTCCTTCTCCAATGCATGAAAGAGAAAAGTGAAAGTGAAGTCGCTCAGTCTGTCCGACTGTTAGCGACCCCATGGACTGCAGCCCACCAGGCTACTCTGTCCATTGGATTTTCCAGGCAAGAGTACTGGGGTGGGGTGCCATTGCCTTCCCTGCCATGGTCTTGGGGTGACGTCCATCTCACTGCAAGACTTAGGAGACTTCTAGTCATCAGGCCGCCTTGACCTCCATCAGTCTTCTCTGAGGTCTGGATAGACCTGTGGTTCTCAACTGGAGCTGATACCCTCTGTCACCGGGAGACATGTGGCCATGTCTGGAGACATCTTTGCTTGCCACAACTGGGGAAGGAAGGAGGGAAAGTGCTATTGGCATCTAGTAGGTAGAGGCCAGGGATGCTCTAAACATTGTTATGCCTAGGACACTCCCCCTCCCCCAACAAAGAACTTTCTGGCCCCAAATCTAAAAAAAGCTGGCAAGGTCGAGAAGCTCTGAGGTTGGAGCGTGTTCACTCAGGATCTCCACAGTAGCTCTTTGTGTGCTTGAAACAGCCACATTTTCCCTTCAGCTTTCCTAAAAGACAGCTCCTGGGGCGTGGAAGCACTTCCCCGGGGGGCCCCACCGTGCTCACGTGGTATAGCTGCCAATCAACTCAGGGTGAGGGCTAGCAGCCTCCCAGGAAGGGTGCGCTCCCAAAGTGCTCTGCAAGACCTTACATGACTGAGGTGCTTTCTTCTTGGTGGCAGGTGGGTGTCTCTGCCCACACTTCCCCGCTGATCACGTCTGCGGAGGGAGGAGGAAGCCTTATATAAGCGCAGCCTCACTCAACCTTCTGTCATTTTGGCACTCCGGGGCCTGGGGAACCCCTCCCTCCTAAAGTCTCGAGGGAATGTGGCTCTGTTCTGAACAGGCCCGGCAGGGACGCTAGCCACCTGCAGGGTAAAATCTGTGCTCTGTAGCCTTTGGGATGGGCCTGGCCAACCTCCTGTCCATCTTTTGCAACCCCAGCGCCCCAGCTCCGCTCTCCTCACACGCCACACATGGTGCTTCTCAGGGGCCAGGCTAAAGTGCTTCCTTCAGTCCTGCTTGCCTCCCTGCCTGCAGCCTACCTTCCCTAACTTGACTGGCTGAGCAATGCCCCCGGGCATGACCCTCCTTTGTGAAGCCTCCAGGTCCCCTGCTCTGCCAGTCACACTGCCTTCTGTGTTGTGGGTTCTTGGCACACCACCCCCTGCAGGCCTTACTTTGCTGGATCATAAGTGTTAGTGTCTCTCTCTGTGTCCCCTCCACATTTGCCTACATGGATACTGATGCTCATGCGTGCTTCCTACGTGCTTTATACTGGGGGCCCAGGGCCTAGCACAGCAAAAGCTCACTGAAGGAGTGAATGAATGAACAAGGGCTTGGATGGAATGTCTCCGCTTCCTGTTCTCAGAGTGGCTACGTCCGAGCCCCCTAATGATCCCCTGTTGCTCCCTTGGTTACTTGAGACACAGGACACATTGACTTCCGGTCTTCTGCTTCTCCTGCCATGGATGCTGTTTGGTCTTGAACATACGTGTTCTAGACTTGTGTTTCCCTGGTGGCTCAGATGGTAAAGAATCCGCCTGCAATGCAAGAGACCCAGGTTCGATCCCTGAGTCGGGAAGATCCCCTGAAGAAGGAAATGTCTACCCACTCCAGTATTCTTGCCTGGAGAATCCCATGGACAGAGGAGCCCGGTGGGCTACAGTCCATGCGGTCGTGAAGAGTCAGACACAAATGAGTGACTAACACTTCCANATCCCCTGAAGAAGGAAATGTCTACCCACTCCAGTATTCTTGCCTGGAGAATCCCATGGACAGAGGAGCCCGGTGGGCTACAGTCCATGCGGTCGTGAAGAGTCAGACACAAATGAGTGACTAACACTTCCACTTTCATTCTGGGTACACTCACAGTAGCCAGCTGCAACGTGGTACCCTGTCTTAGGCATGATCTCCGGTCCAGGAAGTAATAAAATCGTAACCACGTTCACAGCTCTCCCTAATTCTCCATTTGCTGTGGCCCCAACTGGCCCCCAAACGGCACCGTTCTGAGCTCGAGTGCAGTGAAAGAAATATTTTCGTGCACTAATAAAATTACCTTCTCCAAAGAAGGCAATTTGCATGTTAATGTTTTGGGTAATTCTCTGTAGCTCGGTGCCCTCCGGGCTGTGATTTCTCTCTGACAAAGTGACAAAAATAAACTCCTGCATAAAAGAGCATTTCTCTTCTCTCTCATTTGTGCTCTAAAGTGACATTCTTAATATAAGTCAAGTTGAAACCCACTTCTCTGTCTTATTTTTGACACTGATCTGCCTCCCATCATCTCTCCAAGTGACAGGCCGGGTCCTCGGAGCTTCTTGGTGGAGCTTCTTCTTGAGGACAGACAGGCCTTGGTCCTGGGGGTCAGGGAAGGGGGCTGCATTTGGTGGGTGAGTTAGGGTGACCTATTGTTTAGTCGCTCAGTCACGGTCAACTCTTTGCAATCCCGTGGGCTGTAGCCCACCAGGCTCCTCTGTCCATGGGATTTCCCAGGCAGGAATACTGGAGTGGGTTGCTGTTTCCTTCTCCAGGGGATCTTCCCAACCCAGGGATTGCACCTGCATCTCCTGCATTGGCGGGCATAATCTTTACCACTGAACCACCCACCAGGGGTGACCTAACGCCCCCAGGTCATCTATTATCTGGAAATNCCTCTGTCCATGGGATTTCCCAGGCAGGAATACTGGAGTGGGTTGCTGTTTCCTTCTCCAGGGGATCTTCCCAACCCAAGGATTGCACCTGCATCTCCTGCATTGGCGGGCATAATCTTTACCACTGAACCACCCACCAGGGGTGACCTAACGCCCCCAGGTCATCTATTATCTGGAAATAAGGAGCAACTACAATGGGATGGAGATTCTGAGCCTCTGCCCTCCAGGACCACTGTTTCCCTGCCAGCCTTGGCCCCTTTCATCATCTAAAGATAATAAGGAGAGAAGCTCAGATTTGTGGGGTGTCTTCCAAGTGCCAGACTGGGCCCCCTTAACATCTAATCCTCTCACTGAACTGACACAAGAGCCAGACAGGGTACACAGAAAATGTGCTCTGAGAGCGAAGTGAATCAGCAGAGGCCACCTATTGCCATTGACCTTAGATGTGTGTGGCATAAAGCCTGGATTCCTTCTTCACTAAATAGATGCTAAAAGTGTGCTCATAAACTTAGCCCATGGGCCACAGCTACTCATGCCCGCATGCTCTAGAGAAGTCACCGCAATGAGAAGCCTGCCCACCGCACTGAAGCCCCAGCGCAGCCAAAAATAACTAACTAAATACAATTATTTTTTTTTAAAGTGTGCTCACGGCATCAGTGACCCAAGCAGCAGGAAGGGAGGAGAGGACGGCCGTTTACCAAACACCTACTGTGCACCATGCACTACACCTATAGATTTCTTCCTTTCTTTGAGCAGTAGAATGATTTATTTTTCATTTGTTTAATTTAAAATTTTTAATTAAAAAAACGTATACAATTTTAAAGGTGGTTACTTTTCATTTACAGTTATTTCAAAATATTGGCTATATTCCCCATGGTGTACAATCCATCCTACCTTATACCTAATAGCTTGTATGTCTCCCCACCAAACCCATATACTGGCCCTCCCCCCACACACCTGGAAACCACTGGTTTGTTCTCTGTATCTGTGAATCCGATCCTTTTGTGTCATATTTACTCGTTTGTTGTATTTTTTTACATTCCTCATGTAAGTGATACCCTGCAGTATTTGTCTTTTTCTGTCTGACTTATCTCACTTAGCATAATGCCCTCCAAGCCCATCCATGTTGCTGCAAATGGCAAAATTTCATTCTTTTTTGTGGCTAAGTAGTATTCTACTGTGTGTGTGTGTGTGTGTGTGTGTGTGTGTGTGTGTGTGTGTATCTTCTTTATCTATTAATCTGTTGCTTCCACATCTTTATACTGATTTCATTCAGTCAACTAATGGCCAGGGAGCACGCTTGCCAGGCACAGGTGGTGACGGTAGGTGCAAAGTGACCAGTAGGACAGACACCCCTCCCAGGCCCCGCACCCCTGACAGCNCTCCCCCCAGGCCCCACACCCCTGACAGCATGGTAGCAAAGACAGATGGATATTAAGCACAGAAACACAGAAATAAACACTTTATTACATGTTACCATGAGTTCCAGGAAGTAAGTTTTAAAGAGGATAGCAGAGAAGACCTAATAAGGAGATGGGTCAGGGAGAGCTGTCAGTAAAAGTAACATTGGAGCTGAGATCTAAGTGCTCCCCAGGGAGAGGCGGTGGGGAAGAGGGTTTCATCAGAGCAGAAGCTTCTCCGGCTCACGGAGCAGCCCAGCTGCAGAGGCAGGCAAGAGCTGGATCCTACCTGGATCCTACCGTGCGCTGACAGCACATTAAGGATGTAGATTTGTTCTGAACGTTGTTGAAGACCTTAAAGCTGGGGAATACACAGCTTGACTCATGTTTCTGAAAGGTCATTCTGGATGCTGTGTTAGAAGCTGGGATACCAGCCAGCTGGGAGGCTGTGAAGGGGTTCAGGAGAGTGATGGTCTTGCAGGCAGAGGGTGGGGAGGATAAGGGAAGTAGGGAGCCGGGTGGAAAGTACTTGGGGTGCCGGCGGGGGGGGCAGGCAGGGACTCTGGGAGAAGGGTTCAACGATGGCTCTCAGAATTCCGGCTGGAGCAACCAGGAGGGTGAAGATAATTTATTTAAATGGGGTCGACGTTGTGGGGTGGTGGGGGGAGGGAAAGAAGATGCGGAGATCCATTGCTAACAGGCTCTCTGAGATGCTGATGAGACACCCCAGTGGGCAAAAAAAAAAAAAAGTAGTGAAGCCTTGGAAATAACAATTCAATGGCATTGATTTCACAGAGGATATTTAAAGCCTAGGGAATGAATGACAGGGAGAGGCAAGAGCTGAGCCCAGGTGGAGAGCCCTGCAGGACGNGGGCGGGGGGGGGGGGGGGGGGGGGGGGGGGGGGGCGGTGGAAAAGACCACTTTCTTTCTCATTCTTGAGTAGATGCCGTGCTTCCATCATCAGCTCCTTCTCCAGGCTGGGCACGGGAGTTTTTTGGCCCTACATGGTCAAGCCGGGACTGTAAACATTACCTGAGGTCTCTGTACAGAAAGTGCCTTTCCATCCTAGGCGTCGTTAACTCTCTGAGCTCACTGGGCAGGATGTGGGCCCCGTGCCGCTGTTGTTTTCTTGCTGGGGGCACCTCTCGTGCTTCTGTTACCTGGTTTTGTGGCTAAGCCAGCCTGCTTGGTTTTGTGGTTAAGCAAACCTGCTTTCTTGAGTAATCCTTAACTTACAGGGGTCTCCCATAGTTTTTCTACTTACAGTCCCCCTAGGGGAATCAACCATGTAATCACCTCCTTCGGCCCTTTACTCTGTCCCTGTCACTTCCACGTGGACAAATGCAGGAGTGAGCGAGCTAAGTAGACGGGAGGGAAGTGGCCAGTCATTTGGTGACAGCATCTCGGTGGCGAGGTGGGGAACCAGCCACCTGAGGCTCCGGAGGGGAGGCTGTGGAGACCGTGCCTGCATCAGCATCCCTTTGGGAAATTTGGCTGAGCATGGAGCAGAGATGGAAAGGTGACTTGTGGATGCAATATCAAAGCAGCCTTTTAATGCAAGACCAGGTCTGTTTGCTGGCCAGTGGGCACAATTCGGGAGGGAGGCCCTGACGATCTGGGGGCACTGGGCACTGACTGCAGACCACGTGCCCCCTTCCTCCCTTAGGCTCTGCCACGTTCCTGCCTCTCACAGGCATCATCTGCTTCGTCCTTTGCCTTCTAACCCTTCCTTCTCCTGGTTCCACCCCCTCCCTCCTCTCCCTACCTTCCTTCAGATGAGGGATGAGGGCGTGCCTGGCTCTGTATCCCCCTGATTGGTGGTCGGCAAAAGTCTATGGAATTGAATTGCTCTGGTTGCTGCCTTACACAAATCCTCTCAGAGCAAAGCCATGGTGGGGAAGAAGAGTTAGATTTGTTCTCTGGAAAAGTAGAGCCAGTACAGAAGCTTTGCATATTTCACCCCAGTGGCAGAGTGCACACAGCGAGACAGGGCCGCCTAGGGAGGCGATGAGACTCCCCCGCACAGTCCCTGGAAGTGTCCAAGTGAGGCATAGATGACCACCATCAGCGACGTCAGGGTGAGCATCCTTGACTCAGCACCTCACAGGGAAACAGCAGGAACCAGAGAGAGAGCACCAGAAACCATGCTCGCAGCCCCTTCCCTGCCTCTGCGTGACCGGGGGTCGGGAAGGCGGATTCAGAGCCGGGCTCGCATCCCCGCCGCCACCTCCAGGCTGTGGGGCTCCAGGTGAAAGTCTCTATCTCCTGCAACCCAGGAGCTGTAGCATCCAACTGATAAACAGCCCAGACAATGGCAAAATTCCGCTATATCACTAAACACAGGTGAGCAACCACAGGGTGAAATGGAGATCAGAAATGCACCTGCCACCTGGACTTTTTTAAAAGAGGTTTGCTTTTTAAATTTTTTATTTTTGTTTTTTGTTTCTTTAAGTCACTATTATTGTCTATCTTTTGGCCGCATTTCATGGCAGGTAGGATTTTAGTTCCCTAACCAGGGATTACGGAGAAGGCGACGGCAGCCCACTCCAGTACTCTTGCCTGGAAAATCCCATGGATGGAGGAGGCTGGTGGGCTGCAGTCCATGGGGTCGCTAAGAGTCAGACACGACTGAGTGACTTCACTTTCACTTTTCACTTTCATACACTGGAGAAGGAAATGGCAACCCACTCCAGTATTCTTGCCTGGAGAATCCCAGGGACGCGGGAGCCTGGTGGGCTGCCGTCTATGGGGTCGCACAGAGTCGGACACGACTGAAGCGACTCAGCAGCAGCAGCAACCAGGGATTAAACCCTTGCCCTCTGCATTGGCATCATGGAGTCTTAACCACTGGACCCCCAGAGAAGTCCCTAGATTTTGTTTTGAGGGTGAGGTAGAGGCACCCCATAAAGAGCTGACCCCAGTGCCTGATGCATACAAAGCATGCGCTCTATGCCAACTACTCATTACTTCTCACCGAGTGGTGTTGCGCTCCTCTAAGGGCCTGGATTCTGTGATCTCTCAAGTCCTTTCCAAGCCAGAGATTGTGACCCTGAGGGATGAATCTTGAGCCTCAGAAGGTCCACGGGAGCCATTAATCCCACCAGAAGCATCCGGAAGAGCACCAAGGAGGTGGCAGGAAGTGGTGACCAGCCCTGCAGCCCATCTCCCCAGACGATGACTCAGGAGTTTGCATCTGCCTCACGATGGAATCAGGGGTGACCCTGGCTGGGGCTCGAGCGGGACCTTCAGGCCACTCCGCACCCGCCAGTGGTGTGACCTGCGATTAATGAAATGATGGAATAACTGCTTTCATCTTTGCTTATGTTTGTTATGTGGGTGCTGCGGGCTTCTGGGGGTAATGATTTTTCTCCAAGGTCTATTTATGGTTCACTCCTGACACTTAGTAATTTTTCCATCTAGCCAAGGACAAAGGTGATGGTGACTCGCTGCTGTAATGCTTAGATACAAGAACTCTGTGCGTGAGACTTCTGTTCCCCAGCTATAGGGGAATGGCTGTCTCCCCTGTCCCTTAAAGGCTGAGCTTTGAGGAAGTTTCCATCTGTTTTGGAATGAGATGGTGTAGACCAGCAGTGGGGGACCCAGTACCACCACTCTGGACAGCGCGAACTGGGGCACAGGAAATGTGACCTTGGGCAAGTGGCTGGGCCTCTCTGGGTTCAGCCATCTCAGCAGCACAGTGTGGATATCAGCAGGACCAGGCTCTCAGGGTTGTTGTGAGATTCAAGAGACACGTGCAGGGAAAATGCACAGCGTGAGTCTGGGCGGCAGAACATCTTCAGTAAATGTGGTTTGAGATTGTAATTACTATAATAGAATTTTTAAAGATATTCTTTTTAAAAATTTTTATTTATTTTATTCTTGGCTGCGCTGAGTCTTCATTTCTGCGTGGGCTCTTCTCTGGTTGCGGACAGCAGGGTGTTGCTCTCTAGTTGTGGCGTGCAGGCTTCTCACTGTGTGCCTTCTCACACACAGAGTTCTTGTATCTAAGCATTACAGCAGCGAGTCACCATCACCTACAGGCTGTAGGCACGCGGGCTCCGTGGTTGTGGCTCCCAGGCTCTAGAGCACAGGCTCGGTAGTTGTGGCGCACAGGCTCAGTTGCTCCATGGTATATGGGATCTTCCTCGATCAGGGATCGAACCCGTGTCTCCTGCACTGGCAGGCAGATTCTTTACCACTGACCCAGCAGAGAAGCCCAATTATTATTTTTCAAACATTCAGAAGCCACCACCCCTCCTAACGCTTTTGGAATCCTGAGAAATGGCCCGATCCTCTGCCCATTTTACAGAAGGGGGACGTGAGGCCCAGAGAGGGGGAGTAATTGGCCCAAACCCCCGACACACAGAGGGCAGAGACCAACTGAGAATCCAGGTCCCCTAACCCCGCAGCATAATTTTTCCTCCTGTAATCCCAGTCAGTCGGCTCGTTGATTCCACAAACACTTCTGGAAAAGCCTGCTCTGTGACAGCCGGAGATGGGGGCGCAGGCTCCCCAGCCTCAGGACAGCGCAGCGTGGAGACTAGCCGGTTGGTCGGTGCAATAAAAGAAGCAAATGAAGCCAGCATCATGGTCGCGCTCCAGGCAGCGGGAGGTGAAAGGGCAGGCATTAAAGCAGCACGATGACTGGTATTTTTTAAGTGCTGTATTGGGCTTTTTCTAGGGAGTGCTTGATAAAAGCCACTCTTTACAGACATAGAAGCCAAGCCCTCCAGAGGAGAACTGGCTCCCGAAAGACTAGACAGCTAGCACGCGGCAGAGTGGGGACCAGCCCAGCCCAATCAGTCATTCCTCCATGGAGCCAGATGCCATCTCTCAGGAAAGGCCCAGTTTTCATCTCCTGCAGTGGAGCCCTTTGAGACCCCATCTCCAGGCCTGGGGGAAGGACCATGGTAATGCTTAGCGGGACCGACTGCAGCTACAGATCAGAGCAGACTGCAAGCCACCCCAAGAACAGAGAGAAGACAGATCCCCGTGATTAACCACCTCGGAGTCGGTGCAGCCTTCACATAGCTCTTCTGGGGAGCGTTCAGCTGCACAGAGAAGAACCACTAAAGTAATTCTAGTCAAGATCGCTCAGCTTTATTTCCCACCACCGATTCCAAACAGAGAGCCTGTATACTTGCACATTTAAAAAGTCACTATGAGACAGAAACCTCTCTTCCAGGTGAGCAATGAGAAAGAGATTTAAAGGTTGGGATGAGAGAAAAAATCAGTGAATAGCTGTCCTAACCCAGCACACCAATATTTTGAAATAGAATTACTAGCAAGGGAGCACAGGTATATTTGAGGGGAAAAAAAAATATATATATATCTCATATTCAGTCTGGGGTAATATATCTGGCTGTCGACAGTGATTTGGATTTAATTATATCATATATGCAAATGTGCTCTATAAACTATAAAATAATACATAAATGTCAGATGTTAAGAAAGAACATGGTGTTGGAAAGAGAACTGTGGGTTTGAGAGTCAGCTAGGGTTTAAATGCCGCCTCGTCCACTTAAGTGGACCTAGACAAGCCACTTGGCCTTTCTGGGTCTCAACTGTAAGTGGGGAATCCTTGTAATAACGTCCTCTTCCGAAAGCAACTCAGAGAACCAGATGAGAAAACGGATATTCTTTGTAAACTGGCAGGTGCTCTACACATGGACAGCATTATTCTTGTTTCCATCCTTAAGCCCCAGAGTAGATGATGAGATTATCAGGGCGCAGCCGCCAGCATGGTCCTTAAGTCCAGTGATCAAGAGCCCCTCCCTGGGCGTGGAGAGGAGCAGGCTGGGGGCCAGGAGCCGGTGGGCCCTCTCTCACCAGGCTGATGGACAGAATGAGGCCACAGTCCGTCAGGGGCTGCATCCAATATGCAAGTGGCAGTCTTGGTGAGAGCCATGTGGATGGCTACGCTGGAAGGTTCCAAGGGCTGCTTTCTCTAGCGAGATCCATGAACCCAAATGAAGTTTAGAGAAACACTCAGCAGCTAATCTTTAGGCACAGCGGGCAGGAGGGGAAAGCCTGTTTGCAAAACCTGGGGGATGGTTCTGCACCTTCTCGCTGATATCCAGCAAAAGTGGGAGTGGTGGGAGGTGGGCTCCCTCATTCACTGTGAGGCAGCATCGTTTCTTCCTTCTAAGTGACTGGAATTAACACCCCAACCTGGCCATCTCTTTGACAGCTCTTGAAGCCTCAGCAGAGTCAAAAAGTTACAGGAACAGTCCTAGGCCCAGGCACCTTAGCGGCTATATGACTTTGACAAGTCTCTTGAGTATAAAACGAGATTGATGGTAAGACTTGCTCCCTGAGATTTCTGAGAGATTCATTCAGTTAAATAATGCAAATGCAGCCCTTCGCCCAGGGCTTGCACATAATGAAGGCTCAAAGAATATGAAGTGCTATTGTTTCCTTTCATCCCTTTTACTGTAATGGGTCACTGAAGCAATGTTACCAAAGAGATGCTTCCAGCTCTGCATCAGAGCTGTAAGGAGTGATCCGGCAGGGCTGGTGGAGGAGCAGGGGAGAGGGGCAGGGTTTTCTACATTTTCTCCTAAATAGCTCAAGTAATCTCAAAGACCTGGTAAATGGTAGGAGAGACTGCAAGTACTGGGTGAATCTCAGCAGAACCAAGCTACAGACCAGGGTGCTATGGACTAAAGCATGCCCTACCCGCCACTTTCAATCATATGTTGGCACCCTAACCCCTAGTGTCACTGTTTTTGGAGTTGGGGACCCTGAGGAGGTAATTAAGGTTAAATGAAGTCATAAGAGTGAGGCCCTGATCTAATAGGGCTGGTGTCCTTATAAGAAGAGATGCCAGATTGCTAGCTCTCTCTCTCTCTCTCTCTGCCTTGGGAAGGTACAGAGAGAAGGCGGCTGTCTACAAGCCAAGAAGAGAGCCCTCACCAGAACCACACCACGCCAGCACTCTGATCTCAGACTTTCCACCCCCAGAACTGTTGAGAGAATAAACGTCTGTTGTCTGAGCCACCCCGGCTATGGTGCTGTGTTATGATATTTGGCAGCCCGAGCAGATGAACGTGGTGGAGACAGGTGGGCAGTGGGATTTCGGAGGAGGAGGCGTGGTGGAAGGTGATGAGGTTCTGGATAGAATCTGGGGGTCGTGCCTATGTCTCTGAGGGGCCAGTGGGGTGGATGGGGGCAGAGCTTGTCCTCTGTACTCCTAGAGGTTCTCGATCACCCGTGGCAGAGCTAGTCCAGCACTAGGTTTCTCAGAAGACCATGCTCTCAACTTCTTCACTCCACTGCCTCCTCAAGAGCCCTTCAAGAGGCAGCCAAGAGGGAATGTTCATCCCGAAGCTTCCTGATCACCTTTGAGTGTCAGATCCCCAGCGCTGCGGTTATAAGCAGTATCTGGTCCTCATCACCAACAGACAGAAGCCCTCACCAGAACCACACCACGCCAGCACTCTGATCTCAGACTTTCCACCCCCAGAACTGTTGAGAGAATAAACGTCTGTTGTCTGAGCCACCCCGGCTATGGTGCTGTGTTATGATATTTGGCAGCCCGAGCAGATGAACGTGGTGGAGACAGGTGGGCAGTGGGATTTCGGAGGAGGAGGCGTGGTGGAAGGTGATGAGGTTCTGCATAGAATCTGGGGGTCGTGCCTATGTCTCTGAGGGGCCAGTGGGGTGGATGGGGGCAGAGCTTGTCCTCTGTACTCCTAGAGGTTCTCGATCACCCGTGGCAGAGCTAGTCCAGCACTAGGTTTCTCAGAAGACCATGCTCTCAACTTCTTCACTCCACTGCCTCCTCAAGAGCCCTTCAAGAGGCAGCCAAGAGGGAATGTTCATCCCGAAGCTTCCTGATCACCTTTGAGTGTCAGATCCCCAGCGCTGCGGTTATAAGCAGTATCTGGTCCTCATCACCAACAGACAGCCCCCCAGGGGACAGGAACAGGAACCTGCATTTCCGGCAAGGTCCCCAGGTTATTTTACAAATAAAATGTTAGCAAACCACTGGCCTTGAGGGGAAGGCCAGTCCCCTCAGCCTGCTGTTAGGGCCCCTTCTTCATGAGGACTCCTGACTCGCCTTCATGCCCCCATCCACCCCATTGGCCCCTCAGAGACATAGGCACGACCCCCAGATTCTATCCAGAACCTCATCACCTTTCACCACGCCCCCTCCCCCGACTGCTGCCTGGCCCAAGTCGCCTGGACCAGCACAGTAAGCCCCTAATGCATCTTCCCGAGCTTTTTCTCCTGTGTCCCTGCCACTTGCTGTCAACACAGCACCCACCTGACCATGTCACCTGGAAACTTCCCAGCGGCCGCCCATCTTCCTTGGCATGAGATCCGAAGTCCCACCTTGGTTCCCAGGGCCCTTATGGCCTAGCCTACCAGAACCTTTCAGGCCCACAGTCCATCAGCACAGACAGAGAAGGGCAGGGCCTGGCAGAGGGCAACAGAGCTTGGTTCCCCTCCCCCAGCTTAGTGGTCAAGCCGTGACGCTAGAAGAAACCGGGGATGTGTGGTTTCTCAGAAACCAAGAGAGGACTTAATGCAAAGTTGGAACAAGTTCAGGCTTTTCCAGCTCCATCATTAGTCTTTTAAAAATAACTGACTGCAAGTCTGCTTTCAATCAGAGTGTCTTAAAAGGCAGACATTTTCAGCCCAATGTCAAGCTTCTGTCAGTTTCGGGGGGCCGGCCCTTTTGTAAGCAGGTCCCTTTTTGCAGATGGGCTTTCAGAGTGGAGAAAGAACAGATTGACCCTGGCAGCGGGAGGAGGTGAGGCAGGGACGGGTTCTCAAAGTGGGGTCCCGACCAGGAGCCTCGTCACCACCTGGGGATGTGTTCAAGGTTCTCAGACCTTCAGAACCAAGAACCCTGGGGTGGAGCTGCAGTCTATTCCAACACGGCTTCCGAACAGAATCAGCAGAGCCTGAGGCCTGGGTTCAAATCCCAGCCCTGCCGCTTACCAGCATGTGACCTGAGGGCAGGTTACTGGATCTCTCTGGGCCGCAGTTTTCTCATCTGCACAGTGGGACGTGTAGTGAGGGTCAGAGAACTGGCGTAGTGTACGTGACCCATGCAGGAGTAAGTAATGTCCGTTCCCCTTCATCTTCGTGCATATACTTTATATAAACTTTTTTTATCGGAGCAGAACATGTATGCAGAAAGTTTGCACTCTAATTTTTCAAAGCAACGACTTCAAATAGTAGCAGTCTTCATGATTAGAAGCAGCTGTCCTAGCATCACCTTTTTCCACTCTCTAGATTTTCCAGTGGCATATTTTTTAATTGCACACGTGTGTACTATAGAAACAGAAGGCAATGGCACCCACTCCAGGACTCTTGCCTGGAAACTCCCATGGACGGAGGAGCCTGGAAGGCTGCAGTCCATGGGGTCGCTGAGTCAGACATGACTGAGCGACTTCACTTTCACTTTTCACTTTCATGCATTGGAGAAGGAAATGGCAACCCACTCCAGTGTTCTTGCCTGGAGAATCCCAGGGATGGCGGAGCCCAATGGGCTGCCGTCTGTGGGGTCGCACAGAGTCGGACACGACTGAAGCAACTTAGCAGCAGCAGCATACCATAGAAAATCCGAAAATGTAGACAAGCAAAAAGAAAACCAAGGATAACACAGTCAACCCCATTTCTCGTTTTATCAGTAATGATATATTGATAATGATTTCTCAATGATTTAGCCATACTTTTTTCTCCCGAAAGAGATCTTAATTATATTTTGGGGGTGTGTTATTGCTCTAATCACAGTCTGCCTCCAATTAAGGGAAGGAAATGGGTGTTTGTTGAGTAAAAGATGCTCAGTCCTCACTGTTCAGAGTGCGTGCTCCAGAGACCAGCAGCCTGGGTACCACTGGGAAGCTTGGCAGAAATGCAGGGTCTTGGGCCCCATCCTGGAATCTGCATTTTTTTTAGAAGACTGTGGTTAAAGTGAGGGGGGCGGCTTGTAGACCCCAGAGCTATGAAACTTGCAGTCACACACTGTTCTTCCTGTCCTGGATGGGAGACTCAAGCAAGCATGTAAATGCGTGCGGCTTCCTTTATAAATGGAAAGTCTTGCCGCAAAGCACTGCCAGCTGAACTAAACAATGTGATTGATGAAGAGGGTGATTTACATTCTGGCCCGAGCTCCTTATCTTGTCAGGGACCAGGGACATGCCGTTCCTGGACCCGGCATCCGTCTGCCGACCACACTTGGAGCAGCGGCGCTCTGGAGATCACACGCTTGTGAAGTTGGGGGCTGGGACTGCCCCGGGTTTCTCTGGTTTTAGATCCCAGCCTCTTCAGCCTGCGTGTCCTGGAACCTCCCACTGACTGTGACACACACACAAACATGCACGCACACCCTAGGAGAGCCCTGGCCCAGAGTCAGTGATTAGAAAACGTCTGTCTCTTCATACAGGCTCAGGCCTCATCCCCTGCGTCTCGGTCGGTACCAGGCCTCTGTTTACATTAAAAGGGTTACTGTTCTTTTTATCAGCTCCTGTCAAGACCAAGTAGCGGACTTGCAGAACGTCTGGAGTCAAGAGAAGCTGAGTAAAAAAAAGCTTTGATGGACTTAGAAGAAGATTAGAAACAAAAAACAAAAAAGCAACGTCTTTGCTCAGCTCAAGTTTCCAACACAAAAAGATCTCTCAGATCCCAGGGTCCATATATCATCCAATATTTATGAACTCCAGGCCAGGCTTCCGCCTACAGTGACAGAGCAGGCAACTAATATGTCTGAGAACGAAGCAACCCCTGGGAAGGTGTGGATTAACTGAGTGGGAGCTGGCTTCTCTAAAAATACCATGTGCCGTTTGGTCCAGCCTTAGAGCCATCTTCCCCAAGGAGCCCAGGGAGCCCCATGATTTTGGATCATGGAGCTTACTTTCACTAGGGTGTTGGGAAGACTCAGAACCTTTTGCGAGGCACAACTTGATTAAGAGAATTGGGAGTCAGAGTATGAATTTCCAAGCCACAATTCTCTGGCTGTGTGACCTTAGGGAAGTTACTCAACGTCTCTGATTGTTAGTTTCCATATCTGTAAAATGGGACATCATAATAGTGACCTTGCAAAGGCATGTCTGTGAATCGCCCAGCGCTGACTCATTCGTTCACTCACTCATGTAGTCAGTCCCTCTGTATTGAGCATCTTCTGGGGACCTGGCACTGGGGGACTGAGGTGAGCTGGATCTTACCTGAGACTCAGAGGAGGCTTTGCTGAGTAAGTGATTTTCAGCTAAATCCCAAGAATGAGCAGGAATTTACGAGGCAAGGTAGAAGAACCTTCCAGGCGCAGAATGGGGTCTCACCTTTTAGAATATAGTTTTGAGTATAGAGAAGGGGGTCAGGTATGTTTTACTTTTTGAGGTAAAATTTTTATGTAGCAAATGTAACTTAAGGTACAATTTGTGGATTTCAAGAAATGTAACTGACATGCCTATGAGGGCTTTCCCTGGGTGGCTCAGATGATCAAGAATCTGCCTGCGGTGAGAGTAGACCCAGGTTCTTTCCCTGGGTGTGGAAGATCCCCTGGAGAAAGGAATGGCTACCCACTCTGGTATTCTTGCCTGGGAAATCCCAGGGACAGAGGAGCCCGGCAGGCTGCAGTCCATGGGGTCACCAAGAGTTGGACATGACTGAGCGCCTGGCACTTTCCATGAGGATATGGAGTGGCCACCACGTTGGACTCATCTTCATACCCTCTCCCTTATTATAAAAGTTGTGGGCTGGGTTTGAATGGGAACATTTGATGGCAATGCAAGGGAATAAGGCATTGGGCTAGGTTTAAATCCCAGCCCTACCGCTTTCTACCACGGGACTTGGCTCAGGTCTCTCCAGTTCTCTGAGATTCAGTTTCCCCGTGTGTAAAACTGGGTTACTGAACCTTCTTCACAGGGCAGCTTAAAGGGTGAATCTGCAAGTGGTTGTGAACGCCCAGCTGGCTGGCTGAGTCTGCCGTTTCCTCTCCAAAGGGAAACAGCGGTGGGGAGAGAGCCCGGTGGTTGGCATCGGGAAGCCCGGGCGCCCGCGCGCGCGCACCACGCCCCCCCTAACGCCGGTCTCTCGTCCGCAGGGATGTGCCTGCAGGCCTTCGTGGAGGCCTTCTTTTACCTGGCCCAGAGGAAGTTCAAGATGCTGCCGCTCCACGAGCAGGTGGCCTCGCTGATCGACCTGTGTGAATACCACCTGTCCTTGCTGGACGAGAAGCGCCTGGTGTGTGGCCGCAGCGGCCCGTCGTCGGCGAGCCGGCTCCAGCCCAGCGGCACCGCGCAGGAGGCCGCGCCCCCAGCCCCGCCGGCCGAGGGCCGGCCCCAGCCCTGCACAGACGGCGCCCCCAAGGTCTCCCACTCCAGGCACACTGTGTCCTGAGGGCCGCTCTGTCTTCCCGGAAGAAGGCTGAGCCCGAAAGACGCCACCCCCGGGCTTCCTGCTGGTGGAGAGATGGCAGGATGCTAAGTCCCAGCCCGAGATCCCGCTCCTCGTCTCCGCATTCCGCTGAGCTGGGCTTGGCGAGCCCGCCTGATTCGCCCGGTCTCCTCCCCAGCACCTCTTGGTGGCCCACCTGCTCGCGAGCCATCAGCGGACATATGATATCCAAAACGTGACAGATGGCCTCTTCTCTTCTGGGCTCGTGGGAAGCCACAACTGGGGATTAAAGCTGCTGTGTTTGGGGCAGGGTAGGGGGCATCAACAACCTCAAGGCAGAGAGCTGTGAAGAGGAAAGAACTCCAGGCAGCTGAGTCTGGGGTCTGCCCCGGGGGGCCCCCCAGAGAGAATATGGTTAGAGCCTAGGAACATCATGTTTGACTTCCTACCACCCCGTTCTGTGAAAATGAAGTGGAAATACCCAGGAGGCCTGCACGCTGTCCCACCCCAATCATGTGCTGCGGGGGTGCAGTTAACAGACCGACCTGGCTGATTTCATGAGCTTGTCTGTTGCCAGCAGTGTTCTGTGTGTTACTCATTAAGATGCAGGTTTCACTGAGAGGTAGCTCAGGAAGGCTCCCGGAGTCTCAGAGCTGGCTGGGGCCTGTGAGCCACCTTCTGTCCCATTTGGTTTGACCCCACAGCAGGAGTTCCCCGGTCATGTGTCCTCTGATCAGAGCTCTCCACGGTGGGGCGATCCCCATGTGTGCCCAGAGTGTGTGGGGAGCCCTGGGGAAGGTGGGGGCTTCAGAGGGGAGGAAGGTGTCAGTAAGCTCCGGGTAAGGATCAGAGCGAGTCAGGGCTTGACGTTAGAAGTGTTGGGGAAAGGGGAGTCACACTCTCCCTTCAATGAGACCCTTCCCCTGTCTCCATTCATGTCCCCAGATATCCACCCCCCTACATCTCAGGGGGGAAGCTTCCGAAGCAGCCAAAGGGAGCACTTTGGAAAATGGCCACAGGCACGTCAGGGTCCAGGGCCCGCTGACCACAGGCAGACGAGAAGCTGCCCTGTACAGCCAATCTCCCCAGAGCACTGTTGAGTTTGAGGTTAACATGGCCCGTCCCAGAAGGTCCCCGTTTATAAAGGACCCTGGAGGGCCCTGGAAGGAGCTCACCATCAGGCTCTGGGGGAGGAGAATGAAGGGTCTTGGACGGCATTCGTTAGCATGGTGCCTGGCACACAGTAGGACTCAGAAAATGCTCACGAATGTAGGATCCGGGAAGCGTCATGGGTGTCAGTGTCAGACATGTGTCCTAGAGCAGCACAGACATCTTCCTGCGCCTGCTTTTCCTCTTCCTCCTAACACTCCTCCCTGTCTCTGAGCCAAATCCCCTTCACTCCAGCCAGTGGGGGCATCTGCATCATGGTCCAAGCACAGAGCTTGGTCCCTCGTAGGTGCTCAAAAAGTGTCTGTTGAAATGCACGGCTGGGAGTCATCCTCTCTGGAATTTTTTTCAACCCAAAGGGAAGGCTGTTCATCTAAGATCACTTCAGCTGTTGGCCAGTTTAGGGGGTGGAGTGGGGATCTGTTGATCCTCGACTCACCTTCCCTCCAGCCAGACCCCCATTCCCTCAAGGTGTGAAGTCTGCCTCCCCTGCCCCCACAGGGTGGCTCCCATGTGATGCCCTCATCCCATTGCTTCTCCCCTCCTCCTCCTAGAAGCCCAGGGCAGACCAAGGTCTGTAGCCTGTCCACAGCCCAGGGGGCCCCGGCAGTCCCCGAGCCCTGGGGCCCATGCTGGGCTGTTAAGTGTGGGAGACTTTGTCTTTCTATAAAGAAAATAAATACCTCTACTTTGCCAGCAAAAAGAAGGAGGTGGCCACAGGTGGGAAGGACAGGAGGTACCTGATAAGCAGCAAGTGCCTCCCAAGTGGGGACGTTTTAAAGGTGTCATCAGCTCTGATTTCCAGTCTTCTGGGGCAGTTTTGTAAGGCCGTTCCCATTTTCAGAGAAGGGAAGACAAGGCCTGGGAGGTCACGTGGTAGGTCAGGCGTCGGTCTAGGTCGGTCAGTCAACTCCAGAGTCCCATCCCCTCTGTGTCCCCAGGTGAGTATGAATCCAGCTCCAAACAGAGCACTGGTGGGTCCTTCCTGCCTGGGGACCCCCAGGGATCTGCACACTGCCACGCCATCTGGTGTCACAGGTCAGGGCCATCAGCATTCCTAAACTGTCCACTGTGAGAAAATGAATTTGAAAACCCTACGTCCACTCTCCCAGAAGCCTGTGACCACAGCAGATGGATTTTACAGTGAATGACCCAACTAAATGGTCCCCGCACGCTTATTAGCAGCTGGGAGCAGCAAAGCATCTTTTAGACAAAGTTCTAACTTGATATCATTTCTTGAAGTCGGTTTCCAGAAAGCACGCATTTGCCAAAATGGGATGCCATCATCAGGCTCCAAACCAACCAAACACATTGAGTTTTTTAGGGAAAAAAAAAAAAAAAATCAGTCGGCAGAATTCTAGGGGAATTCCCTATTGGTTCAGTGGTTAAGAACCCGCCTGCCAGTGCAGGGGACATGGGTTCGATCCCTGCTTAAGGAAGATTCCACATGCCACAGGGCAACTAAGCTTGTACACCACACCGGGCCTGCCCTCTAGAGCCATGCTCTGCAACAAGAGAAACCATCACACGGAAACTAGAGAGCAGTCCCGGCTCACCACAACTATAGAGAGCTCACACAGCAACAAAGACCCAGCACAGCCAAGGATACGTTAAATCAATTAAAAAAAAATTTTTTTTAAATAGGCTGAATTCCCCTTGCTTTGTTTGGGGTGAATCTCAGCTCCTAGGATGAGGACCGTCCTCCCTTCACCCCTTGCCTCTCACCCAGAGGCATGGTTGCTGGGTGGTCACGGTCTAGAAGCATCCCCTCCAGGGCAGGACGGCCTGAGAAGCCCCGTGGCGCTCAGTGAGCGTTGGGGAACCGAGGCTGCCATGGTACAGGAGGTCAGCAAGTGACAGAGTGGGCCCTGTGTTTTCTCGATGCCACTGATCAGGAAGAACCAGAGGCTGCTCCATTATTGGAGTGAGTGATCGGAGACGTCCCCCACCGCCTCGTGCTTAATAGGAAGTCCCACTGTTTTTATCCCATTTGGTAATTAGCTGCTTGTTGCGTAGGGGGTAATTGGAGTGATCACAAGAGCAGGCGTCTCCTTCCTCCGGAAAGAGAGATGCTCTGTATGGAGCTGAGTCCCTGTCCTCTGCCCGTAGGATCGGCCCATCCCCAAGAAGGGCCCACGGGTGCCATCTGTGCCTCTTTCCCCCTACCCTCTCCTGCCCTTCCGCCCCTTCCTGCTGGTGCCCCCCTCACATGCAGTCCAGCCGCACTGACCCTGCCACTGTCACGGCCCGCAGCCAGAGCGGGTTCAATGAATAGATGAGATCCGGTTCAGCCTCGTCCATCTTGGGCTGCATGCATCCCTGGAGCACTGCCCGCCCCCTCTTTTCCTGCCGTGCCGCTTCTGATGTACCTGGAAAGCACCCTTCCCTCTTCAGGGCTGGCCTTGCCTGCTCCCCTCCTTCCTGCCTCCCAGGGGCTGGCCTTGGCCTCTCTGCCTTTGCCATCAGGAGCTCCATCTCCACAGCCCGGGCAGAATGGAGCTTGCAGCAGGAGCTTGTGAAGGATGCAGGTAGACTGTTAGCAGTGCTGGTCCCAACAGACCCCTCCCCAGGTGCAGAGCCAGGACCTCCTGGAGACAGGCGCCTCCATCCCCAGAACTCTTATTTGTCCTCCGTCCGCTCTCCCAGCTCAGAGCTCATCATCTCTGGCCTACCCTGCATCAGTCTTTTGCCTCTTAACCCCCTCAACCATCTTGTATCCCTATCAGTTCAGGAAGAATGCAGAACCAGAATGCTGATTGCACAGTCCCCTAATTGTCAACCCTCCTCTTTTCCCAGACGAAGCCCAAGCTTCTTGACCTTTAAGTCCCCTCCTCCCTTTCCACGCTAAATCCATGCTCAGCCCCCACATCTCAGGAGCAGCCTCTGTGCTCCACAGCCCTTTGTGTCTGTTGTTACCACTCTGGAGAGAAAGTGCTGGTTCCTGACCCCACGGGAGGGGGCCACAGGGCCCGCATCTGCTCCATGCGTGCCAGGCTTAGCTGTCCTCTCTGTTGGGCCCTCCCTCTGCCCAGTGGAAACTTGTTGTTGTTCGGTTGGTCAGTCATGTCTTTGCGACCCATGGACTACAGCACATCAGGCTTCCCTATCCTTCAACTCCCGGCGCTTGCTCAAACTCATATCTGTCGAGTCCGTGATGCCGTCCAACCATCTTATCCTCTGTTACCCGCTTCTCCTCCTGCCTTCAATCTTTCCCAGCATCAAGATCTTTTCCAGTGAGTCAGTTCTTCCCATCAGGTGGCCAAAGTATTAGAGCTTCAGCTTCAGCATCAGTCCTTCCAATGAACATTCAGGGTTGATTTCCTTTAGGATGGACTGGTTTGATCTCCTTGCTGTCCAAGGAACTCTTAAGAGTCTTCCCCAGCACCACAGTTCAAAGGCATCAGTTCATCGGCCCTCAGCTTGTTTCGTTGTCCAGCTTCCACAAGTAAGTGGAAACTCACTTATCTTTCAAAGTCCAGCTCACGTGTCTCCACTGCCATCCCTCAAGCAATGAGCCACCCTCTCCTCCTCCTCGTGAGAACCAGGAAGTCCTTGGTGATCATACTTGCACGTGGTGTCAGTGTACGCGTCCGCCAAGCTGTGAGTTCCTTCACGGTCAGGCAGGTGATGGCTCGACACTGGCCGCTCGGGCACCAAGCTGGGGCCCTTCAGGTACCGGGTGAAATAACAGGGCTGTTCAGAGGGCCAGGGGAAGGAGCCTGAGTTCTCCCCCGCAGATGCCCTGAGGGTTGGATCTGTGAACACCTCCATGTCCTGGGCACCACAGCGGCCCCTCTGACCCCAGGCAGCCTCTCCTGGTTCCGCTGGGCCCAGATCCAGGGTGGGCTCCGTTTCCCATGGGCACCCCTTTCTCGTTCAGTCTCAGAGACCGAGGGTCACCGGGCTGGATCGTGTCCAGTGACCCTGCAAAGGATGAAGCTACTCATTGCCCTCTTTTCACAGCTAGGGGCACTGATGCCCAGGTCAGGTGACTTGCCTAAGGCCTCGCAACTGGTGGAAGGCAGAGCCCAGCCCCCAACCCCCTCTCTGCCCCATAACCACTCTGCATGGAGCCTTGACAGGCCTACAGGCCAGAAGGGAGAGGGGGTTGGCTCCATTTTCATAGACGCAGAAACCCATGTCTCAGAGAGACTGGGTGATGGCTCAGCTAGTCCTGGGGTTCTGGGGCTTAGCTTGTGGAACAGGGTCCAGGTTCCTCGGCTGCACCAGAGGGTGACATCTGCTCTCACTTTGGGAACAAAAGATGAAAGTTGGAAAGCATAACATGCATGAAAGCGCTTTGCAGACCCAAGTGCTGGAATGCTGTGTTATCCTCAGACTGGCTTCTGGTTTCCTGCAAAGTGTAAAAGGATAAAGGGAGAGGGTTCCTCCTTGAATGCTGTAACCCATCAGGACAAATGAAGTCGGGACACTCAGCTCCCCTCCCGCTCCACCCGCTTTCATTTTCCTTGCATATTTGAAGACACGAGGGCTGAAAAATGGTCTCTGCTGCTCCTCTGACATCTGGAGTTTGCCTTGTGATTGGCAGACTATTACTTTAAAAATAGCTTAAACTTTTTTTTTTTTTTTTCATTTCTTGATAAATACCCTAAACTCCTCAGTCCTGGCATTGAGAACCAGGCTTGACTGTCTGGCATTTGAGCCCCTTTCCTTAAAGTTCAGAGATGATGCAATTCCCCCATCAGTGGCTCAGAGCTCTCCTCTCCCAGCAAGATTCATTTTAACCTAAAATCCAGCTTGCCCTGATTGATATTTTTGCCCATCTCCCACTGAGTCTGACAGATATGGGAAACGTTTTGCCATATGGTATATGACTTTCTCCCTCATGAAATAAGTTCAAATTTTTTTTTTTTCTGTTCCCAGGGCAAAGGAGCTTTGCAGAACAGGCAACATAGTCAATTACCTCCATCTCTAGTAACCTAAAGTCTTGGTTTTCCTGTAACTAGGAAATCCACGGAGCACACAGCTTCCACATGCATGCATGCACGCGCCCACAGACACACTGAGCACCATTGAGCTTTGGTATAAAATGGCAAAATTCCTGATTTTTTTTTGCTCATTTCTAGTAAATTGCTTCTGAGCCTTATTCAGAGCGCAGACGGAAGGGGGTCTTTGCAGCCCTGGAGTGATATAACATGCTCACCGGGAGGCTGGTGGGGAATGTTTCTTCTGATGTGGAGGCGGTTGCTAAGAGTCCAACCAGGATGGTGGTTTCGGGCCATGGGGACATTGCCTGCCCCTCACCATGTCTCCCCCTCGTCCTCTCCCCTGAGCCCCCTCCCAGGCTGCAGAAACAAGGGAAGGAGCTGGGTGATGAAAAGAGCTGGCCACAGGTATTTCCCTTCAGAACCCTCAGCATCAGAATAAGGAAAACAAGAATCCCAGCAGGGACCCTGAGAGGGCCTTTGGCTGTGTCTGTGGCTCTCTGGCTATGTGACCACACCACGGACAAGTGATTCCAGCCGCTTGCCCACTTCCTGGCCTGTACCGTGGACATGGGTCATAACCAATGGAAAGAGCCTGGCTTGGACTTGGCACCGGGCAGTCTTAATAAATGTTAATTGAGCAAAGGACCGATCTCCATAGGCTTGAACTAGACAGAAGCCAGAGATCACTTCTGCCCACGCTGAAGGGCCCTGACAGGCCCGGCTCCTCCAGGTCTGGCGGGCGGCCGCGTGTTCGCGCCTCCTCCCTCTGTGGGGCCTCCGCTGCTTCTGCCTCTTAAAAGCCTTTAAAAAAATTCTTTATTAAATTTTCATGGCACATAAAGTCAAGGTTCTGTTACTTGGCCTCAGTTGTCTTGGAAACTTCGTAAAAGGCAATAATAAAACCGAGCGGAGTGCTGCTGCACACAGGCCCCTCATAGAAATGGCTGCCAAGTACCAGCCATTTCTTCTGCGTGATAATTCGTGGCAGCAAACCCAGCGAGGTGGACAGGGCTTGTTCATTTGGGGGTCAGTTGAGGAGAAAGGGGATCCTTTTTTACTTTTTTTCTTCCCCTAATGGTTAATGTTTGCCTGGGGTAGCGGGGGGTGGGAGCTAATCAAGGAATCTGTGAGATTCTGGGGGAGATGGAGAAAGGAGTTTGGAAAAGCCCCCAATGCTTGATCCACTGGGGACAGTCTCCCAAGGGAGGGAGTGACGGGTCCCTAGAGTCTGGCCACCTCTTAGAGACTGGCAGAGTGACGGCCCTGGGGGAGAGGGCGGCCCCTCCCAGCTTTGTGGGTGCAGCGGCCACCGCACACAGCACCAGGCTGGGTGGGGGTGCATAGCAAGGTCTGCCTCCTCCCACGGGGAGGCTTGGGGCAGGGCAGCTCCCTGGAGAATGGAGGGTTCAGACTGCAGCTAAGAGGCCACCTAGGGCTGCTGACACACCCGGGGGCCCCATCCTGGCGTCACCTCTGCCCTTGACCCTGTGGGAGCAGCCGAGGTCTGCTCAGAACGCTTTCCAGCCTCTGGACCATGTGGTGGGACGAGAAAGGTACAGAGCCTTGAGTGATAAATCAAGTGGAATCTCTGCCCCCTAGAAACTACACCCAGTGGCATCAGAGAGGTGTCATTTCCCACAGTGTTGGGGGGCACTCAGGAGGGCTCTGTCCACCCCCGGGAACCCCTAAGGTTCTCCATTTTATGAAACATTCAGACCCTGCACATGCCTCGTGCTCCAACTCTGTGCCAGCCCCTTGGTCCTAGCTCCTGTGCCCGCAGGTCCTGGTTTGGCCGTGGGGTAGAGCTGCCACCCCTCTACCTGTTGGAAAAACCCAGGTTTGCCACCTGTGGTCCCCCCACCAGGTGGGGAGGCCCCCCCAGCTGCATGTGAGGTTAGCACAGCCTTGGCCCTCAGCAGCCAGCCTGGGCACACCTTCCAGGGGCCTTTTCCACTTCTGCCTCCCCCAGATCCCCTGGGCATGTGATGGTACCTGTCAGGGCTCAGACCCAACTCTGTCTTAAACCCCAGCAGCTCCAGCTTTCTCGCTAAGTCCTGGGTTTTGTTACAAGATTCTATCCGCCGCCACAGCCCTTTCAACATGTCAATTTCACAGACCGGGCACCACCGAAGGGAAGGGAGGGATCTGCACTCAGGCCTCCTCAGCAAGGGGGTCTGAAGAGCAGAAGAAGCCAGCGTCAGCCTCTGGTTTAAAGATTTAAAGTAGATTCCATGGTACCCAAGAGCAGCTCCGCTAATTCCGGGTTGGTTTGTTCGTTTCTTTTTTGTTTGTTCTTTGCTCGTTGTTCTGTTTTATATATTGCGGTCGCATGTAAGGAAAAAGCTTCAAATGCCATCATCATCATCATCACTTCCAATTTTTCACCTGAGAGGAAGCTGGGGGTCTGGGAGAAGTAACTGGTTTGAAGTCATGACCACAGCAACCTCCTCCCCCCACCCCCTGAGCCCAGCCATGGCTCCTGTGCTGCTCCAGCCACTTGGACCCTGGAAGGCATGCATCGGGCTGGCAACAATGACCAGTCACTGGGTGGTTCACCCCGGGGTCTGAGGCAGGAACCGGCTCGTTCTCCCTCATGCACCAGAGAATGGTTTTGGAGGCTGGCGCTGGCTTTGTTTCTCACTTGGCTCTAGTCATCAGGCACTGGCCACTTGATCTGCTTAGACATTCAACTTCAATAGCTCCTCCCCAGGCGCTTAAGTAGATCTGCTTTGAGCCATTTCCAGGGCCAGTAGCTATGGCATCAGTGGGTCACTGGGTCTATCCCTGATGGTCTTGGAGAAAAATATAGTCCAGATTGGCAGGTCAGAAGTCTGTGGGCACCACATGCCCATGGCTGAAATGCCAGGTGTAAGCAGCTACTTACTTGAAGCCTCATGTCTTACCTTTAAAAGTCCTGTAACTACTGTCTTGGGCTCCATATTATATCCATATTTTAGTTAGGACACTGACTCATATGATGCTAACTCCCAAATTACAGCAGCTTCACCCGAGGTTTATTCTTCCCTGTGCAAATCTCACCGGGTCAAGGAAGATACTTATTTGGACAGGGTCCCAGCTTCTTCCTGCCTGGGCTCTTTGCCCTCAAGGATGGTTTCCCAGTGGCCTCTGAGAAGAAGAGAAGACAGGAGGATTGCAGGAGTGGGTTGTTCAGGGAGTGCTGACCTCACTTCTACACACATGCACTCGACCAGAACTTGGTCACCTGGCCCTAACCTAAGTGCAGGGGATACTGGGCAATGTGTTCTTCCTGTGTATCCATGTTGAAAAAAATGGAATGGGACTCAGTGGATGCATAGTATGGTTTTTCCTCAATTCATATTTGTTTTAATATAAAATTCTTTTCTCTCCTTCCATCTTCAAATAAAATTGCTACTACAAGAAAACAACTGTGTTTCTCTTACAGCTGCACGAGCATCTCATCTCGCCCCCGTCATGGACTTTCCATTTGGGAAGCACAACATGATGGAGGGCACGTAGGTTCCTGAGACTGCAGGGGATTCTGGGAATATCTTGGATCTTCCCACCTAGAATTCCAATCCTAGGGTCTGTAGCTTGGCTGCAGTTCAGCTCCAAGCTCCTGGGGAAAACTTCCTATCCCCTGGAAAACTCAGTCCAAAGCAGGTCACTGAAATTTCCCCTTGAGAGGGTTGGGAGCCAGGACTGGAGAATAGAAGAGGAATCCAGACAGAGTGTGTGCCTTCTCAGGCAGGAGTAAAGCGCACAGTCCAAGGCTCTGGGGTCCTCAGTTCTAGGGACAGGGGGTCCAGCAAGCCAACTCAAGCTATAGACCTGTGGAGCTCAGGGCCAGATCACCCCATCCTCCCCAATACAGTATGTTGTCAAAATGCTAACAGCCCATTGGTGGGTGAAAAAACATGGCATCACTCATAGATTTAATCTGTTTCTCTCATGAATGAGGTTGAGAAGTTTTCTTCTGTGTTTCAAAGCCATTACTATTTCCTTTTCTACAAACTGGCTGTTCTTGCTCTTTGCCCATTTTCCTATTGGTCTTTTTCTGTTGATTTGTAGCATCACTTTGCAGATGAAAAGAGTTAGCCTTTTGTCATTTTTTTTTCTTTCAAAATATGCGTTCTATATGGGCCATTTTTCAGCAGCCAACTGTCTTTCTGCCTCCAACACATTTTCCACAGACTGCCAGAGTGGCCTTTCCAAAATGCCAATCTGACTGTGTCAGCCTCCTTCCTAGAAATGCAAAACAGCTTCTTGCCACCTGGATCCAGCTCAAATTCCCCACCTGGTTTGGGGGACCTGCCCATTTGAGGCCCAGCTTTCCACAGTCCCAGCAACAGGACCATCAGATGCAGCCGTAAGGGTCATGAACTGCACAAGGGGCAGTGACATCTGGAGAAAGGCCTCGGGGGCGCCCCCTGGAGGTGAACAGCGGGACAGCCTGACAAGCGGCTGCCCCCTTCCCATAAGGCCAGGAACCTTAGTTCAGGACTCCCCCTGGGCTTCTCCAGTGGCTCAGCGGTAAAGAATCCACCTGCAAGGCATGAGATGCGGGTTCGATCCCTGGGTCAGAAAGATCCCCTGGAGAAGGAAATGGCAGCACACTCCAGTATTCTTGCCTGGAAATCCCATGGACAGAGGAGCCTGGCGGGCTGCAGTCCATGGGGTCGCAAAGAGTCAGACACGACTGAGCAAAAGGAAATCAGTCCTGAATATTCATTGGAAAGACTGATCCTGAAGCTGAAACTCCAATACTTTGGCCACCTGATGCATGGAACTGACTCATTGGAAAAGACCCTGATGCTGGGAAAGATTGAAGGCTGGAGAAGAAGGGAACAACAGAGGATAAGATGGTTGGATGGCATCACTGACTCAACAGACGTGAGTCTGAGCAAGCTCTGAGCGTTGATGATGGACAGGGAAGCCTGGCATGCTGCAGTCCACGGGGGTCACAAAGAGTCAGACATGACTCAGCGACTGAACTGAACTGAGAGAAAAGGGAACCCTGGTGCACTATTGGTGGGAAAGTAAATGTCTATATCCAGTCAAACCGTTTCCCAAAGTTGCTTAATTAGCTTTGTTTCTTCCCCCTTTGCCTTCTGTGGAGTGATGCTATTTCATTTGTCATGCAGTTGAGCTCATCTGTTACTGTTTGAATTACTTTGGAGGTTGTCCTTGCACCCTAGTTGCTTCTATTAATTAGCTTTAGAATATGTGAAACGTTGTCAAGTTTCTGTGGGTCAGAGCTGCCCAAAAAGACAAAGAGATTCCCCTGGTCTTTTCTTCACCACCTTGTGTATGCTTCTTCTTCTCTCTACCGTGTTTGCACCTAACCCCTGTAGACGGCCAATCCCATTAGCCTCTGGTTTATCCTTACTGTATTTCTTCTGCTCAAATGAGTAGACATGTATGGTTTCTTATGTCCCTTTAAAAAGTATGTTTATCTTGAAAACGCTCGATAAACATTTCTATAATGTAGATTCCAAGCCTGAGATTGCTGGCGTGTACTGTGTGTATCTCTGCAGAGCAGAGCACGTGCTCAGTGAAATGATGAAGAATGAATGAATTCTTGACTGTAGACTCATGCACTGGGTGACTTAGGGAAAGCCTCTTCGTGTTTCTGGACTTCAGTTATTCCGACTTTGTAGGCAAGGGAATGATCTTCCAGCTCTGATACAATAGCACACTATGATGAATGCAGCAAAACATACAGATCCACCTTGTTTTATTGCACTTCACAGATAACTGTTTGTGTGTGTGTGTGTGTACATTGAAAGTTTGTTGCAACCCCACATCCACCAATCTATCAGTGCCATTTTTTCTAACAGCATTTGCTTGTTTTGTGTCTTTGTGCCACATTTTGGTGATTCTCTCAACATTTCAAATATTTTCATGATTTTTATATTTGTTACAGGAACCTATGATCAGTGATCTTTTTAATTTATTTGTTCATTTATTTTTGGCTGAGCTGGGTCTTCATTGCTGTGTGGGACTTTCTCGAGTTGCAGCAAGCAGGGACTACTCTCTGAGTTGTGGTGTGTGGGCTTCTTGTGGCAGTGCCTCCTCTAGTTGCAGAGCGCAAGCTCTAGGACCCTTGGGCTTCACTAGTTGCAGTCCAGGGGCCTGTTAGTGGTGGCTTGCTGGCTCTAGAGCTCGGGCTCAGTTGAGGCTGTGGCATAGTAGGGGCTTTGTTGCTCTGTAGCCCATGGGATGTTCCCAGACCAGGGATCCAATCCTGTCTCCTGCACTGGCAAGGGATTCTTTACCACTGGGCCACCTGGGAACCCCTAAACGGCTCCTCAACGCACAGATAAGTCAAAGACTTTCTCCATCACGGCTTCTCAGCTCTGAACTAGGCTCTGTGACTTTCCACGGAGGCTGCCGAATTGCCTGAGCTTGTGTCAGCATGCAACTGGTTGTTCTTTATTCTTACAACATTCACTGACATCCTATGTATTAATTCTTTGGACTACTCCTTAACTTATGTCACTCTTGGGTTTTCAGAGGCAGTGTGACCCAAGAGGATCTTTCTTCCTGGGGGCAAAGAGGCTTGCAGCAGCCTGGAAACCACCCACTGACCAAAAGGGTGACTCTGACAGCGAGGACTTCCGGCCCTGAAATTGCTGTCAGGCTTCCAGGTTGGGGCGGCAGGACCCTGCCTGGCCCGCTCTGTGTCACACTTGGTCAGCGTTGCTTCCTGTGGCTCGTTCGAGAGCTAAGACCGTCTCCTTCCCCTTTTCACATGGGCTGAGGGAACTGGTCTTCACTGCCTTTCGTTTGGCTCAAGAGGCCAGGGCTAAAAATGGTTTCACTTGTGCCTACTATCCGCAGATGTCCCCTGGCTGCAGTACAGGAAATATACAAAGGCCGAAGCACGAAGGAGGCTCTCTCAGGACACATTCTTTTTGATGACATGCTGCCCGGGCTGCTACCTTAAATGACTCCTGAGGCTCTGTTCATATAGAAAGAACACAAAGCACTAAGGATGCTGGTCTGCTGGTCTCCGTGCTGGTAGAGTTCCCTGAAACCCCGCAGTGCAGGGGCCCTGGTGCTGCCTCCATCCATTTCCTGAGCCAAAAACCCAAGGCTTAGTTCCACTGAAAATGAGGGAGAGGGGGACCTTTAAGAAATCCTGTGCTTCCAAATTCAGGCAGTTCCAGCGTTTTTCAAAAGGTTGGCAGGAAAGTTTGCTGTTGCTGTTCACTCGCTAAGTCATGTCTGGCTTTGTGACCCCATGAACTGCAGCATGCCAGGCTTCCCTGTCCTTCACTGTTCCTGCAGTTTGTTCAAACTTATGGCCGTTGAGTCGGCGATGCCATCCAACCATCGCATCCTCCATTGGCCCCATCCAACCATCGCATCCTCCATTGGCCCCTTCTCCTGCCTTCAGTCTTTTCCAGCATCAGAGTCTTTTCCAGCATCAGAGTCTTTTCCAATGAATCAGTTCTTCCCCCAGGTAGCCAAGCTAGTGGAGCTTCAGCTGTAGCATTAGTCCTTCCAACGAACATTCAGGGTTGATTTCCTGTAGGATTGACAGGTTTGATCTCCTGCATGAAAGTTAGTACCAAAAATATTATTTGAAAAAAAAGAGAGAGAGAAATGTCCCAATCAGATCTTTTCAGAAAATCCCGGGTTTAGTAAAATGGAACAGAGTCCTTTGCTACAGGACTTGTCAGAGCCTTTCATATACTGAAGACTCTGTAAATCCAAGAGGAAGAGGTGGACTGGGGCATTTCTTAAATTTATTTCACTATAGAATTTCCTTTCCCCGCCTTTTTTTGGAAACTAACATTTCTGGAAGCATACTGGGAAACTTCCGTGCAAGAATATGTTATCCCCCCCAAGTCAGCTTTCCTCAAGAACAATGTATTCAGTTCAGTTCAGTTCAGTCGCTCAGTCGTGTCCGACTCTTTGCGACCCCATGAATCACAGAGGCAGGGGTGGCGGGGTGGCAGGGGTGGCCAGCACTGGTGTGTCTGTTTAGCCCACCTCACGATGCTTTTCTCTCTGGGGTAAGGCTGTGAGCGTTCACGTCTGGATCCCATCCCCGGTCAGCGGAGGTGCTCAGGAAATGCTTGTGTAATGAATAAATGAGGGACTGAGTGAAGGCAGGCCTTTTATTTTTTTGAAATTTTTAAAACCTTGAGGTATAGTTGACGTATACAAGTACATAAAATACAATATTATATAAGTTGCAGGTATACAGTATCAGTTCAGTTCAGTTCAGTCGCTCAGTCGTGTCCGACTCTTTGCGACCCCATGAATCGCAGCACGCCAGGCCTCCCTGTCTGAGTTCACTCAGACTCACGTTCATTGAGTCCGTGATGCCATCCAGCCATCTCATCCTCTGTCGTCCCCTTCTCCTCCTGCCCCCATCCTTCCCAGCATCAGAGTCTTTTCCAATGAGTCAACTCTTCGCATGAGGTGGCCAAAGTACTGGAGTTTCAGCTTTAGCATCATTCCTTCCAAAGAAATCCCAGGATATACAGTATATTGATTCACAATTTTTCAATGTTATACTCCATTATAGTTATTATACAATATTGGCTATATTCCCTGTGTTGTAGAATATATTCTTGTAGCTTATTTTATACATAATTATTTGTACCTCTTTCTCTCCTCCCCTGTCTTGCCCCTCCTCCTATTGAAAACCACTAGTTTATTTTCTGTATCTGTGAGTCTGTGAAGGCGGGGCCTCTGCCTGCCAAACCCAGTGGACATAAGGTGTGAGAGGTGAAGACCCAGCCTCCCCTCAGCCTTCTGAGCCTAATGTAAACTTGTGCACTTACCCAACAGGCTGTCGTTTTGTATAAATATCCTTTAAACACTTTGAAAAATACAAATTTTTTTAAAAAGCAGCAAAGTGGCTCTTCCCAGGTAATTATAGTCACCCCTGCGAGTCTGCACTGAGGCCGTTTTGTTTAGTAGGTCTAGGGCTCTTTCCAGATTATAAATGAAAGCCCTTTAAGGGGCAGGTTATTCTCCCCCCTCTAAATCCCCTGGGGGCGGCATTGCAGGAGGACAGGTGGGCACAGGCACCGCTGCCACGGGGCACGCCCAGGGGAGCAGGGGCCCAGGGACACTTCCTGGTCTGTAGGGGCCAGTGGGATGGACGCTCTAAAGCAGGTCCTTCCTCCTAAACCCCAGACCCTTCCCCTCGTCCATCTGGGCCAGCCCTCAACCCCTCTAGTGAGGATGGTGCCCCTGCACCATCTGCCGCCCCCACCCCCAGGTGCCTGCAAGACCTCCTGCTGCTCCGCGCACCTCCAGGCCTCCAGCTGCCATCGGTCCTTCTCCAGGAAGGTTATTGATCCTCCCGGCTGCACTTCCCTGCCTGGCTCCTGCGGCCCCTCTGGGTTCCCGCACCCCGCACCCCACGAAGATCTGTAGCTCTTCCAGCCCCGATAGGGCCCCTTTGACCTGGCTAAGGCCTGCTTAGCCAACTCATTCCTCTCTCTTTCCTGCTTCTTCCTCCCAGTCATTAGCTCCTGAGCACCTTCCCTGGGCCAGCCCCATGCCCACCCCAAGGGAGGCGAGGAGATGAGCAAAACCAACGTGGCCCTGCCACCTGGAGCTGATGTTTGGACAGGGGTTAACTGTGGCTTGAAAGAAAAGATTTGGATGGTGAACTACGAAGTAGCGTGGAGAGGCTGGTTGGCAGGTGTAGCAGCAGCCCGGGCAGGGGGCAGAATTGATGGCACTTCTCATGGCATCATTTAATGCCATCTCCCCTCCATCCAGGAGGGCAGGGCCTTGACCATCCCATTGGCAGCCCTGGTAGCACCCACCAGTACAACTCAGTTAGTAGGAGGTGAAGTGTTCTGAGAATGAATGAAGGAAGGAGAGGTGAGAGAGGGAATAGAAATCAAACGAAAGGATTTAACAGGTGGAGAATTGATGCTCTGCATCATGGGGCACGGGTGAGCTGGCGACAGCCCCGGTGTGGGACACACCCCAGCAGCAGGGCCAGTGCGGAGACCCCGGACTGTCTGCCCAAGCCCCAGGGCAACTGGAAAACCCCACCCCCTCCCACCTTGCTCACAAAGACCTGTTTTCCCAACTTGTCATTTCCCCACACACCCACAGGCAGGAGCAAGCACCGCCCCAGTGAATAAATCTGGGCCACTTTTCAGCATCGTTTAACGTCCCCGGGAAGGTCGGATCACGTGGCATCCAGCAGCAGCCCATTAGCTGACAGGCTGAAGCATATCATATTGAATGCCACGGCCCGAGGAGCCCGCGAGGCCCCGTGCTGCTCGGAAATCTGCGCTGATTTATTACAATGCAATTGTGCTGCTCATTTCCTATAATGAACACGTTGCCCCCGCCTCTTGCCAGGACCCCCCACACCTCCAGTGGGGGTGGGAGGACCTTGAACTCACCCCCTGTCTACAGCTTGAAGGGAAGAGGGGATGACTGGGAAGGGGGAGGTTGTTGGGAGGGGCAGGGGCCAGTGCTGGGGGCTGACCTTGGGTGCTGCTTGCGGAGAGAGGGTCTCGAGGCGTTGCACTGTCCTCCTGTCCCCCGCACTTCTTACCCCCATCCTGTGTCTCCCGCTCATCTACGCCTGCCCCCGGGTCTCCTGACCCCTGGCCACTGCTGCAGCAGCACCTACGGGCAGGCCAGCCAGGGACTCGGCCACTGAAGCCCACAGCCTGGCCAGAGCCTGCTACGTCTGTCTGCCTCTGTCCCACCTTCTGGGACCCTGCGGGGCTGGGCATCTGCCTTCAGCAGGTGCCCTGTGCACCAGTCACAGCTCAGCTCAGACTGAACTGCGGCAAATCCCTTATGATCAGCCGCTCAAGGTGGCAGCTCTCCGGCCCTCTGGGCACCCCCTTCTCAACCACGCCCTGCTTCCCCCACACCCTATCACCTGAGCCTCTTTACCCCTAGTGATTGTTCTAGTCTGGCCACAGAGCAGCTTCACCTGCTAGTTTATTAAAGGGAACTATCTGCCCTCGAGATGGTCATTAACCTCAAGCACTGTGAGGGATGGGCCTCAGCCACTGGTTTCCCTGGTGATGAGCCAACCTGAAGTCAGTTTCCCTATAAATGCCAGCCTCCTTCTCCCCCAAGTGGTCAAGATGGCTGCTATGCCCTGCCTGCACTCACAGTGGGGGTGTTGTTTCGGACGTGTAAGATTCCCCTATCCGATAAACCATTGATATCTCTGTGGCTGTATCCAGACGCTTTCTTCAGTCTCAAGGCCGGGCAACGAGTAGGCTTGCAGGCCTGCAGCCCAATAATTGGTAAGTCAGCCAGGAAGGCAAGGGCTTCCCAGGTGGCACAGTGGTAAAGAATCTGCCTGCAATGCTGGAGACACAGGAAACAAGGGTGTGATTCCTGGCTCAGGAAGATCCCCTGGAGGAGGAACTGGCAACCCACTCCAGTACTCTCACCTGGGAAGTCCCACGAACAGAGGAGCCTGGCAGGCTACATACAGTCCACGGGGTCACAGTCGGACACAATTGAGTGGCTGAGCACGTTCTAGGAAGCGGAGGAAACTCCCATGAGCACCAACAGTTGTGGAAATATGGATGGGGAACCATCACTTGTGGAGTCATCGGGGGCGGGGGCCGTCCCCTAGCACGTGGGGCCCTGTAACACCTGACCGCCCTGAGAGATATCTTTCCCTCCCACCATGTTGATGACATTCTGTTAACCTCAGTCTCTTTCCAGTTTAAGTGTAGTAGCCCCGGGCTCCTGGTTCATCTGACCACATGGGGATGGTTGATGAGTACAGACAAAATGCATGGAATCTAGGTTATCTATCAAATACCTGGGTGTTCTCTGGTTGGGTAAGACAAGATACTTCCCCCACCCCTAAACAACTACAGACACAGGCTTTAGGGACACTAACTCAGAGACGGTAACTGGACGTGGCTAGCTACCCAGAAAGGACTGGTTGGGGCCCGTGGCAACAGCAAAATAATAGAGTAGCCTGGGGCTTCTGGTCTCAGCCACAGGAGGGGGCAAAGTTATACGCAGCCTATGGTGTGTTACAGCAGGTGAGAGACATTATGAAAGGCCTATTCAAGTGGTTGAGCAATGCAAAATCCACTATTGGGGTTCTGGCACAGTTGGATGCACCATACGGGACCACCATGGACATCAATAGTGACCAAGGAGTCACCTTGAAATTGAGAAATGGGCTGATAAGAATGCCACAGGCTGGCGTTTCAGCTCATCCTACAGCCCCACTAGTGCAGGGTTAATTGAAAACATGATGGACCTTGTAATCATAGAGATGGGAGCCACTCTCAGCCGTGGACCAGGAACCATCCCTGAGCATCCCAGCAGTTATTATCCCAGGGCTTACGCCACGTCCACCCAGAGGCAACGAGCCACCAGCCGAGCTCAGCTATTGGCCAGGACAGTCACTCCCTCTTGCCCTTATGAAGGGAGCACATTATGAGATGGTTTCTGGGGCTGAAATGGGTAAGCCTCTGGTGGCTAGGGTTCCCTACCCTGTGAGGAACAGGACAGGGTTCCCCTACTGTAGAAAGCATTGTATTAGTCCTGCAGTCGGTTGTCATGTGATATGACGCTGCAGGACAGAAGCTACAGGCAGGGGTGACGTCATCTCAGGATTCGATCACTGCTCGTATTTTGCTCAGTGATCACCATCTCCCACGTATCATGCCTGTTAAACATCTTAGATTTCCAGGCTGGGTGGAGGGAGTCTGTTCATGGGCTGGGCGACAACGGCGGCCTCTCTGCAAAAGGAGTCTGATTGCTGGCTTTACAGACAGGCTGTGGTCGTCCTCCTCTGCTGCCATGGAACACTGACCGGATAAGGGTCTGGCTTACTCTTGATCCTCGTTAGTGCTGGTATCCGGCTTGCAACTGTGGGCTCTGGTTGCAGTGCACCTCTGCCTACCTGATCTCTGCGATTTCTCTAAGGAGGGGCCGACCAAAACATTCTGAGTGTTGTGCGGGGTATGTAGGGGAGAAGTGTGTGGTCAGGCCACTCAAGACGGCAGCTCTCTTGCTCTCTCTGCACTCCCAGCTCGACCAGGCCCTGTTTCTCCTGCACCCTATCACCTGTGCATCTTAGCCCTTAGTGATTGTTCCAGTCCTTAGGCCAGAATGGCTCCACCTGCTAGTTTATTGCGGAGAAGGAAAGGGCAATCCACTCCAGTGTTCTTGCCTGGAGAATCCCAGGGATGGGGGAGCCTGGTGGGCTGCTGTCTATGGGGTCGCACAGAGTCGGACACGACTGAAGCGACTTAGCAACAGCAGCAACTAGTTTATTGAAGGGAAATAATCTGCCCTCGTGATGGTTGTTAACCTGAGGGGCAGTGAGGGACGTGCCCCAGCTGCTGGTTTCTCCTGTGACTGTGTCAATCTGACGTCAGTTCCCCCCTATAAATGGCAGCCTGCTCCTCCCCCGAGGAGCCAAGATCGCTACCATGTCCTGCCTGCCATCTGCTGCACACTGTGGGGTGTTGCTCCAGGACCCTTTGTTTTGGACTGATGTCTCTGTGGCTCTTTCCAGATTCTTTTTCCTTCGGTCCAGAGGCTGGGCATCTACAAGCTTTGTAGGCCTGCGGGGCACAGTCCAACATATATCCACACTGATATACAGACCACCTGGTCAGAACCACATTCAAACACACCCCTGGATATCGGCCCTCATCTCAACATGTAGCTACACAGACCCGTGCCACACCCATCACAGTTTGTGTTCCTGACTCTCTCACCCATACACGCGTAGACTCCCATATACACTTCTACACACATTTTGAATTTCCAAGCAGCAGATAAAACTTTGTTATTAATTCCTACTTTCATTGCTCTGTGGTCAAGAAATATGACCTTTCCTCTTATGAACCCTACTTTGTTAGCACCTCACACCAGCATGGTGTGAGGTGCTAAGTGTACAAAGTTGAATAAACTTGGATCCTACAGCCTAATAACAGAAAACAGATTCACTTTGACAATCTGATGTGACATCTGATACAGCAGAATCCCAGCACCTATATTTTCTTAATGTTTTATGTATTTTTCTCTACTTAGATTGATTTCCTTAGTTTCTATCACCTAAACACTACTAGCCAAAAAATATTTTCATTGCTATAGTCATTTGCTTTTCTTGAATTACTGGTGTAAATGGGCATATTTTCTTCTCTTTACTATCCATTTGTATTCCTTCTTTGTGACTTGCCATTTCATATCCTCTGCCAACTTTTCTACTAGTGTGATTGTTTAATTCTCCAAATTTCCAATTATTTGTCTTTTGCAATATTCTTGGATAATTCTTCAAGCTGATATGCTAGCAAGGACCATGACTTTGACTTTTAAGCATGTTCTGTTTCACTCTTAGCAATAACATGCTTTAATCCCAAGTTTGTTTTCAAGTCACACCTTTTTCTTGGCACATTCCCAGTATAAAGGAAGCATCATTTTAGGTATTTCAGCATCATTCAGAACCTATGGAGAGGTTTCTGCAGGCTGACACACTAAGACCTGCTGTATCGTGCAGAGCAAAGTAAGCCTCACTGTTGCCAGTGGAGACGACAGCTCAGGGAGGAATCTCCCTGGGAATTTGCCCTCGAGGTTGGCGTTTTCAACTGTTCCTCCATTCAGGCTGTACCTGCACCCCCCGCCCACCACAACTAGGGGCAAGGGTCTGGGAGCAGCTCCCTCTCCCCGTCCTCTGAGCAGCCTACACCTGACACAGGCATCACTTGGAGCACTTGTTAAACTTTAGATTCCACGGAACTAGAGATACAGATGCAATTTTGTGATTTCTAAAATGTGCACATGTACATGTGTTTGAATGTATACTTGTTTCTTAGCTCTGTCTGCTGGAAAGGTCAAAAAGAAAGGACATTCTAGCAGCTCTCAGATCTTGGTCTATAATTGCATTCCCCGGAGTTCCACGGAGAAATGACTAATCCCAGAGCTGGGGCACAAGGTAGGTACAAGATGAGCCTGAGCTAGAAAGTAAGGGAATGTTCAAAAACCACATTGAAGGCGTGTCCCAGGACAGGGACATCAGCTTGGAGGGGCTCCCAATGGCCAAACTGGGGAGTGTTTGAGCACCAACACAATCAAGTTGAGTAATGAACTGTAAGCCCTGAAAAACACATCTGAGTCCACACTGACTTGGGAAGAAGGGAAGACCTTTGCTGACAGTAAATATCTGAGTCAACCATTGAAGAGGAAGTTTTTTGCAATCATCCTAGTAAAGACTGGATCACTTCATCATTAAGTGTTGCTGAATTTTGGTAATGAGCAGGATATTTGTATGGTGTCAGACTATCTCTCCACGGACTGCATGTTAGCTGCAAGCAAGACTTAAAAAATACCCAGTAAATATACAGTGGAGAAATTGGATCACACCCTGATGAGGTGATCAAAATTAACATCACCAGGGAGGGATAGGCAGGCATCAGGTGTTTCCACATGCCATACTCTAAGAAGGAACTCCATATGCTCTCTGCAGTCTTTTGGCCAAGAATGAATAACCAGAAACTAGTCACAAGGAAACATCAGACAAATGCAAAATGCTATTTTTAAAAGGGAGTGTGGGGAGGAATGGTTGGTCCTATTCTTCCGATGTCAATGCCATAAAAGATAAAGAACACCATAGAGGCGTTCTAGATTAAACGAGGCTAAAGAGACATGACAGCTAAATGCAGTCTCTGACCCCCAGACTGGATCCTGTGCTGAAGGGGAAAAGAGTATAAAAGGATATTATCGGTTCTACTGAGAACATTGGAATGTGAACGCTAGATGAGAGAAAATTCTGTACCGATGTTAAATTGAGGTGGGTGAGTATACTGTGATTATGTAAGAGAATATCTCTAATCTTACTAAATATTCACTGAAGTTTTTAGAAGTAAAGGTCTGGGACAAATGTAACTTATCATCAGGAATTCGGGGTTGGGGGAAAAAACCTGTGTGTGTGTGGTGTGTGGAGAGAAAGAGGGTGGGAAATGATAAATGAGAAACAATGAAACAAATGCTAATAGGATAATCCATTAAAAGATACATGGGTGTTCCCTATACTGCTGATTTTAGAAAACTTGCTCTAAGTTTGAAATTCTTTCCAAATCCAACGTTTTCTTTTAAAACTTAAGATCCTAGGGCTTGAAATTTTAGGCAATGTGCAAAAATAATCATTAGGAAGAAAAACATCTGTATGTGCAGAAATGAAGTCTTCCAGAAGCCTTGATAAACTGCTAACAACAACAGATAGTCATAGAGAGGGATTTGTGGATGACAGAGTTTCTTTTAACTTTGTATGTTTCTGTTTGGTTTCGTTTTTTAAAAAAATAGTGAAAAACATAAATAAAAAAGGATGATTGGGCCTCCTAAATCCATAACCAGTTTCACTGCCCTTGAGATACTGTGCAGCTCTGTCAATTACATTATTTAAAAAACTGATCATAATACATGTGATACTTGTCCTTAGAAGCCAAAATAAACTCTGTCTGGTGGAGTACACTTGATTATTGCCTGCAGATGAACTAGTCCTGTGTCTCTATTTGTAAAATGTTTTCAGCATCTGTGGTTGACTCTGTAAGTGTGGCTCTTTGGATTCTCCTTTGAATTGGGTATGACAGCTGGCTGGTTGCCTCCTTAATGAATGAGTTGTGCATACACAGTCATGTCCAACTCTTTGTGACCCCAAGGGCTGTAGCCTGCTAGACTCCTCTGTCCATGGAATTTTCCAGGTGAGAATACCTGAGTGGGTTGCCATTTCCTGCTCCAGGCGGGGTGGGGGTGGTGTTTTCCTGACCCAGAGATTGAATCCATTGCACTGACAGGCAGATTCTTTACCAGTGAGCCACCAGGGAAATCAATTAATGAGTTAAAAACACTAAATATATGTTCAACTTATGCTTGTGTGAAAGTTATGCTTTACCTATTACAAAAACTTTCCTTTAACACAAGTGTTTGTTACCTTTATAATTCAGGTAAAGCCTAGAAACATTATGAAAGTATTCCAGAGACTCCCCAGAGATCTAACTCAGATCTGCAGGGAGGTCTCCCTTCCAGCTGGGCAGTGTTGATTCCCCGATGAGCACGAAGCCAAACTTCACACATCAGCCAAGCGTGGACAACCCCAGGAACCCACCCCAGCCTTCCCCAGGGACTCTGTGCCTCAGGTGAGTGGGGTCCCCAGTCCTCTCAGGACCAGAGTCACTGGCTTACAGGGAGGGCGTGGCCAAAATCAAACTACCATCCTAGGGAAAAAGAACTATTTATGTTTCTGATTGGCTGGGCCTCTCAAAAGGCAATACATCCTAGGCTAATTTGCTTTCTGGATGTTTCAAGGATATATGAAAAAGATGCCAATGGAGAGTCACAAAAATAGCAGTAAATGTTAAACATTTAATGGCCAAAATCAAACTACCATCCTAGGGAAAAAGAACTATTTATGTTTCTGATTGGCTGGGCCTCTCAAAAGGCAATACATCCTAGGCTAATTTGCTTTCTGGATGCTTCAAGGATATATGAAAAAGATGCCAATGGAGAGTCACAAAAATAGCAGTAAATGTTAAACATTTATGTTGAATCCACAAATGTTTTAATACAAATTCAGTAACAGCAAAGTAAAATTGTACCGTTCATTGGAATGGAGGTGTACTCTGGAGACTGGCCGTTTCCTGCACACCCACCATCTATCTTGTGCGTACAACCTCACCAGATTGTCCAGATTGGAGGTCTCCTGTCCCCCTGCCTCTTACAGCTACAGGCCCAGCCTGTTAACAGGCACCAATTGGTGTCTGGAAAAGCAGTTTCAATTTTGTGTACTTATTGTGTATTTAGCCACTTGACTGAACCAGGAGCACTTTTTGGCTGCTTCCCAGGGAAATTCTAAGATGACCCTATCTTTTGCCTTCTCTTTCCCAGTAGTTACAATTATCTTCTCTCCTGCCTTTTTGCCTTGAAATGTGGCAGAATCCTGCATCTAAGCCTGTTTCTTACCTCATTGGGAAGGGCTGTTATGTTTTACTCTTAATGGATGATGTTGGCTGTTGACTTGAGATATTCTAGTTTTTAAATGTGTCTTTATTACAAAAGCAAAATATGGTCAGAAAAAAAAAAGACTTAAAAAATAATGATTAAGCCCCAAGATGGTGGGGAGGAATAAAAAGTCATTCATTTTCTCGTTTATCTCTAGGTCAGTGTTAACACTTTGGTATATGTCCTTAATAATAGTTAAGATTTTGTTAAAATAATAATTACTGCTCCCAGAGCACATGGCACTTATTTACTATGTGTCAGTCTTGGTGCTGAGTATCGGAGTGACAAATTGCTCCACAGTAGCTCTCTATAGTATAGATACTAATCACCACATCACAGTCAGTCCTAAAGGAAATCAACTCATTTCCTTGTATTCACTGGAAGGACTGATGTTGAGACTTTGGCCACCTGACGTGAAGAGCTGACTCATCGGAAAAGACCCTGATGCTGGGATAGATTGAGAGCAGGAGGAGAGGGGGTGACAGAGGATGAGATCATTGGATGGCATCTTGAGTCAATAGACATGAGTTTGAGCAAACTCTGGGAGACAGTGAAGAACAGGAAAGCCTGGCGTGCTGCCGTCCACGGGATCTCAAAGAGCAGGACACGACTGAGCAATTGAACAACCATTAAGGCAACAGACTGAGGACGTTTCCAGTTTACCTAAGACCATAGGCTGATCAGCAGCCGTGAAGAGCAAGCACAGGCCTCCCTTTATGCCTGAGCGCCGGCTCTTATCTACATTGCTGCTGCTGCTAAGTCGCTTCAGTCCAACTCTGTGTGACCCCATAGACGGCAGCTCACCAGGCTCCCCCGTCCCTGGGATTCTCCAGGCAAGAACACTGGAGTGGGTTGCCATTTCCTTCTCCAATGCAGGAAAGTGAAAAGTGAAAGTGAAGTCGCTCAGTCGTGTCCAATTCCTAGTGACCCCATGGACTGCAGCCTACCAGGCTCCTCTGTCCATGGGATTTGCCAGTCAAGAGTACTGGATGGGGTGCCATTGCCTTCTCTGGTTATCTACATTACTATCTCCTAATCCAGAACATTTTTTGAAAATAGATTTTTAAAACTAATCTAGAATCCTTCTGAACGTATTATTCTTTATCAGCTTTTACACCTAATATTTTAACATCTTTAATGCTATTTATTTATTCCTCTACAGATTTAATGGCTGCATTATATGTTTTATTGTATGGAGTTTCATTATATGGATATATTTTATTTATTCTTAAATGGCTCCATATCAAAACAAGAAATAAAGACTGGTCATAAAATATTTAAACAATAATAAGAATGTAAAGTAGAAAATGCAAGTCTTCCTTTCCATCCTGCTGAGCCCCACTCCTCAGAGGAAGAGGAAGTTACCTTTAATAGTATATGTTTGCTTTCCCATAGTTCTTCTATGTATCTTATTATAGGTGATATAATTTCAGTTCAGTTCAGTGGCTCAGTCATGTCCAAATAATTTTCTCGAAAAGAATGAGTATACCAATCTACAGCTTGACTTGAATACATAATATATCACGACCATCATTCCAAATCTATCCATCTTTTTTTTAACATTTTATCTATCTTTTAAAAATATTTTAAAAATTACACTATAATTGATTTACAGTATTGTTCATTTCAGGCATACAGCAAAGTGAGACAGTTTTACGTGTGTGTGTGTGTGTGTATATATAGTGTTGTTCAATTGCTAAGTTGTGTCCAACTCTTTGTGAGTCTATATATATAGATTCTTTTTTAGATTCTTTTCTATCGGTTATTACAAGACATTCAATATAGTTCCCTGTGCTATAGACTGTATACTTTAGCCATTCATCTCTTGACAAGTATTTAGATGGCTTCCATGTCTTGGTTTTTGTAAATATTGCTGTTATGAACATTGGGGAGCATGTATCTTTTTTTTTTTTTAATTGAAGTATAGTTTTATGTTTGGGCTTCCCTGATAGACGGTAAAGAATCTGCCTGCAATGCAGGAGACCTGGGATAGATCCCTGGGTTGGAAAGATCCCCTGGAGGAGGGCTTGGCAACCCACTCCAGTGTTCTTCCCTGGAGAATCCCACGGCCAGAGGAGTCTGGCGGACCACAGTCTGTGGGGTTGCAAAAAGCTGGGCACAGCTGAGTAACTGCACGCTGGGTTATATCGTTTTGTTGTTCAGTCACTAAGTCATGCCCAACTTTTTGTGACCCTGTGGACACACACCATGCTTCCTTGTCCGTCACCATCTCCCGGAGTTCACTCAAATTCATGTCCATTGAGTCAGTGATGCTGTCTAATCATCTCATCCTCTGTTGCCCTCCTCTCCTTTTGGCGTCAATCTTTCCCATCATCAGGGTCTTTTCCAACGAGCTGGCTCTTCACATCAGGTGGTCAAAATATTGGAACTTCAGCATCAGTCCTTCCAATAAATATTCAGGGTTGATTTCCTTTAGGATTGATTGATTTGATCTCCTTGCAGTCCAAGGGATTCCCGAGAGGCTTCTCTATCACCACAGTTAAAAAGCATCAGTTCTCTGGCGCTCAGCTTTCTTTATGGCCGAACTCTCACATCCGTATGTGATTACTGGAAAAATCATAGCTTTGACTATAGGAATCTTTGCTGGCAAAGTGATGGCTTTCCTTTTTAATATACTGTCTTGGTTTGCCAGAGCTTTCCTTCCAAGGAGCAAGTGTCTTTTAATTTCATGACAGCAGTCACCATCCACAGTGATTTTGGAGCCCAAGAGAATAAAATCTTTCCACTTTCCCCTATCTATTTGCCATGAAGTGATGGGACCAGATGCCATAACCTTAGTTTTTTGAATCTTGAGTTTTAAGCCAGCTTGTTCACTCTCCTCTTTCACCCTCATCAAGAGGCCTAGTTGCTCTTCACTTCTACCATTAGAGTGGTACCTGTATAGCTGAGGTTGTTAATATTTCTCCTGGCAATTTTGATTCCAACTTGTGATTCATCCAGCCCGGCATTTCACATGACGTACTCTGCATAGAAGTTAAATAGACAGGATGACATTATAAAGCCTTGCTGTACTCCTTTCTCAATTTTGAACCAGTTGTTCCATGTAATGTTCTATTGGTTGCCTCTTGACCTGGATACAGGTTTCTCAGGAAACAGGTAAGGTGGTCTGGTATTCCCTTCTCTTTAAGAATTTTCCACAGTTTGTTGTGATATACACAGTCAAAGGCTTTAGCATAGTCAGTGAAGCAAAAGTAGGTATATTTCTGGATTCCCTTACTTTCTCTATCATCCAGCGAATGTTGGCAATTTGATCTTTGGTTCCTCTGCCTTTTCTAAACCCAGCTTGTACATCTGGAAGTTTTTGGTTCACATACTGCGGAAGCCAAGCTTGAAAGGGAAAGATATATCCAACTGAATGCAGAGTTACAGAGAATAGCAAGGAGAGATAAGGCCTTCATCAATGAACAATGCAAAAAACTAGAGGGAAACAACAGAATGGAAAAGTCTAGAGATCTCTTCAAGAAAACTGGAGATATCAAGGGAACATTTCACGCAAGGGTGGGCACGATATTGGACAGAAACAGTAAGGACCTAACAGAAGCAGAACATGCTAAGAAGAGGTGGCAAGAATACAAAGAACCACACAAAAAAGTCTTAATGACCCAGATAACCACAACGATGTGGTTACTCACCTAGAACCAGACATCCTGGAGTGTGAAGTTAAGTAGGCCTTAGGAAGCATTACTATGAACAAAGCTAGTACAGCTGATGGAATTCCAGCTAAGCTGTTTTAAATCCTAAAAGATGATGCTATTAAAGTACAGCACTCAATATGTCAGCAAATTTGGAAAACTCAGTAATGGTCACAGGATTGGAAAAGTCCAGTTTTCATTCCACTTCCAAAGAAAGGGCAATACCAAAGAATATTCAAACTACTATACAATTGTGCTCATTTCTCATCCTTAGTTTGGTTATACATATAAAATATATTCAAAATATAGTTTTTCAGATTCTTTTCCAATATAGATTGTTACAAGTTATAGAATACAGCTCCCTGTGCTTTACAGTAAGTCCTTGTTGCTTATCTATTTTATATATAGTAGTGTGTATCTGCTAATCCCAAACTCCTAGTTTATCCCTCCCCTCTTCCTCCTTGGTAACCGTAAGTTAGTTTTCAATGTCTCTGAATCTGGTTTGTAAATAAGTTCATCTGTATCAGTTTTTTAGATTCAACATATAAGTGGTATCATATATTTGTCTTTCTCTGACTTCACTTGGTATGAATGTAGGTCTATCCACGTTGCTGAAAATAGCATTATTTCATTCTTTTTCATGGCAGAGTAACAGTCCAGCATGTATATATATCACATCTTCTTCATCCACTCATCTGTTTATGGACATTTAGGTTGCTTATATGTCTTGGCTATTATAAATAGTGCTTTTATGAACATTGGGAGCATGTATCTTATTGAATTAGAATTATCTTTTTTGGATATATGTCCAGGAGTTGGATTACTGGATCGTACGGTGACTCTATTTCTAGTTTTTTAGGAAACCTCCATACTGTTCTCCATAGTGGCTGCACCGATTTACAGTCTCACCAATAGTGTAGGAGGGTTCCCTTTGCCCCATACCCTCTCCAGCATTTGTTATTTGTGGACTTTTTGGTGAAAGCCATTCTGACCAATGTGAGGTGATACCTCATTGTAGTCTTGACTTGTGTTTCTAATGTTGAGCATCTGTTCATGTGTCTATTGGCCATCTGTATGTCTTCTTTGGAGAAATGTCTACTTCTGGATCTTTTGACCATTTTTGATTGGGTTGGTTTCTTTGTTTTTGATATTGAGTTGTATGAGCTGTTTGTATATTCTGGAAATTAACCCCTTGTCAGTCACATCATTTGCAGGTATTTTCTCCCATTCCACAGGTTGTCTTTTCATTTTGTTTATGGTTTCCTTTGCTGTGCAAGAGCGTGCTAGTTTGGTTAGGTCCCATTCATTTATTTTTGCTTTTACTTCTATTGCCTTGGGAGATTGACCTAGGAAAACACTGCTATGATTTATGTCAGAGAATGTTTTACCTACGTTCTCTTCTAAGTTTTATGGTGTCACATCTCATACTTGTCTTTAGGTCATTTTGAGCTCATTTTTGTACATGGTGTGAGTGTGTGTTCTAACTTTATTGATTTATGTAGAGCTGTCCAGCCTTCCCAGCACCATTTGCTGAAGAGACTTTTTCTCATTGTATATTCTTGCCTNTACATTCTCTTCTAAGTTTTATGGTGTCACATCTCATACTTGTCTTTAGGTCATTTTGAGCTCATTTTTGTACATGGTGTGAGTGTGTGTTCTAACTTTATTGATTTATGTAGAGCTGTCCAGCCTTCCCAGCACCATTTGCTGAAGAGACTTTTTCTCATTGTATATTCTTGCCTCCTTTGTCCAAGATTAATTGACTGTAGTTATGTGGATTTATTTCTGGATTCTGTTCCATGGAGCCATGTGTCTATTTTTGTGCCAATACCATGCTGTTTTGATTACTGTAGCTTTGTAGTATTGGCTGAAGACTAGGTCTCACTCCCATTTTCTATTTCTGGAAGAATACTTCAACTTTGCATTCTGTCACTCCCATTAGATATTTTATCTTTGCATTATACAAAAAATCTAATAGAAGCTTTTTTGTGATCTAGGGTTTTTTTTTCTTTTTAAAAAAACATCCTATTCTTGTTTTATCTCCCTAAGGATATTATATTTTCTCTGGCCAGTTGATTTGGACTCTTTCTTGAAACTTTTTTTTTAAGCTATTATATTTGCAAATAGGGGAGTTTGTTAGGACTAGGGAACCAAAGGCCTGGGGAAACTCATATCTAGTTTCTTTTATTTGTTGGAAGCTTTTCTCTCTGAGGGGTCCTGGCTGTCTGTGCTGTGTGTGTGTGTGCACGCAAAGGCCCAGTACATACTGATCTGTGTTGTTGTAGGATGTTGGAACAGTGATACCGTCTTTACATTGAGAAATATATGGAGGTCTTTCCTCCGAAGCCAGTTTTTCCAATGAAGAATGTTCCATTCATCTAGTCCTGGGCATTCTGGGAGCCTTGCAGGTGCTGGTGGGCTGGGCACTCAGCTTACTTCATCCCTTCCTCCTCCTTTTAGACCTGTACCTCGCAGAGCTCTCTGTTCTGCCTGGTGTCCCCACGTCCGGAGCCTACCTGTCTCGATTGCTCCAGGGGCTGTCCAGCCCCTTACAAGGTGAGGTGGCAAAGAGGACTTTTTCCTGGCTGTGCAGAACACAGGGAGAAGACTGGAGTCTGGTTCCCCCATTTCCAACCTGGTACCCTTGCTTGAGGGTTTCCCAGGTGGCTCAGTGGCAAAGAATCCACCTGCAATGCATGGATTTGATCTCTGGGTTGGGAAGATCTCCTGGAGAAGGAAATGTATTCCAGTATTCTTGACTGGGAAATCCCACGGACAGAGGATCCTGGTGAGCTACAATTCATGGGGTTGCAGAGTCAGACATGACTTAGTGACTAAACAACGATGCTTGCTTGCCGGCGCCCCCCCCCATCACACTGGGGCCCCACAGGGCTAATCAGTTCATTCCTGGTTCATCTCTCTCTCTGCTAATTTAGTCAACGATCTTTCATCAACTTTCAGCTACCAAAGCCTTTCAAATTCTCTTAAATACTGCTATCTCCTTCCACATTAATTCTGACCTTATGAGTGATAATCTTTTCGGTCCTTTTCTGTCAGCATAGTGGTGCTTGTAAAGAAAACGAGATGAATGCATGTCATCAATATACCTTGTTTAATTAAAAGACTATTTCTCTTAAAAACCTAATCTTACTGATTCAATAGTTATTAAACGTTGTGATAGAAAAACCAAGTAAACATTTTTTTAGTGATCTCTAGCTTTATTGCTTCAAGGTACAAAATGTGGCCCAAACTGTTTCTTTGGCCGACTTTCTGAGGTTTTCCTATCTCAATGTATGCAGTCAGTTTTGGGTAATGTTCCAAGTATGCTGGAAAGGTGTGTTCTCTCTAGGGTAAGAGCTTGATGTATTCCTGCTTATTAAACTTTATTAATTATTAAAATCCTCTGAGTTCTTAATGTTTCCTTGATCTGTCATAAACTAATACCGGTGGTGTGTTAGTCTCAAATGCAATTGTGTTTTTGTCGATTTCTTTTCCTCTTGGATTTCTGGCAGTTTTTGCTTTCTGTCCGATGCTCCTTAATCCACTTGTGGAAGGTCGTGGCTCTTGTAGCTTCATTGTTAGTGCCTCTGTCAACATGAAAATTTTTCCCGTTGCATCTATTGCTATTTCCTTGAGTTCTGTATTTGCAGAGCATCGCCCCAGCAGAGGGACCAGGGTCAGCAGTGCAGAAGCACTGAGCCGGCCCATGGTTTGGCGATGGGGTGGTAGAGGTGTGACAGGTAAGCCAGGTGACAGAGGGCTGGGGAAAGGGCAGGAGGTGGAGATGGCAGGTGCCTGCAGACAGTACACTTTAAAAAACGTTGTCTGAGGGAAGAAAGCCTTCCTGGAGCAGGTGATGGGCAGGTGGAGAGCTGGTGCTCTAAAAGCTGTGAGCAGCAGCAGCAGGGGCTGAAGAGTGAGGAGGGGTGAAATCAAGGCGGCGCCCGGGGCTGTGTCTCCATCTCCACTGCAGGGATGGAGCAGTGAGGGCAGGGCTGCCCAACTGGCGGTGACCAGGGCAGAGGGTCGCTGTGGTGCCCCCCACCCCCGCCCCGTGTGGTAGGAGGGTGGTTCTCAGAGCAGCGAGAGCATCTGGCTGGGACGTCTGCGAAGAGGCACCGTGGTGAACAGGGCAGACGGGAACCCAGGGGCCCGGTCTGGAAGGGGAGTGTTTCTCCCTCCTGCAGTCCTCACCTTGTGCAGGCACAGCCGAGGGGCTTGGGCACTGGCTTGTTCCCAGCAAAGGCCCTGGGTTCAGCCCTGTGGGCAGGAAGGAGGTCATGTATTGGGGTATCTCAGGTTTCGGAGGCTTTTTTATGTCTGGTTCAGTCACAACCTCTAGTGCCCTGGACCAACCTCCTTCCCTCCTGGAGCCAGACTTCAGGGGCTGGGGCAGATTTCTGGTTCCAGAAAAGGAGATGGCAGGTGCCTGCAGACAGTACACTTTAAAAAACGTTGTCTGAGGGAAGAAAGCCTTCCTGGAGCAGGTGATGGGCAGGTGGAGAGCTGGTGCTCTAAAAGCTGTGAGCAGCAGCAGCAGGGGCTGAAGAGTGAGGAGGGGTGAAATCAAGGCGGCGCCCGGGGCTGTGTCTCCATCTCCACTGCAGGGATGGAGCAGTGAGGGCAGGGCTGCCCAACTGGCGGTGACCAGGGCAGAGGGTCGCTGTGGTGCCCCCCACCCCCGCCCCGTGTGGTAGGAGGGTGGTTCTCAGAGCAGCGAGAGCATCTGGCTGGGACGTCTGCGAAGAGGCACCGTGGTGAACAGGGCAGACGGGAACCCAGGGGCCCGGTCTGGAAGGGGGGTGTTTCTCCCTCCTGCAGTCCTCACCTTGTGCAGGCACAGCCGAGGGGCTTGGGCACTGGCTTGTTCCCAGCAAAGGCCCTGGGTTCAGCCCTGTGGGCAGGAAGGAGGTCATGTATTGGGGTATCTCAGGTTTCGGAGGCTTTTTTATGTCTGGTTCAGTCACAACCTCTAGTGCCCTGGACCAACCTCCTTCCCTCCTGGAGCCAGACTTCAGGGGCTGGGGCAGATTTCTGGTTCCAGAAAGAGACCCCAGTCCTCCTTCCCGGCGCTCAACTGCCACTGGGGTGAACCAAGTGCTGGGGTCCCCTGGTAAAGAACAGTGTCAGTCTATGACTCAGGGGTCACTCCTGGAAACGCTCGAGACACAGCTGCATGGAAAGGCGAGTCAGGCTTAAAATAGCTAAATAAATCTTTAATATTTCTAATTGCAAATGTACAGAAATTGCACAGCCACACAGTCTTAGAACACCAACAACTTTCTCTGTACATTATTACATAGTTAGAGTCACAGCTGGAGGGAGGCGCTCTGGCCAAGACTCCAACGTTTGCAATTTTTTCCTTTTCACATACTTACAAAAGGCGGGGCGGGAGGTGGAGTAGGGTTGGGGGAGCTGGGGGAGTGTGTAGAAAAAGAGGGGCTGTTTCCCTGGGGTCTGCCTTACGCAGACGGATGGGGTGGAAGGGGGTAGGATGGGGTCGCCTGGAGCTCTGCCCTGGGTTCCCCACCCTCATTCTGGGCGGTTGGAAAGAGTCTTCACTCAAAGGAAGTTTGGCAGTTTCCTTCACCCTAAACATAAAAGTTAGGTGGAAAGTCAGGCCTCTCTGTTGGCAGGAGAGGGCCGGGGGACAGCCTTCTCTGGTGGTGGGGGTGGGGGGGCACTGGGCTTGGGACCCCCGTCCCCCCCATCCCTCCCTCGGGGACGCGGGTTCAGGGTGACCCAGGAGGGGGCGCGCATTCCCCAGCCACAGCACACTCCAAAACCCCAACCCCCAGATCCCCGACCTCCGACCTCTGCCTCCTGCCCAATACTGTCCTCTAGATTAAAAATAAAAAACCGCCAGAGAGCAGCGGTCCCGGGCAGCCCTCGGCAGCACCAGGACTGAAGGGCTATGTACAACCACAGGGTGAAATAGTTACATTACAGTCAAACACCAGGAACATTTACAGAAGTCGTCAGACCCGCAGTTCAGATAAAAATCTGTGGAGAGTCTGTACACTTTTACAGTTTTTGCACTAAGTAGATAAGGCTCTCGGCCAGAGAGCTCGCAACCCAGGCCAAGGGCCGCCAGCACCGGCCTCCGGAGCCTGGCTGTGCAGGCCCTGGGACCCTCCCCCTGTATTGCTAAGAGGCGCTCGGTTCAATCCGAGGTCGCTCAACGCTCAACGAGGCATCCGCGGGAGAGGGGTGGGGGGCGGGTGGGGAGCATACGCCAGGCAGAAGAGGGGTGCGTTGGAACCAGAGGCTGACGTCCCTGGGGCCAGGCCTTGCCTATGCGGCCAGAGGAGTAGGGCAGGGCCTCCACCCGCCACGGCCTGCCTTCCTGAGGTCTGTGACCTTTTGGGGGGTCCTGACCTCTCCCCACCAGCAGGTCTCTGGGCTAACTGAGCTGCAGGTTCCACCCTAGGACGGGGTGCAGTGTGGTCTGAGCCACCCAGCCCCTGTTGCTCCCCAACTCGGTCCTGGCGGAGTGGCTCCCGCCCCAGAGGCAGGAAGGGGTGACTCCCCAGCTTTCCCATGGCCGAAGGCAGTTGGGGTGGCTCCTGGCTGCGGGATGGATGCCCCAGCTCCGGCCCCAAGATTCCCTAGGGTCAGGGGTGGGAACAAGGACGAGAGAGACCCAAGTTCCTGCCCACTTATGTCCCGCAAGGGTGGGAGCAGGGGGCAGTGGAGAGAGCCCACAAGCTACAGAACAGCCTGGGGCTGAGGGAAACCGGCCCCAGCCGTGGGTGGGCCCCTCCCCTCCCCTGTCTGCAGCGCCTGGGTCCTCGGTGGGCCCGGGAGGGTGAGGCAGAGGCCGGCCGCACGCACGGGGGCGGGTGCAGGCTGCCGCGGTCTTGGAGAGGGAGCAAGTCTAACATCCTCCAGGGCCGCTATTTCCCATGCAGTGCGCACGCTCAATTTAAAAGGCCCCTGTGTTCCAGCAAGCGAGCAAGCGGGCTTTTGTTTCTAATGCATACTGTGAAAGGAAAAAAAATCACAGTTATCCACCTTCTCAGGGCCTGTGGGCACTAGAATTCTTTTTCTAACCATCCACCAGGAAAGCTCAGCCTGTCTCTCGGGAGGGCAGGGGTGGGGTGGGGTGGGGTGTACCTGCTGGCCACTCCCTGCGGGGCCACCGTGTGGGCACGTGAGCTCTGGGAGACAGGCAGCCACCGCTATGGTGCCACCTGGGCCAGCTCTGCCCAGATCTTTGGCTTTAGGGGGGCGCCCAGCACATCGGCCTGGGCCCCTGTGGCAAGTGAGGGAGGCTCTGATCTTCCCATAGGTATGAGGGCTCAGAAGGAAGAGCTGAGATCCTCACTGGGTCTACAGACTGTCTATCTGACAGAGTTAGGGTGGAGGGTGCGGGCCGAGGGGCTGGGGACAGGCGTAGGGGTGATGCCTTGGCTCCGCACAGTCGGGAGGGGGCCCCGAGCATGCACTGGCAGGTGCTCAGGGTGGAGACAGCTGGGGGGACACAGCGCTCTGGCAGCTCCATCCTCCCCACCCTCTTGTCTGCCTGCTGAGCACCCTGTCGGCTTCTGGAACCGAGCGACAGGTCCCACAGGGCAGCACCTGGCTGCCTGGGAGTCTGGGTCCCTGGGAGGCGAGGGGAAGCCACAGCAGGAGACCCCTGGCTCTCTGACCCTCCAACTCTCCAGGCGGCTCCCCCTGCGTGGAGGAGGGGGTGTGTCGGGGCGGGGGTACATGCACTCGGCCAGGTGAAGGAGGAAAGGGGACGCGCACCAAGTTCAACACCCCAAACAGAGACACTGCGGCACGCCCCTGCCCGTGCCAGGCTGCGCCCACTCCCCAGCCCACGCCCGACACGCTTCTCGGGGGAGCGGGCCGGTGTCCCCCGCTTGCGCTGCGTCAGTCTCTCGAGGCTCCCTCTGTGGCCGCCTCCTGGGCCGCGGGTGGAGGGGGGGAGGCGAGCCTCGGCCTCTGGGCCCCCGGCGCTGCTCCTCCCCAGGCCGAGACCCCGCCCTGGGCCACCAGAGTCCTCCCCTCCTCGGGCAGGTTAACAATTGCTGCTGTTTCGGAACTCGCCGTTTTCAGTAATCTGCAATTTGGTGGGGTTGGTGGGGGAGAGGCCGTTACGGGCTTGCATGCTGTACCTCTCTTTGAGCTGCGTCAGGGCGCTCATGAGGCGCGCGTTGGCCGCGTCCAGTGAGGCGATGCGCTTCTCCTGTGAACAAAGAGGGCGTCAGCAGGAGTTGAGCCACGGGCTGCTGGGCCCAAGGTTGGGGGGCGGGGGGCGCGGGGTCCATGCCGGGAAAAAGGTCTCCCCGGAGCTGTGGCTGCCTACTAGAAGAGTGGGGAGGGAGGTGGCTGGGAGGACGAACACCGAGGATGCAGAGTTCCTGGAGCCGGGAGCAGGCAGCTCGCCCTCAGGGGAGAGGACCCCACAGAGCCCGCCTTCCTCGCGTCCCGACCTCGTCACCTGCTTCTCACCCCAGCGGCCCTAGTGGTGTCACGTGCCAGCTCCCTGAAGCCCCGAGGGCAGGCACGCTCACTCATGTGCGTGTGCGCGAGCGCGTGCACATGTGTGTGACACAGAGGTCACAGCTCCCATCAGCCTGTGCAGCTTCCTGACTGAGCAAGGACTGGCCCTGGAGAGGAAAAGGGCACAGACCTGGATGAAGGAGACCGGAAGCCAGTCTCTCAACTGTCTTCCCCGCTCAACGCAGTTGGGAAGCCAAGGGTCTGAACAAGAGCTCCCTTGCTCCCTGTCCCCAGCCTGCTGTCACCCAGCCTTCCCCATTCCCCTCCCAATAGCTTCTACTCTGGTCAGAACACCTGGTGAAAGGTAATACCTAACTAAGCTGCCCACGCAGGGGAGGAGCGGCCCCGCCCTTTTCAAAGAATGTCCTAGAGAGCTTGTGGTCCACTGGGACCCTCGACTCTGGCTTCTCGGGGCAGAGAGCCCGATCTCCTCCTCCTCCGCCTCTGCAGAGGGTATGACTGAGGATGTGAAGCAGCCAAAGCCACCCGCTCCTAAGCCCGGTCCTTTAACGCCCGTGGCTGTCTGGAAGGCCGGAGCCCCACACCTGAGCGTCAATGATCTTCTGTTTGGAGTCTACAGCTGCTTGCATCTCCGCGTGGTCCTTCTTCAGCTCCTCCTCCACTGACATCAACCTGTTACCAGAGACAAGGACAGTCAGGCCGGCATTTGAGGGTGCAAGTGGGGGGGAGAGTGTGGGGCCTCGTGGGAACAAGGCATCACGGCCTCACTGAGGGCGACACACTAGGAGAGCCCCTCCTTGGGCCACAGACTCACCTCCCACCCTTGCCTGGGATGGAGGTGGCCTCCGCCACCCGACACGGGCTGAGCCTGCTCCTTCCTTACATTTTGCCTGCCCTAGATTCTGTCCCCAAATCCCCAGAAGCCCCTGGCGTGGCCCCCTTCTGATGTTCCTCCAGGAGCCGAGGGGGTTGGGCGGGTATTAGACCCTCACCCACCCCAGGGCAGGGCAGGTGGTGTCACATCATGAGACCTGTGGTTTGAGTGGGGAACAGAGGCCCTGCAGGGCTCGAGAACTTTCTCCATCCACTCTGTATTCACTGAGGCTGCACCAGGTACTGGAGGTGGCAGGATGAAACCACAAGGCGCAGGGACACAGGCAGGGAGACAGCCGCTACCCACTGCTCGGGAAGCTGGGGAGCTGTGGGAACAGAGACCGGGAAGCGGCTAATCGTCCTGGAGCGTGGGGTGCAGCTGCACCTGCTGAACGGGACACCGCAGGGCAGGCAAGGGCTGTTGGGTGGACGATGAGCTGGGACGACATGAGGATCACGGTGTCCAAAAGCTCAGAACGAGGGCCAGCGCGAGGCGGTTGCCAGCTGCTCCCGCCCTGAGACCACTCCTGTTCTCGCCCTGCTTGTCCCTCACACGCCTCAGTCGCTGCTGATTGCGCCCAGCTCCCCACTGCACTCTCCGGGTCTGCATCCTGGCTCCCCAGCCGCTGCTCTAGAGACTCCTTGTCCTGTCTGCCCCAAGGACCTCAGGCCCCCCAGGGCTCTGCCCCAGCCCATCTTTCTTCTTGTTCTATGCTCTTCTCAGGTGAGATCACTTACTGCTTGGGCTTCCCACCTGGCTCAGGGGTACAGAATCAGCCTGCAGTGCAGGAGGTGCGGGTTGGATCCCTGCGTTGGGAAGATCCCCTGGAGGAGGACATGGCAACCCACTCCAGTATTCTTGCCGGGAAAATCCCATGGACAAAGGGACCTGGTGGGCTACAGTCCATGGGGATGCAGAACAGTCAGACATGACGGAGCGACTGAGCACGCACAGCTTTACTTCTGTTTCTACCCTCGGGACTTCGGTGCAGCGCAGCATCTAACCCCAGGCAAGCACTTAGTCCATCTCACAGCAGACACACAGGAAGGTCAACGGTGCAGGGGCAGGTACCACACAGGACTGTCATGAAAAGCCAGTGGGATGGGGCTTGAGGAGGAAGGGGCGTGGGATCCTGCCAAGGTCGAGGGGGGCGTTCCTTTGTCACAGGAATGTAAGACACTGAGCAAAGTCTGGATGAGGAGGCGGTGGGAGCAATGGGGGAAGTGGGAGAAACTTCTGTTTCCAGCTATGGTGGAATAACAGGCACTGGGTTTAACCTCCTGCCACAGAAACACCAAACTAGAAAACGGAACAAAATATATGAAACAAAGGTTTCCAGACACTGAAAAACAGGCAGCGGAGTACAGCACGCGACTCCCAAGAGGTGGGAACACGTGAGGGGAGCCCCGCCCACTGCTGAGAGTGTCCAGGCAAGCGAAGGACAGAAGTGATCACAGAGAGTCAGGATACCGGGGAGGATGGGGGGGTGGGGTGGGGGAGGATGAGACGGAAGACTCTACCTATCTGCTGAGGGGTCCCCTTGGGGCTTTGGCTGAGAACTGGTCTGCATGCTTCTGAGAAAACAGGCCAGAGCCACTGGAAAGGAATACACAAAACTAACCCTAAAATAGTTTAGGATCATTCCAGGCAGTAAAAACACTCCTGGGTTACTAAACACAGAACCAGATTAGCTCTGGACTAAAGACTACCCAAGACCCACCCCAACAGAGCTTACAAACAAACCTTGGAAAGAATCAAACAGACTCTTTCAACTTCATTGTGTCCCAGAACAAAGCCCCCAGGTACTTAAAGGAATTTAAGACATCCAGCAGCTACGTAAAAAAAAAACAAAACAAAACACAATGTCTGGCATCTAACCAAAACTCACCAAGCATGCAGAGAAGTAGGAAAACATAACCCTTAACCAGGAAGAACATCAATCAAGACAGACCTGGAAATGTCAGATGACAGGATTTGTAGACAAGGACATTAGCACAACTGTTGTAAACATATTCTACGTGCTCAAGAAAACAGAGGAAAAGCATGAGCAAGATGAGAGGAGAAACGGACGGGATTTAAACCCAACTGGAAGTTTAGAGGCAAAAAAACACATCTGAAATGAAGAAAATACTGGATGGGGTAGCAGACTGGACACTGAACAATGAATGAACCTGAAGGCACACTGTAACAATCTAAGACAAGACACAGGAAAAAAAACTTAAAAATAAAACAGCGCCAGTAGGACATGGGACAATATAAAGAAGACTAATATACGTGCAGTGAGAATTCCAGAAAACAGCCTGGGGAGGCAGAACCCTACACCCACAGAGCCAACAGCTTAACACACTCCAGAAACATGAAGAAAACATGTCAAGGCACTTCGTAATCAAACTGTTGGCAGTCGACGAATAAGGAAAAAATCTGCAAATCAGCCAGAGGAAAAGTGATATCAATGCATTAAGGACAGAAGAACAAAAATCCCATCATAGTCCCTGCTATTATAGCCCAGGTAAGGGCAAAATCTCGTCCACTGCTAGCTTTGGTGAACGGCCACACCGTGCACATTCTTCTAAAACAGTAGAGGCACACAGCTGTGACAGACGTCCTATGGCCTGCCAAGCCTAAATATCTATTATCCACCCCTTACAACAAGTTTCCCACCTCTGCCCCTCAGGCAACAAGATATAGCTAATATGCCAATAAAGGAGGTAAGATGGAGTCATAAAAAGAACTCAGTCTCGAAGAGGGCAGGAAAAGGAACAGATGGCGCAAAGAGAAAACAAGTAACAAGATAATAGGTTTAAACATAATTATATTGACAATTACATTAAATGTAAATAGTCTAAACATTCCAACTTAAAGGCAGAAACTAAGATTAGATAAAAAGCAGGAACAATAAGGTGTCTGTGATAGAAACTCACTTTATGTAGTGAGTGAGGGACATAGCTTTGTTGAAACTATAAGGATGAAAAAGGATATAATGGGCTAATGTCAATAAAAAAAAAGTTAAGGGTAGCTGTATTAATATCAAAGTGGACTTCATAGAAAGGAGTATTACGAGGGATAAGTACAAGGATGTTATGAGGAATATTACAAAATGATCTTATAACGATAAAGGGTCAGTACATCAATAGCACATAATAAGCCTAAATCTGTATGCATCTAAAAATAAAGTTTCAGTGTCTATAAAGTAAAAACCAACAGGAATGAAAGAAGAAATAAATTCGTAATAATGATTAGAAACTTCATTATCCTTTTCTAAATAACTGGCAGAAGCAGAAAACCACTAAAGATACAGAAGATCTGAGCAACACTATCATTTATAGTACGGAGGAAGCACACCAGGATTGGGTAGTAGAAATAAATGTTAAGTAAGCCGCTGAATTCAGGAAAAGATGCATCCCTCAGAGAACACGGTGAGAAGGAAGTGGTTAGGTTAAAAAGCGTTTTCTCTTTTGGAATCACACACACGAGGTGAGCCAAGAGCAGAGTTGGCAGTTCAGTGGACAGTGGGCTCCTTGTCACCCCGGTTATAGGCCCTCTGCTCATGCTAACCATTTTATAAAGAGGAAACCCACAGGTAAGTCAAGTAAACAGTAATTAGGAGCAGAGAAGCAGGTAGTGTAAACAGGAGGAATTAAGGAAGGAGCTTTTAATAGTGGACACACCAGGAGGCCAAGCTGGGGAAACACATTTACTGCACACCTGCTGAACCTGTGCTGAGGACAGATTCCTGACCACGGAAACTAACACGGCAACGCACACTGTCGCCTCGCACTTGGTGTTACTGCCATGAAGAGGGAGGCTACACTTCGACGACACTCCCTGCTTATAGATGGGCAGAGGGGGAGAGAGGCAGATCAACACGGAAGTAAAGGTGAGCCGTCAGTGAAGGTGGGAGTCAGCACTCAGGTCACTGGTCCACCTGGAACTCTTCCTGCGTAACCCATAGGCACCTTAAAACACACACCCAACACTGGCCTCACCTCTCCCCCTCCCTACCCGACCGGTCTGCTTCCAAAGGTCCTCATCTCGGTAACTGGCACCGTGACACACCTGGACGGTCTTGGTAAAAACCGGCGTTATTTTGTCGGCTTCCCCCCTCTCGCCCCCACCCTCACCGGCTGCACGTAACTGACGTGTATTCCTACTTCCCCTGCCCTGGACTGGATGGGTCCTCACTGTCTTTCCTGGTACGCCCTCCATCCAGCTTCTAAACTCTAGGAAAACGTGACTCCCCCGGGGGCCCCAAGGCCCTCTGCACGCTTCCTCGGCTGACCTCGCTTCCGCCAGGCCACCTGCACACTCCACCACCAACCCACGCTGCACCACTGGGGCGCCCTGCACTCCAAGCTCCCGCCCTCCTCCGGGCTGCTGCCACGCACTCCCCGCCGCCTCAGACCCTTCTCCGCACACGGCTCATCAAGGCAGCTGGGCAGCCCGGCCCTGGGGTCCGGGGCCTCCTGGAGGGCGGCGCGCAGGCCTGCCCCCTGCACGTGCGGGGCCAGGGCCGGGCCCGGAGCAGGGGCCGCTGGCCGCCCTCACCTGCTGATGATGCCCTTCATCTGGATGTCCTTGTCCTCCTGCTGCCGCCGCAGCCGCTCCTCGCCCTCCTCTAGCCGTGCCTGGTACTCCAGCACCAGCTTCTGTGTTGTCTCCTCCTGGCACTTGAACAGGGTCTCATACTCCTCCAGCTTCTTGGTGGAGATTCGCAACTTGTCCTGCAGCACTGCCAGATCCTGCCAGGAGGGCAGCGCGCCACGGCACAGCACCCAGGACAGAAAGCAGAGGCTCATGAGCCCGCTGGGAGGCAGCCTGGCTCGGAATGCCCCAGGGGCCATCACCAGCCCAGCCCAGGTCACGCAGCGGGGAGACGCCCAGGGACCCCAGCCAGAGCTGGCGTACGCGGTGAGACTCAACGCCTGGCCCCCGTCCAGGGCTCTCCCACCCCCAAGCCTGACCTACACCTATGAGCGCGGTGAAGACTCAAACCCAGATCTCACAAGTAAGGGTCTTGAGCTTCTCCTAATAAACAAAGGTAAACTTCTCCTTACAAAGGTAAACAAAGGAAATCAGAGCACTTTGAGAGGGGGGGCTCTACAGGAGGGGAAACTGGGGTCCAGAAGGGAAGTGACCCAAGCACATGGGGAGTAGAGTGACTAATGGGGTGAGATACTAGCCTCCCAGCCTCCACTTGACCCTAAAGTCATGGCGAGTCACACGGCAAGTGCAGGGAGAGATTAAAGGCAAAGTGGTCCAGGGCTCTCTGGGTCTGACTCAGCCTGGCACTCCTGGCCTTTGGGGAAGAGGAGGGATGTGTAAATTAGCAAGAGAGGCAGTGAGCTAGCAGGCCATGTGAGCTGGGTAGAAGGGGAGGTGGGGTCGAGACCAGAACCTCCAAGGTGGGAGGTGGGAGGTGGGGGCTGGGCACCCTGAGAATCCAGAGAGTGGGGAAGCAGGAAGGGCCTCTCCTTGGGTCTTGCTCATCAGTCAAGTGTGGCAAAGATCAGGAGATGGCAAGGCTATCTCCTGAAACAAAACTGGCCCCAGCGGAGAGCCCGGCTCTGGGAGAAAAGGCCCATCATGGGTCTTCTGCTCAGAGTGGTGTCAGAAAGGCACTCCTGGCACAGGCAGGACCGGGTGTCCAAAGAGTTCAAGGCAACTCCAGGATCTGCCTGCCAGGGTTAACAGCAAAGAAAGCATGAGAAACAGCAGCTCCCTGGGCTAAGGAACAAGGGAGGAGAACAAGCCAGCTGCAGCCGGACCCCTGAAATCCTTCGAGCCACCCCCATAGCTCACGCGTGGAAACGGAGTCTCAGAAAGGCGCGAAGCCTGGAGTGAGGCAGGCTCTCCTTGCTCCCCAGCCAAACTCTGGCTCTGGGAGCACTGTGCCCCATGTGCCCTGGTTCCCTTCACGTAATAATGGTGGAAGCAGGTGGATGCGGCAGACCGAGGAGGGGGATGGTGGAGGCGGCGGAATGCAGCATGGACATGGACCCGGCCCCAGGCCGGTGGGAGGGAAAGCAAACACCCTGACTCGTGTGCCCTCACCCGAGAGGCTGCCACAGGCTTTCCCGGGGCCAAGAGGACTGCAGGCGCCCAAGGCGCATGGGCAAGTGCCTGCTGTTCTGCGGGGCCTTGTGACAGTATGGGCTTTGGCCTCTGGGAGGAGATGAGGGATCCAGGGCAGTTGCCACATTAACTAGAAGAATTCTGGAGAACAGAAGCATCCCACTGCCCACTAAATGCTAGATGTAATCTAGGGCTGGGGTCTGGAGGTTTAGGACCAATACTTTCCTCCTGGAAGGGAGAAACACCTCCGCGGCCACGGGACCCCACCGCCCCCTGGCTTTCTCTCCCAGACCCTGGAGAAGCGGATGCAGAGCCAGGTGGCGGGCAGGGACCGTCCCAGAGCTGTCTCTCTGCCTCTTGGTGCGTGGGGCCTCCATGCGCGTCTCGGGCACCCCTGAGCCCCACGTCCCAGAAGCCTGGCTGCCCAATCACCGAGGGAATGTGCCTCCTGAATCTGATTCAACACAGTTCCTGGGCAAGTCTCACGTGCAGCCCATAGAGGAAACCTCAGGCTTATGCTAAATCCTCCAAATTCCCCTGACTGCCATCCTGACGTGGGACCAGGGGTTGGGAGGGGACTGGACATGTGCAAGAATGAGCAGCACCCTGAATTCAGGGCTCAAGGGGAGAGAGCATCCTGCCGGCCGCCTTGGGGAGGCAGCTCGCCCTGCCCGAGTGGCCAGGGTCTGGTTTTTACCTTTTCCGCTTGGCTGAGTTCCTCCTTACTCCTTAGCCTATCCCTGTGCGGGGGGTCTGGGCCCAGGCCCTCGTCTTCTAACAACTGTGCATTCATGGTCAAGAGCCAGGCAGCCGTGCGGTCCAGGGCATTGGGGCTCACGGGTGAAGGGCCCTGCGATGAAACACAGCTGTGAGGGACTGGGGTGGGGCGGAAGGGGTGGGGAGGGGGTGGTTCCGGGTGTGGCACAGGGACGGATGGGCATCTCTGATGCAGCCCCAGGCCCCAGGGAGTTTCACCTCCTAGACGCAGCCTGAGGCTGTCACGAGCCGGGGGTGGAGGGGAGCCTAGCCGAACATGGCTTCTCTGCCGCCTGGGGGAGAGCCAGTGGGCTTGGGCTGGCAGGTCGGTGTCTAGCCCAGAGAACCCATAACTCTGTGCAGAGCCCTGAAGACCAGCTCAGAGCAGGAGGGGGACCAGGGGCTAGGTGGACTCCTACCCGGGGTTGGGCTTTAACAGGCTTTGGAACTGGAGATGGGCAGACAGATCCCTCCCTCTTTCTTCCTGACCCCAGCTGTCTCTGGGGAAACTGGCAGAGGGACCTCAAGCTACAACGAAGCTGGTTCACAGGATTTAGGCAGGGCCCACCGGGGGGGTGTCACGGCAGGTAGCGGGTGGGATGGGGCCAAGTGTGGCATCATTCAGCATGGGATGGCAGCTGGGTGTGGGTGGAGATGACGCGGCCGGGAGAGCAGCACGACGTGGGGGGTCGGCCGGACCCCACCCTGGGGCGGGGGGTGGTGGCCTGCCCTCTCCGCCTGGCAGCACTGACCTGCTTGTGCACGGCGCGAGGCTTCAGCTCGGGGCTGTCGCCCTTGGAGGACGAGGACTGCTGCCGCAGCCGGGCTCCGGGCCCAGCCCAGTCGGGCGAGGCCGAGGCCAGTGTCCCGCTCGACGGCCGTGGGTACTGCAGGGTGCTCAGCAGGGAGGGCGGCGTCCGGCCGCGGGGCGCGGGGGGCGGCGGCGGGGGCGGCGGCGGCGGCTGGTCGATCCTCCGCTGGGGGCCGGCGCTGTTCTGCCGCGGCGCCGTGGGCTGCCCGCCCTTCTCGGCCAGCGACGCCTGCCGCCGTGCCAGCTCCCCGGGGCGTCGGCCCAGGTCTTCGGGGGCGGCTGCGGCGGCGCTGCTGCTGAAGCTGCCCAGCTTGGCGGCGGCCGCCAGCTCTTCGCTGTTGCTGTGGGAGCTCAGGGAGCTGTGGCCCTCAGAGCCCGAGTCGCCCAGGCCACGGGGCGACAGCGGCAGGCCGGCCGCCATCTGGTACACGGGATTCTGGAAGGACAGCGGTGCCAGCAGCTGGGGCCTGCCCGGCGCGCCCTCCGACGTGCCCGGCGTGGTGGGCGTCTGGCCTGCCCGCCGCACTGTGGCCAGCCCCGCCAGGCTCACAGGGGCTGCCCGGGCCGGCCACCCGGCCACCAGCTGGGTTGCGGGCGCTTGGCCATCGGCAGCGAGGGCGTCGGGGCCCGCTGGGGAGCCTGCCTCCCCGTCCAGCACGCGGGCGTCTTGGAGGTCCACCATGGACAGACTCTTGCCGCCGTTGGCCATCTGAAGATCAGGCTCGTTGGCTTCTGAGTAACTTGAGCTGCGGGCAGGTGAGGGCTGGACCCCGGAGGACCTTGTGACAAAAAACAAGTCCTTGTTTTCGGGGGTTGGAGACGGTAACCGGGTGAAATCTATCAGACTGCAGGGAGACAAGCACACACAGGGAAAGAAGGGGGAAGAGAAGAACTGTGAATGTGGCCCAGGCGGGTCCCGACCAACTGAGAGCCCTGCCAACCTGCCGCCCCGTGGCCTGAGCCCGCCAGGGAGGGGGGAGAGGGGAAGGGAGGGGAGGCGGGGAGGGGAGGAGAGAGGAAGGGAGGGGGCGGCAAGAAGGGGAGAGTCCCGGGGCGCAGCCGCGAAACCCAACCACAGCCAGGGCGCCTGGCAGAAGCCACCACCAAGGCGCGGGGCGGGCGGCTGGCTGCTCCTACAGGAACTGCTGCCCTGGAGGCCCGAGCTCCCAGCACCAGGCCAGGCTGCCGAGCAGCGGCCCTTTCCCTGCTCAGCGCGGCATCTTGAGACAGTAGGTTCTGGGGCCTGGGGTGTTCTGGAAAATTCCCGAGCTAAATCCAAACCCACAACTCAGTGGCTCTCTGCTACCCGAGGGTCCTGCACCGGGAACGACGACTTCAAAGCCACGGGGGGCTCCCTCTGCCTCTTCCCTCCTGTCCCTAGTCAGGCTGCTCACCAAAGTGGGGGCCTGTGCTGAGAGAAGCCTCCACCTGCAGCCTCCTACTGCCACCCCTTGTCTGACTGGCAGGCGGGGGCTGGG
>SJYX01018322.1:24445-55699 GCA_006410675.1 Oreotragus oreotragus | reverse complement strand
GGGTGGAGATGACGCGGCCGGGAGAGCAGCACGACGTGGGGGGTCGGCCGGACCCCACCCTGGGGCGGGGGGTGGTGGCCTGCCCTCTCCGCCTGGCAGCACTGACCTGCTTGTGCACGGCGCGAGGCTTCAGCTCGGGGCTGTCGCCCTTGGAGGACGAGGACTGCTGCCGCAGCCGGGCTCCGGGCCCAGCCCAGTCGGGCGAGGCCGAGGCCAGTGTCCCGCTCGACGGCCGTGGGTACTGCAGGGTGCTCAGCAGGGAGGGCGGCGTCCGGCCGCGGGGCGCGGGGGGCGGCGGCGGGGGCGGCGGCGGCGGCTGGTCGATCCTCCGCTGGGGGCCGGCGCTGTTCTGCCGCGGCGCCGTGGGCTGCCCGCCCTTCTCGGCCAGCGACGCCTGCCGCCGTGCCAGCTCCCCGGGGCGTCGGCCCAGGTCTTCGGGGGCGGCTGCGGCGGCGCTGCTGCTGAAGCTGCCCAGCTTGGCGGCGGCCGCCAGCTCTTCGCTGTTGCTGTGGGAGCTCAGGGAGCTGTGGCCCTCAGAGCCCGAGTCGCCCAGGCCACGGGGCGACAGCGGCAGGCCGGCCGCCATCTGGTACACGGGATTCTGGAAGGACAGCGGTGCCAGCAGCTGGGGCCTGCCCGGCGCGCCCTCCGACGTGCCCGGCGTGGTGGGCGTCTGGCCTGCCCGCCGCACTGTGGCCAGCCCCGCCAGGCTCACAGGGGCTGCCCGGGCCGGCCACCCGGCCACCAGCTGGGTTGCGGGCGCTTGGCCATCGGCAGCGAGGGCGTCGGGGCCCGCTGGGGAGCCTGCCTCCCCGTCCAGCACGCGGGCGTCTTGGAGGTCCACCATGGACAGACTCTTGCCGCCGTTGGCCATCTGAAGATCAGGCTCGTTGGCTTCTGAGTAACTTGAGCTGCGGGCAGGTGAGGGCTGGACCCCGGAGGACCTTGTGACAAAAAACAAGTCCTTGTTTTCGGGGGTTGGAGACGGTAACCGGGTGAAATCTATCAGACTGCAGGGAGACAAGCACACACAGGGAAAGAAGGGGGAAGAGAAGAACTGTGAATGTGGCCCAGGCGGGTCCCGACCAACTGAGAGCCCTGCCAACCTGCCGCCCCGTGGCCTGAGCCCGCCAGGGAGGGGGGAGAGGGGAAGGGAGGGGAGGCGGGGAGGGGAGGAGAGAGGAAGGGAGGGGGCGGCAAGAAGGGGAGAGTCCCGGGGCGCAGCCGCGAAACCCAACCACAGCCAGGGCGCCTGGCAGAAGCCACCACCAAGGCGCGGGGCGGGCGGCTGGCTGCTCCTACAGGAACTGCTGCCCTGGAGGCCCGAGCTCCCAGCACCAGGCCAGGCTGCCGAGCAGCGGCCCTTTCCCTGCTCAGCGCGGCATCTTGAGACAGTAGGTTCTGGGGCCTGGGGTGTTCTGGAAAATTCCCGAGCTAAATCCAAACCCACAACTCAGTGGCTCTCTGCTACCCGAGGGTCCTGCACCGGGAACGACGACTTCAAAGCCACGGGGGGCTCCCTCTGCCTCTTCCCTCCTGTCCCTAGTCAGGCTGCTCACCAAAGTGGGGGCCTGTGCTGAAAGAAGCCTCCACCTGCAGCCTCCTACTGCCACCCCTTGTCTGACTGGCAGGCGGGGGCTGGGGCTTCCGGCAAAAAAAAAAAAACCAAGGTATCAGAGGAGGATCCTCACGGCGTGACTCAGGCAGGGAGGGCCTGCACCTGTAGCTGTAGGCCACGTCCCCGACCCTCCACCCCAGGCTCCTAGCCTCTCTCTGGCCCCTTCCAGGAAAAGCCAGCTCCTTGGAAGGAGGCACGAAACCAGGTGGGCTTTGGAGGGAAGGCTCGGGGGGAGCTGAACAGGCTCTGAGTGGGCTGGAGGCAGCAGGAACCTGGGCCTTCAATGTGGGCTTAGAAAGGAGTTGGCTTAGCCTGGGATGGAGAGGAAGTGCCAGTCTGGGGTGATGGGACAAGACAGGGCAGGTGGTGGCCAGTCGAGGCCACGGCACTTGGGGGCTGAGAAGAAGTGGACGGGGGAAGTAGGTGGAGTTGGGAGAAAGCTGGACCAGCCCTGGGCCTGGGTCGCCCTTCACACGCCCAGGTCAGCTCTCCTGACCTCTCGACTGACGTGTGTAATCACTTGAACTCTTGCTTTGCCTCACTTGGCAGGTTGTAGGGATGGCCCCTCAAGACGCAGAGGGACCCGGGGGGAAGGGGCGTCAAGGTCTCTGCATCTCTGGCCTCCTCCTGGGCCTTCAGTCCCTCACACCTCATTCCCAGGTCCTTGATCTCAACGCCCTCGCCTGCTAACAGCCTGCTGCTGCCGTCCCTACGATCCCAGAGCCAGACAGCGCCCAGCTCTGCTGCTCCAGCCTCAGCCTCGTGAGCCGGTCCAAGACGGTCCTGCTGGACGAGGGGAGTGTTTGACCCCAAGTACAGTTAGCTCGCAGTAAACGCGAAGGTCCTGTCTTGACGTCAACACTCAAGAACATAATCCCAGAGCCAGACAGCGCCCAGCTCTGCTGCTCCAGCCTCAGCCTCGTGAGCCGGTCCAAGACGGTCCTGCTGGACGAGGGGAGTGTTTGACCCCAAGTACAGTTAGCTCGCAGTAAACGCGAAGGTCCTGTCTTGACGTCAACACTCAAGAACATTCTCCCTCCCCCTCTGCTGTGTATTGACGAGGCACTCATCCCAGCACTGGGCGTGCAGAGTGGGAGCTAGGCCTTAGCATCTCTCTAGTTTCCCGGGGCTCCCAGCCTCTACGCCTCGCGGAGTCACCTGAACTCCGCCTGAAAACACACCCTGGAGCTCTACTTCTGGAAACTCTAGTTCAGGCCCAGGAAATACGAGCTCATATACACACAAAAAAGTGACTGTGACTAGTGCTGACTGGGACCAGTAACTGTTCCTCAACAAAAGATACTGTCTTTTTCCAGGGCTTTGTGCTAGTCCCTCTACCTAAAATGCCTTTTCCACCAATGGAAATGCTACTTTTCCTAAGCTCAAAACTCTAGCACAACCTCCTCCAGGAAGCCTTCCCTGATTCCCGCCCCCGCCAAATCTTACTCCTTAGGGCCCAAGGAACACCCTGAGTTTCATTCAGCTTGCTTCATAAACACCAGGATAGGTTTCCTCTTCCCCAAAGGAGACTGTAGATGGGCTCTTCCCGGTCTGTACCTGCACCCCACCACACCCAGCACGCCCGGCAGCTCTTACCCAGAGAGGTCGTTCTCGATCACCATCTTCTGGAGCCCAGCCGAGACACTGCTGCTGCCGGAGCCGGGCGTAGAGGCCAAGTCGTTGGTCCCTGCAAGCTGCCCACTGCCCGGGGTGCTCAGAGCTGTGTGGACGTCCCTCAGGATTCGAGGCAGAGGCCCCAGCTTGGATATGATGCTCTGCAAGGACATGGCAAAGGGGGCAGGTGTGAGCCAGGGGGCCACCTGGGGAGGCCAAGTGCACTGGAGCCACCGTGTGCAAAATCACTAAGCAGCCAGTCAGAGATGCAGGCTCGCCCTCCCCTGCAATCGGATTCAGTGGGTCGGAGGAGGGGTAGGGAGCCCAGAAACGACAAACTACACTTTTATCAGCGCCCTGGATATCTCTGGGATGGGGCAAGGCCCACAAGAAGACATACTAAGCCTTTCACCCTGGTCTGTCCTGCCTCAGTGACCTACAGAGAATCCTGGAGTTTGCCCCCGTCTCCCCAGCAGAGAGGCTTCTGGGGTGGCCCCCGCCCACGTTACCTACTCCAGAGGGCGGGCTGAGGCCCAACCCACTTCAACACCCGAGTCCCCGGGGCGATGGCCCAGGCACAGAGCAGGCACTCCTGCTCACCCGTCAGACAAACAAGTGGCCAGTCAGGCAGAGGGTGGCGCCTGGGCTCGTCTGAAGCCCTGTCCTGGTTTAGACCGATGGTGGAAAAGCCTCTAGGCCGAGCGGGTGGCTGTGGGGGGACTCTGCCTTCATCTGGCTTATGTCCCGGCTTCCACCGACGGCTATGCGCAGAAAGCAAGCATGAAAACTCATGTGGCCCACAGAGGGGAGACGTGAGCAGCAAACAGCTTGACTTTAAATCCTGCTGCAACAATGTCAGCTGTGACGGCTGCAAACCACCGTCCGTCCCTCCCGCCTGGTCATGCAGGCGCGGGGGATGGTGGCCCCCAGCACAGAGGCTCTGGAAGTGGGGGCAGAGTGACAGGTGCTGGCAGCTGTGGAGGAAGACAGGGCTCTGAGCCTCATTTCCATTGCTCCCTCCTGGGTCTCTCAGAGCCAAAGGGCAATGGACATAAAGGAGCAGAAATGACTGCAACGGCCGTCCATAGTGAAAAGCTGGGACTGATCTGAGTGTCCAGTGACTTACGTGGTGCAGTCACATGATCGGACAGTCTGTGCCACTAGAAGGTCACAGTGGCGTGTGGCATGTATGGTTGGGGAAAGATGCCCATGAGAGAAGAGTCAGCAGCACGCGCGGTAGTGCACGCTAGGTCCCCACTTTAACCAAAAGGGCGAGAACTGCCCGTGTGGGTGCCTGACACGTGCACAGAAGGACCTAAAAGGCCGCACACCAGAGCGCCCTGAGTGCTTGCCCTAAGGGTGGGGCGGGGGCAAGAGGCCTTCCAGCTCTGCTTCAGCAGCAGCTACTTTGGTAATCAGTCCTGAATCTTCACTGGAAGGACTGATGCATATTAAAGAGCAGAGACATTACTTTCCCAACAAAGGTCCATGTAGTCAAAGCTATGGTTTTTCCAGTGGTCATGTATGCATGTGAGAGTTGGACCATAAAGAAAGCTGAGCATTGAAGAGTTGATGCTTTTGAACTGTGGCGTTGGAGAAGACTCTTGAGAGTCCCTTGGACTGCAAGGAGATCCAACCAGTCCATCCTAAGGGAGATCAGTCCTGAATATTCATTGGGAAGACTGATGCTGAAGCTAAAACTCCAATACTTTGGCCACCTGATGTGAAGAACTGACTCACTGGAAAAGACCCTGATGCTGGGAAAGATTGAAGGCAGGAGGAGAAGGGGATGACAGAGGATGAGATGGCTGGATGGCATCACCGACTCAATGGATATAAGTTTGAGCAAGCTCTGGGAGTTGGTGAAGGACAGGGAAGCCTGGCGTGCTGCAGTCCATGGGGTCGCCAAAAGTCAGGCACAACTGAGTGACTGAACTGAACTTTTGTAAGATGGGCTCTCAGAGCCCTGAGGGGTAGCAGAGGTTGTGGAAGTGGGTTCTGGCAGGCCTGGCAGTTGCTGCCCAGAACCTGCCCACTGTGCAGGCTGGGCCTGCAGGGTCAGTGGAACCCAGGCCACTGGGCCTGCAGCAGTGTCAGAGGTGTTGAGGGAAAGACTGTTTCAACAGATGGTCAAGGGCACTTCTGGAAAGTTTTGCAATTTGCTGCCTGACACATGGAGGCGCAGCATCTCCAGTCCATCTTTTTTGTATCAGTGGCCTTAAAATCCAGAGCAAGGACATTTTAGGAGACACAGCTAATCTGATCACACTTCCCACAGGTAGGGAGGATAGCGCACCTTCACCCATGGATGCCATCCACTCAGAGGCACAGCCAAGGCCCCAGTACACACAGTGGGCTCCCCTGGAAGATGTCGGTGCATGAACATGGCGCTCCCCACTAAGGAAAAGGGCCGAGATCCCTCCCCAGCGCATGCTGACAGGGCCTGCACTGGATCCCTGGGCTCCAGCGCCCTGGCGGGGCCGCTGATCTCTACCGCACAGGCAAAGCCTCGGGCCTCGTGGTTACTCCGGGAGGAGCAGCCTGCAGCCTCAGTGCCCTTGGGCCCAGCCACTGCCCCATCGCGGCCCGAGTGGTCAGGCACCTGCTCCAGCTGGCTGACGGCCTCCCAGAGCAGCGAGTGCAGGCTAGAGAGCTCGCGGCCCAGGTCGATGTAGCCCTCGAAGCCGGCCGTGTTGGAGACGGTCTCGGGGTTGGAGATCTCCAGCAGGAAGCGCTGCATGTTGGTCCACTCGTGTTCCAGGAACTGGTTCATGAACGACATGTACTCTTCCTTGCTGCCGAACCTGGAGCCGAGCAGATGGGGTGAGCGCCCGGGGCCCCACCCGGGAGCCCCCCTCCTTCTCGGAGACACCCTGGCCCGCTGGGCTCCCATCCCTCCACTGTGGCTGCCTTCACGCCACTTATTCCCCAGGCAGCCAACCCCCACGGATTCAGGGTGCTCATGGCTAAGTCTGGAGACTCCTTTCTGGGCTTTTCCTCCCAGGATCTGGAATGTTCTATGGCCCTCACTCCACCTTCACGGCCAGTCTCAATCTCCTTTCTCTTTCCCTCCAAATGCCCGTGGCCCCTGACGCACAACTGACTCTCAAGCCACACTTGGCCAGGCCTCTCTGCTAAGCCTTCCGACGCGGTCCTCTTCAGGCACCTTCCTTTGTCCTCAGCTTGGCCAAGTCTGTGGTCACCTTCATCACCCCAGACCCGCACCCTCCCGGAGGAGGGACTCCCCATCCCAAGGAGATCGATCCAGAAGCCTGGCTGTGTTCAACTGCTCCCTCTGCTTCCCCGTCAACTGGCAAGGCCTGCTGGCCTCATCTTCTGATCACCCCACAACCTACAGCCATGGGCCCCTGCATCACCATCACCTCCAGTATTATCCCTGACCCAATCCTTCCACCACTCTGCCTTTACCAGAACCATAACTCTGCTCTCCTCCTGGCCTCAGGGCTGCCAGTCTTGTTCCCTCCATTCCTGGCCCCTCTGCTGCTGGGCTGAACTTGGCAGGACTTGGAACACATGAGGGCCACCTTGCTCAAAGCCCTCTGGTAGCTCTTACTGCCCTGCCTGGCCTCCAAGTCCCTGCTGTCCTCTAGGGTGGTCTCCCACCTCTCTCGACCTAGCAAGTGACAATTCAGGAAGGGCAGAGCGTCTGGTCCCTCCCTGGCCTGCACCTCTGTCTTCTCGTCCTGAACTCAGCTGGGGAGCGCATCTTCTAGGAAGCCTCCCTCTCTCCTCTTCCAACAAGCGGATGGCCCTCCTAGGAGGCCACGGCCCTGTCCATCACCGCTCTCCCTGCTGAAGTGTTGGCTCCGGGAGGGTGGGGACCAGCGGTGATTCACGGCCCAGCCCTGCGAAGGCCCGGAGGGGCTCCATCCACACCTCGTGAGAGCTGCTCTCTGAGCCAGCCCGTCTGTGTCCACCCCCTCGCTCTAAGGTACAGCAAGAACACTGAAGTGCTTCACGAACAGACGTCCTTGGCAGCCTCAGACAAGGACAGTCTGGAGCCACCCGGGTGCCCAGCCGCAGCAGATGGGCTCAGGAGACATGGGCCCTTCTCCCTTGAAGGCATATTAGTCTCTCATTTCAAAAGGAAGCTCGTGAATGTTAAGTATGTGGGAGAATCCTTATGATAAAACGTTCATTCAAAAAAGCAGAAGGGAAAATATTACCTTGCCTTATCACCCTTGAAAACTAAGGAAACACACCACAAGAAGGGAGCCTGGGGTGCAGAGGAGAGAGGGACGGAGGGAGGCGGGGCTGAGGAGGCAGGGACGGGCTCCAGCCTGCCGTCGGCGGCACTCACTTGGCAAAGTTGGCCAGGTTCTGGGTGACTTTGGCGATGAGGGTGAGTGTGCGGGCAGTGCGGTCGTCGGGGTACTCCTGCAGCAGGTTGAAGAGTGAGGGGGACATGATGGCCGGACACAGGAAGCGCAGGAACAGAGAGGCGCTGATGAGCCGCTCGCTGATGTCTGGCCGCCCGCGGCTGCTGCACTCTTGCCGCCAAGAGGCGAACACCTCCTTGAGCTCCCGGGGGAAGACGCTGTGTGGGGACAGGGGGAGTCAGTCGCCAGGCCTGGTTCTGGGTCTGATGGAACCGTGTTCTGCCCCGCGCCCACCCTGACGGCTACATGACGGCCCAATGCCCAAGTTCCCTGAGCCCGCTCCTCCGCCATCCACCATCCGCTGGGCAAGGACGCTGGGGGAGCCAGGCCAGCACAGGGCAGCAATGCCCAGGCCGCAGCTGGTGGGTCTCCCAGAGGGGCTGAGTGAGAGGGGACATCAGCAATGGGGCCAGGCCCCACGCGGCTTCACCCCTGCCCCACCAGGCTGGAGTGCGGTCTTGGGCAGAGGGAGAGACACGCAGCACAAACAGAGCACCGCTCCTCGGCTCCCGTCCCCGGCTTCTGAGACGGACCCCCTCCGCTCCAGTAACGTTACAGGATCTGAGCTTCTCAGCAGAGCTGGGTGATCAGGAGGAGGGGCAGATCCTAACCACAGGCTAAGAACACAGCTCCTCGCTAACTCGGGTGTGGAGGGAAGAGGGGCAGCGACCTCCCCAGGCTGACCTGGTGAGGGTAGGCAGGGTTCTTGGCACCTGTCTGGGGGCTGTCCCCGCTGAGCACCTCCACCCTGCCTCAGCGAGGCCCCACCAGGCCAGCCTTTCAGAGGCCTTCCCATCTTTTTCACTCTGGAAGATGGGTGCTCTCTGAACCCTGCCTACACCTGGTTCTCCCACTAGCTCCAGGGTGCTCTGCCCCAGGGCCTGGCCCTCCCCAGGCTTCTGTTTCCTCACTCCCTCAAAGGGAACAAGGCCACCCCTGCCGAGTTTACACAGTCATCTATCCAAAGGCGGGGACCCCCAAGGCCTTAAGCTGCTTTGATCAGCTTGAAAAGCTTTTGCCCAACAAGCCCAGCAGACTCAGGCAGTGACCATGGCTGAACAACAAGGATGTGGCCAGAGAGCAAGTGAGGGCACGTGACCTTGAGCCCTGGCCCCCTAAGCGCCTGGCACAGGCCTGGGCTGAGGGCAGGCGCTGAGTGATAACATCCATCAACGGCCTCATGCAGAACTGAGAGGGGCCTTCACAAATGCCAGAAAGAGGAAATGGAAAAGCATTGTCCACGGATATGTTTCCCTGTGTCCCACGCCTGGCCCGCCCTGGGTGAAAACATAGCCCAAGGGTGGGAAGTGTGTTCCAGACTTGAAACTCTCTGGTTGTCCCTCCTGGCCCGGTGCCAAGGGTCATTTTCAGCTCAGCCCAAAGGGCCAGGGGGGCCCCAGTGAGCACCTCGTGAAACCCTGGGGCAGGGGGACCTGGGCCGGCAGCATCGACCCCACCGGCTCTGCCCCGACCCAAGACTGTTGCGGGACCTGGGCCAGCAGCATCGACCCACCGGCTCTGCCCCGACCCAAGACTGTCGGGGGACCTGGGCCGGCAGCATCGACTCACCGGCTCTGCCCCGACCCAAGACTGTCGCCCTCCTCGCAGGCCTGCCTCTGCCTGTGCCCATCCTTCAGGAGCAGCAAAACCAGGGCCTTCTGGTGCCCAGCCCAGGGGTGCTCGAGGCACTCTGATGGGAGCAGAGCCGGGACTCAGGGTGGCTGCGGGGGTAAGCCGACNGCAGGCCTGCCTCTGCCTGTGCCCATCCTTCAGGAGCAGCAAAACCAGGGCCTTCTGGTGCCCAGCCCAGGGGTGCTCGAGGCACTCTGATGGGAGCAGAGCCGGGACTCAGGGTGGCTGCGGGGGTAAGCCGACCGTCTCTGGTGACATAATAAAGAAGGGCCACAAAGGGGAGCCAGACATAGGCCTTCCAGCAGGACAGGAAAGAACACGACCAAAGAGAGAAGCAAGCTACGGCCGGAGGTGGGACGGGGGAACGGGGCCAGGAGAGCCACTCGGGTGAGGAAGGGAACGTAGGTCCTGAGCTGGAGCACTGACCGGGGAAGACTCCTGGGCGGCTCCTCCAGTGTGAAAATAAAGCCACTCCTGGGGGCTGGCAGCATGGTCTGCTGGACAGTCACGCAGCCGTCTCTGATGAGGCTGCACTAGCTCAGTGGCCACCATTCACTTGTGCCGGGATGTTCACCTTGCACGGAATGGCCCAGACTGACTGTGGCCGACTGCAGTCCTGTAAGAGCAGTCTGCCCTGCACACTTCTGCTCCTATCTGGGGCTGCCAGGGGCCCACAGAACTCGGTCCTAGCAAAGCCCAGTCCTCCTCCTCGGTTCTCTATGGTCCCAGCAGGAGGCCCACCCAGTGTCAGGCCCCACACAGGTGCATGCTGGGGCCACCCCAAGCCTGTAACCTGAGCACCAGCTTCCATGGCCAGGTGAGGCATCCCAGGTGAAGCCATCCACCCACCCCAGGGGTGCCTGAGCAGAGCCTTGGGCGTCTGGCTTCTTGTCCAGCCATAGCACAGTACCCACTGTCCAACATGTGTAAGACTCTGCTGGGTCTGAATCCTCAACAATGCACAGACCACGTCCTGCCTACACACTCTGNTCCCAGGTGAAGCCATCCACCCACCCCAGGGGTGCCTGAGCAGAGCCTTGGGCGTCTGGCTTCTTGTCCAGCCATAGCACAGTACCCACTGTCCAACATGTGTAAGACTCTGCTGGGTCTGAATCCTCAACAATGCACAGACCACGTCCTGCCTACACACTCTGGAACCCTCCAGTGTCTGAGCCCAGAAAGGACCAGTTGGACTCAGCGGGGTCAGGAAGACGGTGGGTTCCAATCCCAGGGACCCGACTCTGAAGCTATGTTGCCTGCCCTCTCCCTGTTAAACCTCAGCTCTCTTGTTGGGAATGACAGAGGAGGGTGCCTCACCGAGCTCTCAAGATGGGATGACGCCCACAGAGGCCAGCCCAGCGCCCAGCATGCTCTAGGCACCCAGCCTACACAGAAGGATGGGGGGAGAGGGAGGGATGTGGGGTGGGACCCTGGGCAGTAGAGGCTGCGTGGGCGTGGGGGCAGCACTGACCAGTAGGAGTTGATGATTTTGCAGAAGGCCAGCTCGCAGCACATCTTGAGGTTGCCCTGGTGCTCGGGGAGGTCAGCGGCCGAGCACTTGCTTGGGTCCACCTCACAGTTCTCGTCCGACTCATACAGCGCTTTGATGAACTCCCCTGTGGCCGAGAGGGCAGGAGGGGTGGTGAAGACCCAGTGGGCATGCCCCACCCTGACCCTCTTGCCCCCAGTCGGCCCACACCCCCTACCTAGTGCGTCCTGCAGATACTTCTGGCCCACCAGCTTGAGGTACTCCTCGATGGCCTTGGTGGCCAGCGTGTTCTCCCGGAAGATGAGGTGCTCGTTGTCCCCACAGCGGTCCACCTCGGACATCATCAGGTCAGTCAGGAAGTCCTGTGGAGCCAGGTGAGGGGAGTGGACTTGAGCAGGCCTGGCAGGTAAGGCCCCAGGGGTCCAGACCCGCGCTCCCTGGCCAGGAGCCCCTGCTCTGTGAGGCTGCTCCATCGCCAAGCTGCTGGGTCTCACCTGTGGGGGCTTCTGGGGCATGAGAGCAGGGCAGCCTGATGAGGGGATGGGGTGACATCTGAGCTGGACCCCGGATCAGGGAGGCAAGAGCCCCCGCATCATGGACTCAAATCTCTGCTCAGCCCTGCCCCAGCCTGGCGGGGTGACCAAAAAGAGCACCTCCATCCCAGGGCTGAAGAGGACAAACAGGCTGCCCCGCCCCCTCATACAAGCAGCTGCGACCGTCCACCCGTCACCGCGATGAGGTCTCCCACGCCAGACAGGGGCTTGTTCTGTGTAGCCTCAAGGGGAAGGAAGACAAGAGGGAGAGGCAGGCCGGCTGCCCTGGAAGGCAGTGAGCCGGGGCTCAGACAGAGGGAGATGGACCTCGGCTTGGGTGGGAAGGTGGCCTGGCTACGGCACAGCTCCCTCCAGGAGGGAGCCTGAGCCCACGCCTTCCCTCCTGACTGCGGGGTGGCTCACAGAACCTGCTGCACCCCTCCAGGCGGAAACACCCCCATCTCGCAGGCTGCACCTCCTCACACCCACGGCCAGGCTTGTGACCTGGGAAGAAGGCAGGCAGGAGGCAGGGACCCAGGGGCAGTGGGGGCACAGGGCAGGGGCCGGCCAGCACAAAGGCCGGGTGGCTGGCATTGCGCCGGGGCTACTGATGCTCCAGAAATGCCTCACCCAACGTGCCCAACTTTAGGGCCCTCTGACATCACAAGCGGGCCTTGAAATACAGAACCAAACTCTGGGCCCTGGAGACCTGGTTGGCCAATGGAGAAATAAGAGGGCCGGGGTGGGGGAGTAGCAGCTGGTCTCTCCGGAGACCACACAGCCTGAGGACCCTTCCTGACCACCAGTGACCTCTAGGGCCTCCTCCTCTGAACACAGAATAGCAGACGTCAGTACTGCGTGTACCGCTCTGCTCATGCCCACGGCCCTCCTGAGCTCCTGGGGCAGGTGCGAGGCCCAGGCAGGGGTGAGGAGGAGCTCTCCTTAGAGCCAGGACCTGGCTGGAGGTGGTGGTGGTGGGGAAACAGGCACAGAACAGGAAACTGACCTGTCCAAGGCCACACAGCTACCGGGACCAAATCTGGCCTGAGTGTCTTGTTATCAAGGGCCCATTTCTCCTACTGCACTGAGTTGGGGAGGAGGGGGGGCGGGAGATGTGTATAAGAGACAGGCCCCGCGCCCACCCTGACGGCTACATGAGGGGGCGGGGGGATGGGGGAGGAGATGACGGGGGCAAAGCACACCCAAGGCCCTCTCCCGGGACTCGGAGCCCTTGGCACGCGCTCCAGAGAGACGCATCTCACCCCTTAGATCCCCAGGGGCTCAGAACTCGGATGCACATCACCCCAGCAGCCTGATGTGCGGCTGGGGAGCAGCACCCAACAGAAGGTCCGCTGAGGCGCTAGAGCCCCGGCTTCCGTCTCCTTCCACAGTGAGCACCCTGATTTCTCCTGTCTCAGCTATGAGCCTGAGAGCAAAGGTCCCTTCAGATCAGAGTCAGCCTCCCAGGCCGGCCCAGCCCTCAGGGGCCGCTTACTGACAGGACAAACCCAGAGGCAGAAAGGAGGCCGCTGGAGCCCCTGCTGCCACCCTCGGCCTCCCTCCCTCTCCAGGGGAGGAGGTGATCCAAGCACAGAGGAACCGAGTGCCCCGTGCCCACGGAGAAGCACCTCTCCTGGTCCCCCACCATGAGCCCAACGGGCGGGGGCTCTGAAGGGCCCAAAGGCGGCCAGGGCCTTCTGGGTCAGGCAGAGAGAGAGAGTGAGAGCCCTGGTGGACTGCGCACCCTGGGCTCTGCTTGGGGGCTGAGGCCTGACCCCCAACCTGCGTCTCCCCCCAAGCCCAGGCTGAGGGCTCGGGACCTCGACCAGGGAGGGCAGCCCCTCACCCCTACCACAGGCCACAAGTCATGCCGCGTCTGGAGGGCAGAGGCTCACCCCCGGGGCAGGCACCCAAGGCCTTCTGCAGTGTGGATAGACCCCATGTTCAGCCTTTCTCCACTGCACCCCTTTTGAGCAGCTCCCCCAAGGCCTCCCCCCAAGGCAGGGGGAAGGGTGGAACCAAGTTCTGCTGTGCTAGGCAGGTAGGCCTGTGGAGCCTTCCAGAAGGAGCCGACCTGTCTGCAAAGATGAGTGAGTGGGTGGAGCTGGGCGTGGCCTGGCAGGGAGGCAGGTGGAAGGCGGTGGGGGGGGCCCTCCAGCCCTGGAGCAGGGCCTGCTGGATGGCCCGGGCAAGCTTTGCTCCAGGGGGCTCCAGAGCTGGGGCGGCTGCCCTCCAAACAGACAGTGGCTGTGTGCCCCGTGTCCATGCACTGGGAGTTGGGGGGAGTCTGGGGCTCAGACAGCGGCTGCACCCTGGCCGTCAACTGCTGCGATGTGTGATAACTCAACACGCCAGACGTGTGTGTCTGGGCTCCCCTGGAGCCTCAGGGAGGGGCCAGCCCCCTGGGGCAGGGGGGAGGCCCTAAAACCACTTCTTTGCTGCAAGCCGTGTTGCAGACCACGGGCTCCATACCCGCCTCTGTGATCAGCTCCAACCACGGAGGGGGTGCACAAAGCCTCCACCCATCAGGATGGAGCTCCAGATTTAGCCAGCTCCAGATTGAGGGGGCCCACCTAGCAATGACTGGTGCCTCCAGCAGAGCTGAAATCCATGACGTGGACGCGGGGACCGGCAGGTCTTCTGGCGTCTGTCCCCCAGCCTTCCATGGGGCCCGCGGGAGGCGGCGTCCCACCCAAGGCCCGCGCACCTACCTTCACCTTGCCCGTGCTCTGCAGGATGTGCACCAAGGCCGATGCCATCTCCTCCTTGGTCTTGGCGCTGAGGATGGGCTCGAGGGCAGCGCAGAGTGCCAGGTAGTGGTTGGTGATGTGCTCGGCGAACTCCTTGTACATCTCCATGGGCAGGATGGTGATGGTCTGGTAGCGCGCCTTGATGCGGATCATGGGCCCGGGGCCCTTGCCGCCCTTGGGGTTGGGCGTCACCACCGGGTACCACTTCTCCACGAACTGCCGGCCGGCCACGGAGGCGGCGGGCAGGCTCACCAAGCCCAGGTAGCTGCTGCGCTCCTTCTTCTTCTTCTTGTCGGTCTCGCGGTACAGGTGGACGGTGACCGTGCGCAGGGGCGGCAGGTTGTGGAACTCGAAGTGCTCGCCCCAGAAGACGTTGTCGGTCTTGAGCTTGCCCGTGGTGCGCGCGTACAGCACGTCGTCCAGGCACAGCTCGCACAGGTACTTCTTCTTGGCCGGCAGGTCCTTGGCCTCTATCACCCACAGCTTCAGAATGTGCTCCACACGCCGGCTGTTGTCCTGCACACGCGTGGGCGGGGAGAGGGGCGCAGTTACCAGGAGCCTTGCGCCTGGGCCCCTGCCCAGCCTGGAGCTGGGAAGAGCGCTCAGAGCTGGTCAGGGCCAGCTCTGGAGTCTGAAGGACGTGGGGCCAGATCTCTGCTCTGCCTCATACACTAGCTCACTGACCTTGGGCAAGCAACCATCTATGATCATCTAAGCCTTAAGTCCCTCCGTCATACAAGTCCACAAGCTGAGAGCAAGTTAAGAGGCCAGCACGATGCCTGGCACGTGGTGGCCGTTGACTGGCTCTTGGGAAGCTTGCTGGTCCGCAGAGTCACATGGAGACAAGTACTGCTGAGGTCCTTCCTCAGTGATGGCACGGTGACCAGGACTCAGCTCCAGGCCGAGTCGGCCAGAAGCAGCGATGACAGCTGGGGAGAGGCCTGGGGGCAGTGGGAACACTGGGCAGTGGGTGCCAGCCTGGGCTGGCAGTGCTTGCCTGGAGGAGGGGACTGGTGGCTAAGCTAGGCTTGGAGGGCTAGGCAGGCATTGGCCATGGCGGGGAAGGGGGCACAAGAGTTCCAGACAGGACACCGGCATCCAAAAGGCCGACCCTGGGTTCCCTGGCCTGGCCTCCCCAGTGTGCAGCTCAGCCTCTTTCTGAGCCCAGCACTATGGCCCGCTCCGGCCCCAGCCACACCCCAGTCCCAGCCCCCTCCAGAGCCCCCGCCCTCTGCTCGCTCGAGTCGGAGCCTGTGCCCTGCTCGGGGTGCAGCCTCTGCCCCATGCCCTGGGGTCCGGGGACACAGGCCCACCTTGTTGGGGTGCACGGCTCGCCGCAGGTTCTCCATCCACTTATCCCGCTCGGCTGCTGATCGGCAGGAGAAGCACTTGCTTCCTGAGGACGTCGTCACCTGCAGGGGTAGCACAGTGTCATGGGGAGGGGGAGGCACGATGGAGGACCTCCAGGGCTGGGGCGGGGGGAGGGACCCCGGCTGCCAGGTCTGACGGCACCGCAGCCTCAGGGAGGAGTCAGGACGAGAAGCACGGTGCCCTCTGGATTTTATGTTTGCAGGTGGTGCCCCGAGGCCTGTGTTCCCAGAGTAGGATGATGACAGGACAGTGTCCAGCCCCATGCCATCTGGCGCCTGAGTCCTGCCTCGGGGCCCTCTGTCCTCAGGAAAGCATCTCTCTGAGTCCACCCTCATTCTCCCGGAGATGGTGGAGACAGAAGGCACGGGCTCCTGCATGAATCGGAGGACCCTGAGGTCTCCCTCTATCGCAGGAGCCACAGGCACCGCAGAGGCAACCGCGGGTCAGCCTGAGGGTCGCCTCGGTCCTCAGCTGACACCTGCTGACGATGCTTCTCTTGCTGAATGTGATGGCAGTGATGGTCACAAAGGGCTAACCTATTTGAGGCCAGACTACAGAACTGAGAATGCTCTCTCTGGGTGTGCTGGGCCCTGGAGTCTGTCCTGGAACCCTTACCCTCCCCGCCCTGTCTGGCTTGCTCATCCTCCCATCTTCTCTGGGAGAGGAAGCCCAGCCCAAGCTGCCCTTACTCTGTCCCGCTGTCCCCTGCACCTTGCTGAGGGCCCTATCCAGCCATTCATGGGCCATACAAGCCACAGCATCTCCTGCTTTACACAAGTGGGCAACTACATCAGGCGCCCCCAACCCCAGACAGAGAAGTCGGAGCCCAGGAGGATTCCAGTGGGGCCAGGAGTCCTGAACCAGAAATAGCACCCAAGGGGGCACAGGGCTGGGGCAAGGTGCCAGCTACCACCCCAGTCTCCCCTGGAGCTGGGGGCGCCAGGAGGTTGCCACAGCAGTTCCATGCTCATGCCTCTATCGGAAAGCTCCCCTAATTATGCAAGATCGTCAGGGGTGGGAGGCTTCCCAGAGACAGAGGTGGGAAGAGAAAACGAATAATTAGAGAAGCAATTAGGAACTCCCAGGAACACCTGCGACATTAGTTACCCGGGTCCCGACTTGGCCTTGTGAGCTCTGACATCTCTGGGCCAGATTCCCCGTCTACAGGGGGCACTGGACAGGGATCCCCAGGGAACAGCCTGGCCGGGTGAGGTGGCAGCCCCTCTGCCCTCACACCTCGGGTCACAGAACAGCGGGGCATGAAAAGATCCTGGCTCTTGCTATGCACAGGCCAGAGAAGGGGGTGCTCTCTCCATGCCCCCACACCACACTGGAGGGGTTTCGCAGAGAGATGAGCAGGTTTGAGCCAGTCCACATACGCCTTGGATGGCCCTTCCACCAACTCGGGACTCCTTCACATCCCCACGTGGGGGACAGTGCTGGTCAGTCCCCAAGGAGACCACAAGGCAGGAATGAAGCCCTCATCTCCCAGCTCCACTTGGTCTCTTGGGAGTCCAAAAGCTCTGACAGTTTCTGGCCACTGTCCCCAAAGAGTGGAGGCCACAGGACACTCCAGGAGGGCGGCTGAAGGAGACCTGGCCTCTTGCAGGAGGACACCTGGGCCTGCCCCGTCCTGCCACCCCCCCCCACTCCAGACCCACCTCGAAGCAATAGTCCTGGCCCAGGATGCTGCTGTGCACGGGCTTGATGACCACCTCCTCCTCCATGCTGAGGTCCAGCGCCTCCACCGCGCTGCTGGGGCTGAGCAGGGACTCGTGGGAGCGAGACTCTTTCAGCCTGGGCATCAGATGAGACCTGGGGGCGGGCAGCAGGGGTGTCAGGTCAGCCTGCCCTGTCCCCTCCCTTCCCCTCTTCTCCCAGGAGGCCTGCCCAGAGCCCCCTGCAGAGGCCATCACACCCCTCAATGCCCACAGTCCTTTCTGTCTTAAGGCAGATTCAGGGGTGTTGGGGGGTGATGGTGGTGCTGGAGTCAGAGACCCACAGGGAAGAGCAGGCCCAACCCAGGCAGCCTTCCAGGGTTGGGTACCCTCCCCACCCTCCGGTCCCCTTGCAAGACAGAGGCAATCGCCCTGTCCCAACATTTCTCCAGGCCGCCACTGCCGACGGAGCCCTTCCGCATTCCCAGCACACCCACTCTACCGGCCCCAGGTGAGGCAGCTGTGCTGTGGGACTGTGTCCCCTCCTTACACCCGAGGGCCATGAGGCTCAAAATGGAAGGGATGGAGCCATCTCTGCAGTGCTGAGAGGCACTCAGTGAGCGCCAAGAGGCAGACAGCGTGCATGCGCTGGGGCTCGGGGGCCAGGCCAGGGTCAGGGGGCCCAGCACAGATGGGCCCTGACAGACTGGCCGTGGACCTGGGCCCACTGTCACCTGCTGTGTGGCCCTGAGCAAGTCACTTCCCTGAGCCTCGGTTTCCCCTTTCCATGGAAAGCATCTCCGATGGCACCTGGTGCTCGATGGAAGTCCACCCAGAGGGTGGACTTTGCCTCTAAAGGTCCCTTTCCAGAGTCAACACGACACAGTAGGCAAGACACCGGGGCCCCTCTCCCACAGCCAGGGCACAGGAAAAGCCAGAGGACCAGCCAGGCCTGCTAAGACCACCCCAGGGCAGAGGCTGGGCAGGCCATGGCCCTATGCAGGTCCAAACTCTACGCTTAGCTCACCTAGACCTCCCCAGCTCCAACACCCTCCAGCCATTCAGCTCCTGGCCTCCAAAGGTTAAGCCATCACGTCTCCCTGCCTCCCGCTAAAAAAGACCCTCCCTCACTCAGGTCAGTGAGGCGTGTTAGGACCACCACACATCTCCCCTCGGGGCACACACCCTGGAACCCATTTCCACAAGCACCTGCAGTAAGAGAAGCCAAGGCCCCTAAGTGTGGACCCAGGAGTTCAGAGATGAGCTGGACTGGCCCTACCCAGAGGGCATCACAGGCTGACTGACAGAGGCCACGCTCCAGCCCCAACACTCTGCATCTCCCCTGGCAACGGTCCTCTTGTAGGCGCGGCATGGGAGTCAGAGCTGGAAATGGGATCTCGGCTCTTGTGGAGCCCACACCAAGAGCCCCGGTCAGGCTCCCCCTAAGTGCTCCCCCATGCCCAGCAGGAAGCAGGCACAGGGCAGGGCTCCGGTTGGTCGCTGGAGCAGAGCCAATGCCCTCAGGCAGGACTTCTGAAGGCTCCCAGGGGAATGGACCAGAGAGAAGCTAAGAGACAGGCTTAAAACCGATTGGAACCCACCCAAACCTCCCCAGGACCCACTCGAGAACTAAGGCCAATGGCATGCACAGCTGTGGTACCCCTGCACTTCCAGTGCCCTCTCTGGGAGGCAGCACTGCGTACACGCAGACACACACACACTGCCACGCCACTCACACCACACCACTCCCCTCGAGGCGCTGACAGCCTTCTTACCATGACAAGCCCCCCAGGTCCTGCTCGAGTGGCCCAACCTCCTTTCCCCTCCCAGAGCTGACCAGCGCTGAGGGTGGTGCTGCCGTCCACGGAGCTGAGATTCCACTCTGGNCGAGGCGCTGACAGCCTTCTTACCATGACAAGCCCCCCAGGTCCTGCTCGAGTGGCCCAACCTCCTTTCCCCTCCCAGAGCTGACCAGCGCTGAGGGTGGTGCTGCCGTCCACGGAGCTGAGATTCCACTCTGGGCCTCCCTCCTGGAACGCGGCTCCATAGCTCAGTGAAAGGGACGCCCTGCCTCAGACACCAGGTAAACCACCCAGCCTCCGATGGGCTGGGACTCAGGCCCCCAGACCAGCTGTCTGGGGCTGAAGACCCAGCCCATCGACCAAGATCGGGCTGCTTTCTGGCCCAGCCCGGAAACCCCTGCCAGGTAAGATGCTGGGAGTGGAGGGGGTGGAGCACAGACCCAGGAAGTATGGGGAGGAGCTGGCAGGCTGGGGCCGCCTCCTGCCTGGGGCACCTGAACCAGCCAGCTGGGGAAAGGCAAGGGAGAGCCGTTCTATGGACTGGGCCTGTCCAGGGAGACCCCGGTGGTGGTGGGGGGTGGGGGGGAGTGTCCTGGTTCTACAGGCCCAGGAGGCCTGGCACACCCAGGGCAGACCCCAAAGCAGCCAGAGCCTCCTGGAGCCTGTGGCTGCAGACCCCTTCTCCTCCTTCCCCACCATCCTGCTCCGCGAACATGCCCCGGCTGGCCCGGGCTGCACGGGAAAGGTTCCTGATGGCACGGAGGTGCTGTGGGAAGCTTGCAGCGGAGGCATCCTGGGCCAGCCCTGACCCTCCCCACCTCCCAGGGAGTCTCTCAGTGGCAGGACCTGGAGCAGGGGCCCCACCCAGCCCCTGCAGCCCAAGCTGACCAGGAGGAGGAGGAGGGGTGGGGTCTGGGTCCCGGGAGGGCCAGTGGCCACTCCTAGATCTCCAGGGGCTTCTGGGACAGGAGTCAAGGGCTGGGCTCTGACCACTGCCCCGTAGTGGGGAGACCCAGTGGGCCTGTGCTCTCTGACTCACATGCAGATGCTCAGTCTTTCCTCTCACCTGAAGCCTACCTGCCCCTGAGCTCCCCACAAGGCTCGTGGGGGAAAAGGGCACCTACCCGTCTGGGCCTGGCTTGCAGCTCTGGGCCCAGAAGGAAGCCAGCCTGCTGTGCCCCCGCAGGGTGGGGCCTCCTGGCAGAAGGAGTCTGTCCATGGAAGTGACTGCTAAGATGACTGACTGGGGCTCAGGGAGGGGAAAAGGTCACGTGGACACTTCCTGGACCCAGGAGGCCCACCTCACAGCCTAAGAGCCACCTCTTCCAGGAAGCCGGCCAGCTCTGTTCCAGGCTCACAGCACAGCACCCCTAACGTTCCACTCAAGGACTCCAGCCCCATCCATCACCACGGCAGGCTTCAACCCAGCCCGCCTCTGCTCTGGCCAGCATTTTTGAGCACTTCCTTTCTCACCTCCAGCCCCTGCCTTGTCCCAGGATGGGCCCGAAGCCCATCGGGGGAGGGAGGGCAGGCACAGGCCATCAAACGCTGCCAGACTCCACAGGGGCAGCGAGTGGGCACAGTGTCCCTTCCCAGGAAGCTTGGTAAGGCGATGAGACGGTGCCTGCTCCTGCCCTGCTCATGGGCGCCCACCTCCTCTAGGTCAGGGCACTCGGCTGGTCACATTCCACGGCACACAACTCTGCCAGGAACACTCACCTGCCCATTTCACAGAAAGGTAAGATGGGCTCGGGGAGCGGCAGTCCCTGGATCTGCCCAAGGCTCCTGCAGGCAGGGGGACCGGTTGGTCTGGGAGCCCCGCCCATGGCTGTCCTGTGTGGTATGGGGGCCTGGGCTCAGAGGCTACCGTATGCAAGGCCCACACCTGGGTCGGGCCCTTCCTTGCTGCCCTGAGGCTGGGGTGGGAGAGAAGGTGGCCCAGCATGCCCACGGCATGGTCTCCCCCAGGGACCTCCCATGGGCTCTGGGGACCAGAGTCTCGGTCCTTGGTGAGACGGCACCGAAGAGGGCAAAGGCCTTCGCAGGGGGCTCTACTCCCACAGCCCAGGTTTGGGCTACTTCTCACGCAACCCTGCCAGGGACGCCGCATGACCGCGCGTGTCAGAGAGGCTACAGCCCCGGGCTGTGGGCTCTGCGTGCCTGGCCCTCCTCCCCGGGCCTGGCCTGCCCTGGGCCGCGCCCGCAGGCACCACCACACACAGCGCTTGGCTGAATCCTCACAGGCTGAGGGGTGGACAACGACCCTACCCCGGAGTGGCCTCCCCCCATAAAGCAGGTGACCTGCCCAGGGCCTCAGCTCCCTCCTGGTGTCACTTCGCACCCCAGCAACCCCGACCCCCAGGGACCCTTTTCCTTATCTGAAACAGAAAGGACTCTTTGTCTCAAATGGAAATAAATGGTAACAAGCACAGAGGATGGTTTGCAGGGAGAGGCACTCCCCCAGGCGTTGGAGTCATGAAGAGAGGGTTTCCCATCAAGGCCATATAAGCTCAGCTGCACCCCTGCTGGCCAGGATCCACCTCACCCTGGGCTCCTCTTCCCTGGGAGTCACAGTTCCCTCAGGCAGGCCTCCTTGGCACCCAGCAAAACCTTCAATACCCAGCAAAAGCACCTCTTCTTCCAGGCAGCCTTCCCAGACTCCCTGGGCAGAGATGGACCCCAAACCCTGACAGTTATCAGGCTGTGCTGGAAGGCCCATGGCAGAGCAGTCTCCTCGCCAGGCAGGAGGCTCCTCATGCGGAGGGCGGCATCTGGAGCAGGGCTAAGATTCAGGGCCCCGGAGTTCCAGGACCAAGGCCCCGAGATCAGCTGAGTCATGGGGAGGGAAGGAGGGCAGCTGGGATGGAGGAGAATCCGCTCTCAGCCCTCAGACGCTGGCGAGCAGGAGAAGCAACAAAGCGACCCAAGCGCTGGTCTTGGGGGCAGCTGCACCCCGCGATTGTCCCAGACCCAGCTCATCTCTGGACCCTCAACCGCCCCCAGCCCCTGGAGGTCCCCATGTCGCCCTTTCCCCACCTGGGCCAGCTGCTCAGGAGGTGTTTACCTGTACTCCCCATGCATGGAAACCTCACAATTCCCCGAAAGGAAGAATCGGGGCATGCCACGATTCTCAGGCCACAGGCAGGAGAGGCAAGGCCACAGGGGAGGAAGGCTGCCCTGCCCTGCCCTGCCCTGCCTCTGAGAGATGTCCTGGTTCAGGCCCAGGGGCAGCTGAGGGGGACAGCACCCTCACACCGGATGGGCCCCTCTGCCCTGCCCCTGCAGTCTCATAGTGCTTCAACCTGGGGTTGAGCCCTCCCTGCAACTCTGCCCCCCACACAACACCCCCTAGCAAGTGACCCAGACTCTCCTCTGCGGCAGGTCCCGGAACTCCCACCCTCTGGCAGCCTCTGTCTGTGCTGTCTCCTGAATGAGTCCCACCTTCCCTCCAGTCTCTCTCACCCGACAACGGCCTTCTTTCTCGGCCTTCTAAGCCCAGTCTGAACGTGGCCATCATCACACGGTCCCCGGTCTCCCTGGACAGATGAGCGCTCACACCCAGATCGGGTGACTGAACACCAGTCCGCACACTTTCCCACCCGACTCCTTACCCGATTCTCATGAGAACCTGTCAGGACCAAGGGACTGCACCTCAGAAAGGCCAGGCAGCTCGCCCAGGATGGCACAGGTGGCAAGTGGTTGAGGGGGACCCGAGCCCCACCTGGCAGACTCCGAGCCTAACGGCATCCGCCCAAGCCTCCATCTCCCCACTGGCAGCCTTCTGGGGCCACAGTCAGCTGACCTGCTCACCGTGACCCCTCACTCGAGGTCAGGGAGGAAGAAACCAGGGGGCTGGCTGGGGTCGGACAGCCTGTGCCCGGGTCCCGGGGAAACATGGGCTTGCCACAGGCGCGGGTGGAGCCAGGGCTGGAGATATGGCCAGGCCCCAACAGCAGTCCATTGTGAGGGCGGGCAGCGGGAACAAGGGGACATTGTCCTGGCTCCAGGGCCTCGGCCTTATCTGATAGCCTTCCAGCCAACCCACGAGCTATTTTTCAACTCCATCCTTTCTTCTCTGAAAAGGTTAGTGACACAGAAGTTTAGCAAATTCCCTATTATTTCAAGGAGGGAGGAGACTTGAAAATAAAACGTGTGATAATTGAAAAGCCCTGTGAGACCAGAAGGGGAGGCGTCTCCAGCTGCGGCGGGGTGAGCGGAGCGTGGGACTGGATGGCCTGGAAAGGCAGAGGCTCAGAACCGCCTTCCCCGTCTCAAAGGGGCAGGGGGAGCTGCCGTGCATGCCGCCAGCCGGTGGGGCCGGGCCAGGACGGGCGATTCCAGCTAGACACACTGTCCCTGGGCTGGGTGGGCCAGCCCAGTCTGCATTCAGAGGAGAGGGCACGCTGTCTCTGGAGGCCTTCAAGGAGCTGGAAGCTTTACATACGCTGAGGAGGGGACTTGCTGGGGACTGTTGGCGTAACAAACCGGCAGTGGAGTAAGCCCCAGGGGGAAACATACAGCCACACCCCTGCAGCTGGGAACAGGCAGGAGAGCCTAGTGTCAAGGGTGCTGGGTACAGGAGCACATCCAGTCTCCATTCCCTGTGAAACACACAACCCCGAGTACTTTTAACATGTTGCCCAGGCCTCAGTGTCCCCGACTCTAAGTGGGGAGAGCTGACATACCTTCCCCCCGGGGCTGCTGTGAGGTCAACTGAGACAAGGCCAGGGAGCTGGGGTCAATGCCAGTGGCCACAGCGGTTACTCAGGCCGGCCCCTGCTCTATTCACTGCCTCATGCCAGGCAGCCCTGTAAGGAGCGAGGGCGCAGCTGTGAACAGGCTGATTAAGAGTTACCCATGTTGTAGCGAGGCTGACGTTTCTAGGGTAGCTGACGCTTCTGTGTCTGGGGTGGTGAGGTGGGGGGGGGTTTGTGGGCAATTCTCTGTTCCTTTCCCCTGACCACTCAAACCTCCTACCTTTGCCAGGTCTGTTTCCCCCACCCACAAACAAACTGCACCTACCCAAATGCTCTGGGATGCTTTCAAAAACAAACAACCCCCCCCCTGCCCCCCAAATAAAAACTCTTAACTTCCTAAAGTGAAAGGATGAAAGAGGGTGTCTGGAGGGGGCAGGAGACCCCACGGAGGGGCCACGTGAGCCCCTCTGCCTGGGACTCCGAGCACAGACTCCCCCAACCTCTCACTTTCCTGCCTGTGTGGTCTTGGGTCACTGCCCACAGCCAGGCCTGGAAAGGGCAGACACCTTGGACAAGGTTGGTCTCCACGGAGGAGGCACCCACTGCAGGGCTGGCAGGACCCGGACTCTGGAGTCAGGTCAGAACATGCCAACCGTGCTCCCGCCTGTCACAGGCAGGCAGGTCCAGGGAGCTGAGCCCACAAGGGGGAGGAGCGGGTCCTGGGCACAGTCAGGGTGAGGGCGCTGACCTCCTGGGAGTCAAGCAGCAGGACACACACAGGGCAGCCCCCCTCCCGCTACACACGCACCCAGGACACCCAGCAGGGGCATCTCTTCCCCAGGCCCGGCCTGCCCTGTTGGCCTGGGAACCGCTGGGGTTCCAGGGGCAGGGAGAAGAATGCAGCTGTCTGGTGGTCCCCAGGGCCTTGGGGAGACAGAGCCTGTCCTTAAAAGGCAGGGAGGTTGGCTGCCTGGCCTGGGAAGGTTTCCTGAGATGACAGCGCCTGGAGGCATGGCCCCTGTCAACCAGGGTTCTCGCCATCCAAAGCCAAGGGGCAGATGCCAGCTGTCACTGGAGCTGGTGTGACCCCGTCCCCATGCGCACACTGAGCTGGGAGCTCCCTGGGCTGGGAGGTGCCCGGTCTTCGGCCTCGCCCCACCCTGGAAGCCTGTGCCTCCCTGACACCGCACGGCTCAGCTGGAGGAGGAGGGTCCACGCCCGTGACCGAGACAGAAGGCCAGGATGGCTCATCACAGGCCACGGCTCCATGCAGCCCAAAGCCCGGCTCCTGTGGTGCCCCGTGTACACTGAATGAGTGACGCCATGGCAGCCTGCACACAACAGACACAGAGTGCCTACCACATGCCCAGCTCTGCTACAGGTATTCTTTCCAAGGTACACACACCATCGGAGGGCCTTCTCCCAACCGCCCTGCATGAAAGGAGGGATCGCCCCAGCAGGAAGAGGGTAAAGAACTCAACCAGACCTGATGAGCCCTGGCTCATGGGGCAGCCCTCCTTGGACACAGCCTGTCAATCTACAGGACGGGATGCAGCAGGCTTCAGGACACCAGAGGAAACTGAGGCTGGGAGAGGAGGGGCTTGGCTGGGGGCGCAGCGTCAGGAAGTGAGAGACAGGAGCCCAGTGGCCCGATCAGCCTCTGCTGGGACAGTCTGGTACCCACCCCACACCGGGCCAGGCCTGGTCGGGGACCCAGTCAGCCTTGCACCCTGGCAGGGCCCGGCCTCTCACTGGGAGGGGAGGGGAACCTGGCCGGCGGGTCCTGGGCTCCTTTCTCTTCCTCTCCGCCTTTGATCCGCCTGGATCAGCAGGGCCCTGAACAAGGTCCGACCTCTCTCCAGGCTGCTGCGTCTTCACTTCACAGACTACGGCCAAACCCCCAACTGTCAACTCCCCATTAACATAAGGGACCACACGCCAACCACATCCATTCCTCCTCCCGCCACCTGCAAGCCGGTAAGCGATACCTCCTTCCCTGTTGGTCACCTGACCCACAACGGCTTGGGAAGAGACCACCAACATGAGTGGTGTTGATGGCAGCCCCCCGAGCAGGAGGGGCACCCCTCAGCATCTTGACCATCCCCCATGCCCCCTTTCTAATTCTGCAGCATAATGGACTTTTCAGAGGACATTCAGGAACACATTTACCTCCCCACAGCCCCACGTCATTTTGGGGTTGGGGGTGGGGGGTGGGCAGGAAGGGCAAGGGGCACACAGAGAGAGAAGAAACAAACCACTTTCCATCTATTCCCCCAAGTTATCCTGCAGCCTGAATAATTTCGGGTTTTTAATCAATAGCTGTCAGACTTGTCAAATTACTTTGGGGACCGCAAAGCAGTTTTTAAACATTCATAAACCTCAGTAGAACAGCGAAGTGCCCTGAATTTTAAGAGAAGAGCATCTGAGGAACACTCACTGAACAGGATGGGATTTGGGCAAATGGAAAGTGAGCTGAGGGCTGGGTGCTCCTCTTGCTTCTGAGTAGGGACAGCTCCCTACCTCACCCCACCCCAGGTCCCCAGGAGAAACTGTCCAGCCGCTCAGCAAGACTAAGCAGAGTGAGCCCCCAAACCCCAAGGTCCCCGCGGAAAGCACCCCCACGTGGGAGCACCCCTACGTGGGAGCACGGCACCAGCCCCATCTGGTGCACCCCCGCCCTTGCCAGGCCCAGAACACCAGGCTGCTGCCTGTCTGGGGCTGGACAGCAAGGCTCTTCACTTGGAGGACCCTGATGAAGGGACAGTGCTGTCCCTTCCTGTGAGCCCAGGCTGCACCCTGCTCCTCCCTGCACGTGTGAACACGCCCCTACATCCCCTTGGCCCCATGGATCGCACTGCGGATCATGTAGAGTGCGACTAGCTTACGACTGGCTCCCCCACCTCCACTGGGACCATAAATACCTCCAACAGCTGCCTCGGGCCCTGGGGACTCATGACCCAAGTGGGAAAGGATGATGAAATGAAAAAGAAGTGTGAACTGAAGAACCAAGGACTTCCACTCCCCAAGGAAACAACTTCCTCGCTGGCTCATCTAATTCATCCCAGCTCTCCACTTCCAGGAAGCCCTCCTAGCTCAGCGGACCCCTCTGAAGAACGTCATCATCTCCCCTCTCCCCTCCTCCACCCGAGACACAAGTGCCATGCCAGGTGGCCTTCTGGTGCGTTCACATTACAGTGACAAGGTGACCTGGGGACTGTCCTTCCCCCATGCCTGGGCACTAAGCTTCCTGCCTCAACCAAAGATGGATCACTTGTCAACACAGCCAAGCCCCTGGCATCCTGTGGCTGATGTCTGGTATAATGTGGTAACCTTCCTTAAAAACACATACATATACACTCCTCTGCCTTCGGTCAAATTCATTAACCTGCATGCCTCAGTTTTCTCATCTGTAAAGTGGGGGCAACACCACCTTCGGTGCTATGGGTGTAACCTGACATGCAGGAGCCCTGTTTTCCCAGGGCTTTCTGCCCTTCCTGCCCTGCAGCACTTTAGCTTTAAGTAGGCACCTCCCAGTTCCTATTTAAGGAGTGACGGGCATCGTAGGCTCTGGTGCTGCTGCTGCTAAGTCACTTCAGTTGCGTCCAACTCTGTGCGACCCCATAGACGGCAGCCCACCAGGCTCCCCTGTCCCTGGGATTCTCCAGGCAAGAACACTGGAGTGGGTTTCCATTCCCTTCTCCAATGCACGAAAATGGAAAGTGAAAGTGAAGTCGCTCAGTCCTGTCCAACTCTTAGCGACCCCATGGACTGCAGCCCACCAGGCTCCTCCGTCCATGGGATTTTCCAGGCAAGAGTACTGGAGTGGGGTGCCACTGCCTTCTCCGTAGGTTCTGGCAGCAGTGTCGATTTCCTGTCCTGTCACTGCTTAGGACAGGGGGCTCTGTGGCTTCAGGGAGACAAGGAGCAAAGACATGAAGGAGAAGGGGCACCAGTCCAAGGGAGCGTAGCCCTCAGGGCCTCTCGGCTTTCTCACCTGACAAATAGGCTGCCCTCACCTCCTCCAGGAGCCTGTTGGAGGTCTGTTACGCTAACACCCCCACCCTGGTTTGAGCTAACCCGGCACCCCAGTATACAGTTACTGGGCGCCTCTCCAGTATGCCAGCACTGAGCCTGGGGCGCCTAGGGAGCCTGGTTCCCCATCCTCCCAAAGTCTGGCATCGGGAGTCCCAGCGGGGCCTCAGAGCTCCGATTCCCAGACTGAAACTTGCGGGAGACAGCTGGGGTGGGTGGCTGCCAACAAGCCACCGGCTCCCAGGTCGCAGGCACAGGCACGGACTCATGGCAAGCCCGGCTGCCAAGTTCCTCCTGCTCCCAGTGACCTCGGCGATTCCAAGCCATCCGTGGCTCTCCTCACCCTGCCTCACCCGTGACACCCTGCACACCTCAAAGTGCCCTGGCGCCCTGCTTAAAGGACTCCACATCGCTGCCGCTTAGGGGTCCAGCCACCCAACCTCAGTTAAGAAAACACACCCTGAAGCCTTGAGGGGCTTCCCAAGGCCAGAGAGGGTGCCAGGCTCCAAGAGCCCACCTTCTTCTCCCACCCCACACTGCTGACTCTAGGATAAGATAGCCCTGCCTGTCATTTGCCACTGGGCCATGGGATTCTGACTGGTAAGGCTATACACGGTAAATACAGCCTCCGAGGCACATCCCAACTCAGGCATCCTGGGTTTCACACCTCCACCTAGAACACACGCAGGAGGCCAGTGAGCCTTACCCGTCGATGCCTGGCTCAAAGACCACCACCTCCGTGCCGCCCGCCCATCCCAGCTGAACTGACTCTTCCCCCCAGGGCTTCCCCTCTACACTCCGCCCCCACGGAAGCAGAGGCTCAGGGAAGTCCAGGAGCTTGCCCAAGGTCACAGTTCACAGGCACTGGGGCAAGGGCTGGAGGCCTGGCATCCGGGCTCCAACTCCAAACTCTTTCTGCTGCCTGTCAATGCCTTTGAGGCTTTCACCAAAGCTACAGAAACCATGTGATCAGACACACCAACTTTCAGGTAACTTAGAAAAGTTGTGTGTCACCAGACCTCCACTGAGAGCCGCCTGCGTCAGCTCCTGTGTCACCTGTCCAGACAACAGCGAGAAGGCCACTAGCTGGTAGGGGTCGGCAGTCCCCCAGCCGTGGCAGTGAAGGCGGGCAGGGCTTAGGACCACGAGACTTGTGAGAAGCCAGGCACAGGGCTGGCTTCACCTGCAGAGCACCAGCTTGCTCTCCTCCACAGGGCAGTACCAGACAAGCCAAACCCCGATTTCTCCCGAGAGGGGTAACTTCCTGGGCACACGCTGCTGCACCACAGGGTCCTGACGACTGTCGGAAGCATTTAAGCTGGAGCAAAACACACCCAAGCTCAATCCCACGGTGGCCTCCGGATCAGGGACCAGACCGAGGCAGGGAGACCGAGAGAGAGAGAGAGAGACAGAGAGAGAGAGAGATGCTGGCCGGGGGCTGGGGCTGGGGGCGAGCTGACACGGCCCCTGAACCCCAGCGCAGCCCCACCCAGCGCAGCCCTGGACTCAGTGATTCCGAGCAAAGGCCGGGCTCATTTCCCGGTTCTCGGAGCAGTCACAGCGGCCCCTGGGCTTGCTCACAGAAAGGGGCCACTGACACTGGATTTCCTCTCTTTTAAAAACTAAAAACAGCAACAACTCTCCTCCGTTTCTCGCTTTTTTGGCGGGCCATCCTAATTGCTTCCACATTCTGGGCCGGCGGGAGATGCCTGCAGCAGGGCAGAGACACCATCGCTGGGGAACAGCCGAAGCCCTCCACCTCTCTGCCGGGCCACTCCCACGCGCCTCGGTTAGTTGCTCCCTGGGCCCGAGAGGCTGCTCAGGGGCCAAGGCTGGCAGCCACCCCACCGCCCCCCCGCCCTCTTCCCCGGCCTCCCTCATCCCGACCTCCGCTCAGGCCATCAGGTCACTCACCATCCCTCAGTGCGGCCACCGGGAAACCGAGGGGCCGGGCCAGCCACCCCCGCTGCCCGCTGTCCCCCACCGGGCCCAGCCAGTCCAACCCCACTCTGGTCCTAGACATACCGCTCCAGCCCTGTCCGCTGGGACTGAACATGGCTAGTTAAACAAAGGCTAAGTTCCAACTCTCTGTAATGTGCTTTTAAAGGGCCAGTGTCCCACTTGGGGTTGCTGAGGACTTAAAGGCACAGCTCCCTTTTACTGTACAGGATACAACACAGCAAAAATCCCCAAATCCCTCAAAAGTCAGGATCAGATTAGAAGTCTCGGGAAGATTTTAGACAAAATGCCCAATAGTAAAAATCCAAATTCATCTGTTGTCGTTCACTTGCTAAGTTGTGTCCGACTCTTTGCGACCCCATGGAATGCAGCAGGCCAGGCTTTCCTGTCTTTCACTATCTGCCAGAGTTTGCTCAAATTCACGTTCATTGAGCCGGTGATGCTATCTATCCACCTCATCCTTTGCCGCTCTCTTCTTTTGCCTTCAACTTTTCCCAGCATCAGTCTTTTCCAATGAGCTGGCTCTTTGCATCAAGTGGCCAAAGTATTGCAGCTTCAGCGTCAGTCCTTCCAATGAATATTGAGGGTTGATTTCCTTTAGGTTTGACTGGTTTGAGCTCCCTGCTGTCCAAGGGACTCTCAAAAATCTTCTCCACCATGACAGTTCAAAAGCATCAATTCTCTGGTGTTCAGCCTTCTTTATGGTCCCATTTTCACATCTGTACACGACTACTGGAAAAACCAAAGCTTTGACTAGATGGTCCTTTGTCGGCAAAGTGACGTCTCTGCTTTTTAATACGCTGTCTAGGTTTGTCACAGCTCTCCTTCCAAGGAGCAAGCGTCTTTTAATCTCATGGCTGCAGTCACCATCCACAGTGATTTTTGGAGCCCAACAAAATAAAGCCTGTCTGTGCTTCTACCTTTCCCCTTCTATTTGCCATGAAGTGATGGGACCGGATGCCATGATCTTAGTTTTTTAAATGCTTTTAAACAAGCTGTTTCACCCTTTTCTTTCACCCTTGTCAAGAGGCTCTTTAGTGTCCCTTCATTAATTCTGCCATTAGGGTGGTATCTACCATCTGCACAGCTAAGGTTGTTGATATTTCTCCCAGCAATCTTGATTCCAGCTTGTGACTCATCCAATCCAGCATTCTGCATGATGTACTCTCCATGTAAGTTAAATAAACAAGATGACAATATATAGCCTTGACATACTCCTTTCCCGATTTGGAACCAGTCTGTTGTTCCATGTCCAGTTCTAACTGTTGCTTCTTGACCCACAGACAGGCTTCTCAGGAGACAGATAAGGTGGTCTGGTGTTCCCTTCTCTTTAAGAATTTTCCACAGTTTGTTGTGATACACACATTCAAAGGCTTTAGCATAATCAAAGAAGCAGATGTTTTTCTAGAACTCCCTCACTTTCTCTATGATCCAATTAACGTTGGCAATTTGATCTCTGCTTCTTTTGCCTTTTCTGAACCCATTTTGTACATCTGGAAGTTCTCAGTTCATGTATTGCTGAAGACTAGCTCGAAGGATTTTGAGTATAGCCTTAGTTCAGTTCAGTTCAGTTCAGTCGCTCAGTCGTATCCGACTCTGCGACCCCATGAATTGCAGCACGCCAGGCCTCCCTGTCCATCACCAACTCCTGGAGTTCACTCAGACTCGCGTCCATCGAGTCAGTGATGCCATCCAGCCA
>SJYX01018322.1:10905-24236 GCA_006410675.1 Oreotragus oreotragus | reverse complement strand
GCTGATTCATGTCAATGTATGGCAAAACCAATACAGTATTGTAAAGCAAAACAAAGTAAAAATTAAAAAAAGAAGAGTCTTCTCCAATACCACAATTCAAAAGCATCAATTCTTCGGCACTCAGCTTTCTTCACAGTCCAACTCTCACATCCATACATGACCACTGGAAAAACCACAGCCTTGACTAGACGGACCTTAGTCGGCAAAGTAATGTCTCTGCTTTTGAATATGCTATGTAGGTTGATCATAACTTTTCTTCCAAGGAGTAACCGTCTTTTAATTTCATGGCTGCAGCCACCATCTGCAGTGATTTTGGAGCCCCCAAAAATAAAGTCTGACACTGTTTCCACTGTTTCCCCATCTATTTCCCATGAAGTGAGTATAGCCTTGCTGCTGCTGCTGCTGCTAAGTTGCTTCAGTTGTGTTCGACTCTGTGCGACCCCATAGATGGCAGCTCACCAGGCTCCCCGTCCCTGGGATTCTGCAGGCAAGAATACTGGAGTGGGTTGCCATTTCCTTCTCCAATGCATGAAAGTGAAAAGTGAAAGTGAAGTCACTCAGTCGTGTCCGACCCTCAGCGACCCCATGGACTGCAGCCTTCCAGGCTCCTCCATCCATGGGATTTTACTAGCATGCAAAATGAGCGCGGCTGTCCAATAGTTCGAACATTCTTTTGCACTGTCCCTTCTTTGGGACAGGAATGAAAAATGACCTTTTCCAGTCCTCTGGTCACTGCTGAGTCTTCCAAATTTGCTGACATATTGAGTACAGCACTTTAGCAGCAGCATCTTCTGGGATTTGAAAATATTTCAGCTGGCATTCCATCACCTTCTCTAGCTTTGTTTGTAGTGATACTTCCAAAGGACCACTTGAGACTCTAGGTGAGAACACATCATCATGGTTTTCTGGCTCAATTTTTTTATATAGTTCTTCTGTGGATTCTTGCCACATCTTCTTAATCTCTTCTGCCTCTGTTAGGTCCTTACCATTTCTGTCCTTTAGTGCGCCTATCCTTATGTGAAGTGTTTCTTTGATATCTCCAATTTTCTTGATGAGATCTCTAGTTTTTCCCATTCTATTGTTTTCCTCTACTTTTTAGCACTGTTCATTGAAGAAGGCTCTCTTATCTCTCCTTGCTGTTCTCTAGAACTCTGCATTCAGTTGAGCGTATCTTTCCCTTTCTCTCGTTTCTTCTCTTTCTTCTTCGGCTATTTGTAAAGCCTCCTCAGACAACCACTTTGCCTTCTTGCCCTTCTTTTTCTGTGGGATGGCGACATCTCAAAAGTAAGAGTGGGAAAGACAAATTTTTCAACCCTCACAACGGGCCAGCACAACACTCCTTCACAGCAGCATCTCATGACTCCTCCTCACAACTATGCCAGGCAGGTAGCACCTGGATGCATCTTTCAGAGGAGGAATTCATGCTGCACAAGGGTTCCCGACTCACTCAGGATGGCACAGTCCGCGGCTAGGGCCCAGCCACGTGAGGTCAGCCAGGGCCAGGAGTCTTCTCCCACCTGCCCTCTGGAGGCTTCACCTGTTCCGCCTTCACTAGCATCTTTCATCGCACATGCCCCAACACTGGGCTTTCAGTCTAGGCCTCAAAACCCTATGAGCTTGGTTGTGTTCCTTCCCCCTTCTCACAGAGGAGAAGACCAGAGACCACGAGCACAGGAAAAGCGGGGAGAGGGAGGAGAGAAGAGGAAGGTCTGGAGCCCTGCACAGAGGCTCTGACAGCCAGGCTCTCTTTCCTTCCCAAACTGGCTCTACAGTCACAGGGGGACTGCAGGTGTGGGGGCTCTCTGGGGCCCCTTGGGCTCCAAGAGTGGGCCTGGCCTGTGAGCTGGTAAAACAGGAGCGGGGCAGAGGAGAAGAATGGAGAAGAAAAATGGCAACCCACTCCAGGATTCTTGCCTGGGAAATCCCATGGACAGAGGAGCCTGCTGGGCTATACAGCCCATGGGGATGCAAGGAGTCAGACATGACTGAGCACGCACACACACAGAGCAGAGGAAAGGAGAGACTTGACTGTCTGGGCCTCTGTACCTGGTCTAGCAAGCCCTCCAAGAAAAGTGGGCCACTTCGGACATCAGGAGTGGGTGGGCGGCCCAGAGGTGCTGTACGGCCATCCTATCACAAAGGCCAAGGCCAGGCACAGTCCTCAGGCCTAACTCTGCAGGGGCCAAGTCAGTCAAGGGTTTACCACCCTTAGTCTGTTTCTGTGGAGCCTGGCAGTCAAGTAAGTCTGAAGCTTTGTAGCCTAGTACTTAGGAACACGGGCTCTGATGTCAGACTGTTCAAATCTGGACTGTGTCACTTGCAATCCTGTGTTCTTGGACAAGTCAGGTCACCTCTCTGGGCCTGCTTCCCCCTTTGCAATAACATCAACAGCGCTCAGCCCCCAGGGCTTGCCGTGAGGACTCAATAAGCTACAGAACAAAGCTGACTTCCAGGGAGCACTTGGTAAAGGCCAGCCTGTTTAGCTAGGCTGAAGGACACTGCCCCAGGATATGCTGGGAGACACAAAGTGGTCACTTTCTGAGTAGTGACTCTGGGCAAGACTCACATCTTTCTCTGGGCCTCAGTTGATTTCTGTAGACGGGGTCCACCCAGGACCCTCAGTGACTCCCAGGCAAGACCACCCTCTAACACCTCCCAGCTGCCCATGCTCCTCTAGAAGCACCCAGGTCAAGAAAAGCTGGGCTATAGTTGGAATTCTTTGCGACCTGAAAACAGGCCCTGCCTCTGCCCGGCCCCATCCTACCCCCAAACTAACTGGGATCTGTTGGGAGGGAGAGGGTGCAAAAAGGCTCAAGGTCACGTGACATGTCAGGAGGCAGCAAAAGGCATCACCTCTCCAGGCAGAGCCCACCTGGCCAGCTCAGTCTCCCCACTATGAGGGGTGAACCCTTGCCTCCTGAGCAGTCTCCCAGGGGATGTGCTGCTGCTGAGCTGCCTTTCTATCGAGGAGTTCAGCAGCCAGCATTGGCAGGCAGATTCTCTACCACTGAGCTGCCTGGGAATCCTCCTCTATCTTCCTAGAACCTAAAGCAACTGGTGTGTGTGCTTCTTGGGGAGAAGGGGAAGGAGAACAGGGGGAGGACCAGAAGAATCCGGGATCAGGAGGCAGGAGGCATGCCTGACAGCCCCGGCAGAGCACACGACCACTTCCGAGGGGGCAGGGAGGGACCTGGGTGCCTTAAATTCACACCATCATCTCCTTGTCCATAGGGTTCATCCGTCAGTAGGAGGTGGAAGTGATTTGGAAGTCTGCAGGGCTGGGTAGTGATTCTGGTTGTGTTACTCAGCAACTGTGGGGCTTTGGGAAAATTCTTTACTTTCCTGAGCCTCAGTTTCTTCATGTATAAAATGAGGAAACTCGCTATCCTTGGAAGAGAAAAAATGTAAAAATGGTGGCTAGCCAAATGCAGAGAAAGCATTTACCAAAACAACTTGGGAGACCAAAGACTCAAATATCTGAGTGTCATTCATTCAACAGACACTCAGAACCCACCTGGAGACTGTTAGCTCTTGGGCTATCCCCAGCTCTACACTGTCCCCCCATGAGCCAAACAAATTCTAACTCTCCCTCACCCCACCCCACCGTTCCTGCCTCATGGCTAAGTGTTGCAGAGAGATCAAGATCTGGGTCACCGAAATATTCTGAAATAGACCTCAAACTTCTCTGGAGGCCAAACTCACCAAAGAAGCATCCAGAGCGAAGCCATCAGTGCAGACCAAGTCCAGCTCAGCTCTGGGAAAGCTAGAGGGCCTTGCAAGAAAAGCAGGCTCACAGTGCTTTCCCTTAGGCGCCTGGACTCAGCGATCAGGTGGAGAGAGGGGAAGAAGGGCAGGTGACACTACAGGGTGGGACGCGAGCCCTCCAAGGAGACAGCCAGAGCTCAGAGAGCCACTGGACGTCACTTAGGGGGGCCCAGTGCAGCCCTCCCCAGTCTGAACCTCCAGGCATCCTGCTCAGAGGATCCTGGGGGAGGCCCACGGCCGGTAGAGCGAGGCATGGAAGGAGGGCGTGGGAGCCCCTCCCTCGCCCTGCCCGGCTCCCTGGGCTGGCCCACTCGCCTCGCCCTGCCCGGCTCCCTGGGCTGGCCCACTCGCCTCGCCCTCCTCAGGCCCTGCTGCCCCCTCTTCAACTCACTTCCTTTCTATTCAGCACACACATGGCCAGACCCCCTTTCTCTTGATGGCTCCACAGGCGACCAGAGCAGACCGCGGTTCCAGTCCCCTCCTTCCTCCACAGGGCAGCTGGCTCCCTCCCTGAAACCCAGGCCACCACACTCTCCCACCCACCCCCTCCCTCCCAGGCTGTCATCCTCCCCTCTCCGCACACCTGTCCTCCTGGTGTTGGAGTTTCTCAGACGCTGATGTGGGAGCACTCTTCCTTTGGTGAAAACCTCTCCTTCGTGGAGCTCATCCACTCCTCCGCTTTAGCCACCTCCAGCGCTCAAGACTCCAAAGCTTCTCTCCCAGCCTTCCCCTCCCCTGTGCTCCAGACGCATATATCTAAATGCTGGCCTGACAGCCCTTGGACACCTCACAGAACTTCAAATTTGAAATATCCGAAGTGGAGCTTTGTCTCAGGGCTTAATCCAGGAGTCTCAGAAGCCAGCCACCCTCCCTCTCCCTGGCCTTCAGAACCTAATCCATCAGCACATCCGACCACTGCTGTTCTCTGGTGTTTAGTTGCTCAGTCGTGTCCGACTCTTTGAGACCCCAGGACTGTACAGCCCACCAGGCTTCTCTATCTGTGGAATCCTTCAGGCAAGAATACTGGAGTGGGTTGCCATTTCCTTCTCCAGGGGATCTTCCCGATCTGCAGATTGAACCCGAGTCTCCTGCGATTTCTTTACCACGGAGCCACTCAATTCAGTTCAGTCACTCAGTCGTGTCCAACTCTTTGCGATCCCATGGATTGCAGCACGCCTGGTGTCCCTGTCTGTTACCATCTCCCGGAGCTTGCTCAAAGTCATGTCCATTGAGCTGGTGATGCCACCCAACCATCTCGTCCTCTGTTGCTGCCTTTTCCTCCTGCCTTCAATCTTTCCCAGCATCACGGTCTTTTCTAAAGAGTCAGTTCTTTGCATCAGGTGGCCAAAGTATTAGAGTTCCATCATGTATCATGGAGTTTCTAAGTATTTCAGTTTCATCATGAGTCCTTCCAATGAATATTCAGGATTGATTTCCTTTAGGAGTGACTGGCTGGATCTCCTTGCAGTCCAAGGGACTCTCAAGAGTCTTCTCCAATACCACGGTTCATAAGCATCAACTCTGGCGCTCAGCTTTCTTTAGAGTCCAACTCTCACATCCATACATGACGACTGGAAAAACCATAGCTCTGAGTAGACAGACCTTTGTTGGCCAAGTAATATCTCTGCTTTTTAATATGTGGTCTAGGTTGGTTATAACTTTTCTTCCAAGGAGCAAGTGTCTTTTAATTTCACGGCTGCAGTCACCATCTGCAGTGATTCTGGAGCCCAAGAAGCCACTAAGGAAGCCAAAATCCTGTCACTGCCACCTCTAAAATCTCTCACACCTGTCCAAGCCTATCAGTCTGACCCCAACCCCCTACCTGGGAGTCAGGGGGAGCCATTTAGAAACATATATCCTACTATTTAACTTTTGGGCTAAACACCCTCCAATTACTCCAGAAAGCAATTTGAATAACTCCAAACGACTCAATAGACATGAGTTTTGAGTCAACTCTGGGAGCTGGCGATGGACAGGGAGGCCTGGCGTGCTGCAGTCCGTGGGGTCGCAGAGTCAGACACGACTGAGCAACTGAACTGAATGAACTGACTAAACTCCTCCCCAGGAGGAGAAGTTGGCCAAGTGTGACCTGCCTTTCCTCTGACCTCATCTGGCAACCCCCATCAGCTTCTAGCAGCAGAGGCTTTCCCGCCTCAGGGACTTTGTCCTCTCTAACGCCTAGGCAGGAGCTCCAGTTCCACCCCCTTCTCCTAAAGGCAGGCTGGATCGTCCTAGCTACAACAGGTCCTGGCCCCCTCCTCACCCACCTCCACCTCGGCTCCTCCCCACAGAAACACTTGGCTGTTTCCTTCATTATCATATTGGTCCTTCAGCCAGCAAATATTTATTAAGTGCAAACGAACAACAACAATGTGCCAGGCACTATTTTAGGTGCTGAACAAAGCAGACAAAAACCCTGACTTACATCACCCAGTATGGGATGACTTGTTTGTTTCTCCACTCATTTATGATGCTCTGTCTCTCCTGACAGAAGGGAAGCTCTGCCGTATTTCTAAATCCTATGGAAGGGTCTGGCAGGGTCTAAAAACTCAGTAAGTATGTATGAAATGAATTTGTAAAAACAAAGAACATCAAACCCAGAAAGGCATAAGAAGTCGCGAGCCACGCCTCTGCTACCTTGAAGCAAGTGCTGCTCACTGCCCGGGGGTCTCAGGTGCACAGGAAAGCTTCCGGTAATGCCCCAGCCCTTCTGGGGGACAGGACAGACTAGAGGCACAGTGGTAGTCTGTTAGCTGCTTAAGAAAACGCATGACGATGAGCTTTCCCAGTGGCTCAGCGGTAAAGAATCTGCCTGCAAGGGTTCAATCCCTGGGTGGGGAAGATCCCCTGGAGAAGGAAATGGCAACCCACTTCAGTATTCTCAGCTGGGAAAATCCCATGGACAAAGGAGCACAGGGGGCTAAAGGCCATGGGGTCGCAAAGAGTCGAACGCGACTGAGCGACTAAACAAAGCAGACCCGCTCGATCGGGGAAGGCTCCTGGAGAGGTGGGATTTGAAAGAGGCCAACCCTACCCACCACCGAATCTAAGCAGGAGGAGGGAAACACTCCCGTGCTTTAGGGCCCTGATGTTCTTTGCACTAGTAGAAAAGAGGGAAAAAAAAACCTTGCTCCAAAAAACTCTTTACTTTTTATTAGTGTCTGGATCAATAAAAGTTTTAGGAGTAACGCTTCTCTCCTGCAATACTAACAGCCACGGAGACAGCCTAGGATTATTAAATCTGTCTCCAAGAGGCCGTGGCTGGGAGCCCCGGGCTAGGAAAAGAAGCCCGAGGGCTGTCGCTGGCTCTGAAACTTGGGGTCAAATCCCCTCTTCACCGCCCACCTTCCAACCCCACAGAGTCCCTGTGTCTAGATCTCTTTCCCCGCAGCTTTGCCCGTCTGCTTCCACTGGATCAGTGGGTGTCTCACCATCCTCTCCCCCTGCACTTAGAGCTCCCAGGAGGATACAGCCTGGCTCCCAGTAGGCAGGAGCCCGTCCCCACCTTCGCTCTTCCTTCCAAGCCCAAGGGTGTCTCCCATTCATTCTACCCGGGTCAGTGTGGAAACCACGCTGCGCAGGAAGGTCTCTGGGGCATCAACCAGGCCCTGGTCAGAGGGTGGGTGAGGTCCCAGGGCTGGACCTCCTTGGAGAAACAGCCCTCACACCCTCCAGCCCTCACCCACAGCTATCCAGCCGGCCCACCCACAGGACAGGAAGTTTCCTGCACCCTCTTCCCAGGGCAGAGCCATGCACAGACCTTGGCAGTGGGATAGGCCTCTGGGCTGAACAGGGTCTCGGTACCAGGAGCCCGGGAGCCACATCTGGCTTTCGAGGATGGTGGGGTCTCCACAGAGAAGCCCGGCCCACGATCTTGCCGAGGCTGTCACAGAGAAGTCCGAAGCCACAGAAGCTCATTCTTGCGGCTGGCATGCACCGAGGTGCCTCTCCTGGCCAGACCTGGGGACCTCTCAGCTAAGGCCAGCATCTAACAGGAGTTGACCAGGTGGGCTTTCCCTTCCCGCAAAGCACACGCTGATTCTTGTCTTCCAAGCTGAAACTTCAAAAATGACTTAAGAAAAACACAGCGGTGACATCTAGAGATTTCCGGGTCCTCCAGGGAACAAGTGGAAAATTACAGCCTTCCATACAGGTAACCACATGGCACAACCTCCAGGTCCAAGAAGTCCGGAAAGCTATGCACTTCCAGCTAGGAGCACGTCGCCCTCCCAAGGAACTTGGGCAGGGTGTAGATCCCGGGATCTAGTCCCGGGTCCTCCGGGAGACTGGAGGAGGCCCGCGGAGGAGTCTCCGGCTCCGCCCCCAAGGGGCCACACCCTGCCCCAGTCCCGCCTCCGGGCCTTTGCACTTGCCGTTCCCTCCGCGTGGCCCTGGCTCTAGGCCAGGCTCACAGATCAAACGTTGCGCCTTTCCACAGGCTGTTCTAACCAAAGGAGCAACTTCCACCCCCACCCCCAGGTTATCACTCAGCTTCCGGATGACACTGATCTGAAACGCTCTTGCTTGGGCCCCCTCCTCCCCCAGGGAGAATGTCCGGACCTGTACACCTGGTTAGGTCCGACACCCCTCCGGCCATGACTTGCATAAAGCAGGCGCTAACAGGTGTCCTGAACGAATACTAGCTTCCTTTTGGCTAGTCTGAGACAGGCTGGCCAAAGCTGTGTGAGAGCGGCTGTGGATGGGGGCTGACCAAAAGGCGGGTGTGCACCCAAACCACCTCCCCCTCAACCAAAGCTCCCGGAGGGTGCAGGCTGCGAGCCACGCCCCTCGCGCTCCAGGCCGGAAGCGGCCGGCCCCGCCCCCAGCCCGCCCACCCGGAGCCTCCGGCCCTGCCCTCCCAGGCCGGCCGCAGGGGACATTCCGCGGCCAGCTGCCGCCAACTGCCCCAGCTGCAACCGCTTTCCGTCCCAACCCGTCGCTGCGCTCCAGAAGCGGGCGGGGACGAGGCCCGGCCGGAATTCGTGGGGCTCTCCACCCTCTCTCTCTCCAGGGCCAATACCTTCCCTAACCCCGCACTTCCATTCGAACGTTTAAACAATGAGAACAAAGACGGAGGTGCAAACCCAAGGGGGTCGTCTACCACGGTCACCCAGTCAAACCAGACACCCGACTCCGTGCCCCATCTTGGAACTAGATAGCTAGACAGGTCCCCTCGCTGGAGGCAGCTGTTCTCCTCTGTCCTGGGCTGGGCCAGCAGGAGGTTTAGTGCCCGGCAGCAGAAGGGAGAGGAGCCTGGTGGGCTGCAGTCCATGGGGTCACGAAGCGACTTCACTTTCACTTTTCTCTTTCACGCATTGGAGAAGGAAATGGCAACCTACTCCAGTATTCCTGCCTGGAGAATCCCAGGGACGGGGGAGCCTGGTGGGCTGTCTATGGGGTCGCACAGAGCCGGATGTGGGAAGCGAGTTAGCAGCAGCAGAAGGGAGAGGGAGTGAGCTGCCCAGGTCTGTGNGAGAAGGAAATGGCAACCTACTCCAGTATTCCTGCCTGGAGAATCCCAGGGACGGGGGAGCCTGGTGGGCTGTCTATGGGGTCGCACAGAGCCGGATGTGGGAAGCGAGTTAGCAGCAGCAGAAGGGAGAGGGAGTGAGCTGCCCAGGTCTGTGAGTGCCACAAGACTGACCCAGGAGCCCAAATTGTGCCCCACCCACTGGCCTAGGATTCACCACCCTCACTGAACATTTTGAAAAATCCCTCTGGGAAAGGCACACTCAGCCAGCCCGACCTTTTTGCCCAGGGTCACCCCCTTTTCCATCCTACTGGAAAGCCACAGCAATGTTTTCCAGGTATTGAGCCTCCATCACACACAAGGAATCACACCTGCTTCCCTTACAGCCACCATCCGGAGGGGCTAATCAGACTAGAGTGGCTGCTGTATACTCTGGTGCAATGGGATCATGAAATCCACCCCCTCCAGGTAAATACGGATGAACAGGCGGGTGGGAGAATACCTGGGGTCGGTGCTGCCTACTTCACAGCCTCGACGCCAGAGGCTTGCAAGCTCCAGTTCAGTCCACATAGTTTCAGCCTGCTCCAGACCCTCAGCAACAACTGAGCTCCTAGTAAGTGCCAGACTGTCAGGCACCTATTGTGTGCAGGTAGGACACCTTGTAGGACTCGTCAAGAGGTCTGTCTACCTGTAGCCCCACAGCAACACCCATCGTGGGAAGTAACTCCCCCCATCCCCTGGGGTGTCCTTGCTTGGGCTCAGCTCTGCTCTGAGCACAGGTAATCCAGCAAGACCCGCCGGCTCCATCTGCTCACACCCCCAAAGCCCAGAGGACTCCTAGCCAGTGCCCTTATTGGTGGGTCCCTTCCTTCTGAGGTGAGGCTTCCCCTCCCAGCTTCATCTGGGTCTATGGACAGCAAGGAGATCACACCAGTCAATCCTAAAGGAAATCAACCCTGAATATTCATTTGAAGGACTGATGCTGAAGCTCCAGTACTTTGACCACCTGATGCGAAGAGCCGACTCAGTGGAAAGACCCTGATGCTGGGGAAGATTGAGGCAGGAGAAGACAGCGACAGAGGATAAGATGGTTGGACGGCATCACTGACTCAACGGACTTGAGTTTGAGCAAACTCCAGGAGAAAGTGAAGGGCAGGGAAGCCCGGCGTGCTGTGGTCCATGAGGTCACAAAGAGTCGGACACAACCGAGCAACTGAACTGAATAAAATTTCAAAACAAGGGAGAGGTGAGGCTGTAGTCAGTCACCAAGGGAGGACCTAGGGCAGAAGAAGCCCTTTCCCTCCTAGAGCATGCAAGGCACCAGAGATGGAGGGGGCGGAGCCTATCTCTGAGCACTCTTGCAGGGTACAGGCCCTAAGCAGGCCTCTCACTTAAGATCAATAATAGCATTAATCAGGTGAGGAGGACACTGTAACCACTTTACAAAAGAAGAAATCAAGTCCAGAGAAGCTCAATCACTTGCATGAGCTGGGTGAGCCACAATCTGAAAGTAGATGTGCCTCACCCCAGACAGTCATTTGCACCTGTTTGCTGGTCCCCTCTTAACTCCCTAATTCTAATACCCCCTCCTCCTGGAAGCCTTCCCAGATTTTCCCCAGGCAGGAAGCCACCCCCATTGGTGGATCCACACAGTTCTAATGTCTTTTTTATAATAAAACAGGCTCCTGTGACAGGGCTTTCCCTCTGCATGATAGCTGTCATGGGAGAAGGTCACAAGCTGAAGAGAAATAAGCTTCTCTCTGAGGGTCAGAAGATGTACTTGTCAGTTATTTGACCTTGAATAAGGTGCTGCTTCCAAACCCTTCGAACCTCAGCTCAGGGGACTGCATAACCTCTTGCAAGATCCCTTCAAAGCCATCTTGAATAATATGTAAAATGGAGTGAGAACACGGGGAACATCCTTGGAATTTCAGAGACTGCCCTGATCCAGTTACTCCTGGTTTCAGCACCCTCAGTGGCCAGGCCTCCTGAATTATTAGGCCCCATCTACCCACTGCACACTCCTCCCCGGCACACCCACCTGCTCCAGCCATGGGTTTTCCTCTTCTCTCCCTGCATCCTGCAACCCTCCCCTTTCTCATAGCCACACCTCTGCTCCCCCGATCTCCCCTCCCGCCCCAATTTCCAATTTTTATGCACCTTCAAGGCCCAGCTTCACTGCCCCACCACCTTCCCAGTGTGCCCAGGCCCAGGAACTGTTCTCTCTCTTCCCGAATCCCCAGCCCTCCTCCCTTTCTCCTGGGTCCTGCTGTCTGTCCTGACAGACCCTCTCTGAGGTCTTTTCATCTCTGGTTCTTCAAGTCCTGCTGCTGCTGCTAAGTCGCTTCAGTCGTGTCCCACTCTGTGCGACCCCACAGATGGCAGGCCACCAGGCTCCCCCGTCTCTGGGATTCTCCAGGCAAGAACACTGGAGTGGGCTGCCATTTCCTTCTCCAATGCATGAAAGTGAAAAGTGAAAGGGAAGTCGCTCAGTCGTGTCCGACTCTTCGCGACCCCATGGACTGCAGCCCACCAGGCTCCTCCGCCTATGGGATTTTCCAGGCAAGAGTACTGGAATGGGTTGCCATTGCCTTCTCCGTCTTCAAGTCCTAGGACTCCATAAATGTGTGATGGACATCTTCTTNTCGTGTCCGACTCTTCGCGACCCCATGGACTGCAGCCCACCAGGCTCCTCCGCCTATGGGATTTTCCAGGCAAGAGTACTGGAATGGGTTGCCATTGCCTTCTCCGTCTTCAAGTCCTAGGACTCCATAAATGTGTGATGGACATCTTCTTCCAAAGCTCAGAGCCCAGATGTCGCATTATCTTTCAGACCTGAAGGTGTCTCACCAGCTGGGCCAGGCTCTCTGGGGGACTCTGGAACCTGCCTTCCTCAAGGAGGTTCCCATTTTCTGGGGTGCAAGGGAGGTGGCCCCAAGGCTGTCAAGGAACACTTCCAGGCACTGCTTGTACATCCCCTTGGGGACAGTGATGCTAGGACCCTGGGAAGAAGGAACTCTCTTGTGACCATGGAGCCTCTCCTTTCTAGAGCCAGTGTAGAGGACAGAAGCCCTCTGTGGCCCGCCCAGAACTGCCCCCTCCAAAGAAGGGCACTGCTGTAACCCACTGCTTCCCCCACCCGCCGCCGAGTCTGCAGGACAAAAGCAGACCGGACCAGAGAGGGATGCCCCGCGGAGGAGAGTTAGCCCCGGGCCCTGGCTCTTCATGGACAAGGGCTTCTGAAGAGGCCACTGCTGCACTGAGCGGACGGTGAGAAAACAAACTTGGTATCAGACTCAGGGCCAGTTCTGAGTAGCAGTTTCAGTGTGTCCCAGCTGTTAATTTATGTGAGCTCATCTATACTTGCGTGGTTTTATCATCACCAACAAACAGTAAATGTGTCCTGGCGCCTGCTCTGTGCCAGGCCCAGCGCTAGGTATTTTACATACATTACTTTCTTACACTTCCAAAGAGCCATAAGCTGTGGGTAGCCACAGAGATGTTTTACTTAGATGAGGTGAAGCACAGAGAGGGTGGAAAAGCTGCTCAAGGTCACACAGCTAGTTACTGGTCGCAGCTACAATGACAGGCCCCTCAACAGTCTGGCCCCAGCCTGTCTTCCTGGCCTGAGCTGCCAGCGCGCACCCTTCCAGAGCCTTTGTTCTCTGTCCACACCCCTCAAGTTCCCCAAGCCCACTGTCTCGTGACCTGGGAGAGAGAGGTTAATGTATACTGTCAGCCTGCAGCCAACCAGCTCCCTCCCCGCTCCACCTGCTCAGAACCCCTCCCCCTCTCCCACGAGGACGCCTGCCCTCTGGCTACCCCCTCCGCCACCAGCCTGGCTGCCTCCACCCCATCTGCCAGGCCCCCAACCAGTGTCTGGTGGTAATGACTTCAGCTGGCAGAGAATCCTGGAACCTTCCCCCCCCACAGTGATGTTGACACATGTTCACGCAAAACACGGTGATGTTTCCATCCAAGCATTTAGGGGGAGTAAATCCCTACCCCTGTGATGCCTTCGTGCAGAAGTACAGGAGTAAACTGACTGGAACCAGCGGTGAGGCGTGGTCTGCACTTCCCTTCCTCGGCTGTCACG
>SJYX01018321.1:0-12749 GCA_006410675.1 Oreotragus oreotragus | reverse complement strand
GCATGATGAGGTGGTATAATTTCCTGAGAATTCTAAGAATCATGTCATTTGTTTTTCTGGTATGAAGGATATTTATCTAGCATTCCCTGTGTACTCAGGAGGAAACAGAGAGCCCCAAGAGACAGACTCCAGTCACCATCACAAGATCGTCTAATTGACAGACAAAAACATATGTCCAAATAATGAGAGACCATTCCTTGTAACTGGTAGCCATGATGCTGTAACAGATAAAGGCTGAGTCACAGGGCCTCTAGTATTCTTCTTTTCCTTCTTCATCTACTCTCTCCTCTATTAAGTAATTATTTTGAGTGCCCATTCTTGCTTGAGTGCTAAGAAACAACATGAAATCTGGCTTCAGGTTTCCTAGGCTTACCGCTTGCTTCACTGCTTACTAGCTGAGTAACCTCAGGCAAGTCAGTGAACCTTTCTAAGACTCAGTTTCTCATTTCTCAAATGGGGATAATAATATTATTCCTCTCTGTTATTATGAATAATAATATTATCAATCTCAGAATTATTGGGAGGAATAAATAATGTGCTTCAAGTACCTAGTACAGTATCTGAAATATGATAGACTTTATTATTATTATTGCAAACTGGTAGTGGAAAAACTACTTCCACTTTCCTGGGGATGCTGGCATTTCACAAGGTTGAGTTTCCATGTAACTGAGAATGTCATTGGATCCCTTACACTTCCAAGCAGGACTCTTGTGTTCTAAAATTTCCAACGCAGGTTCTAAAAAGGCCCAATCTATTAGTTAGGATGGCGATTGTATATATGTATGTGTGTGCATGCATCTGTGTGTCTGTTTGTTAAATACAGAGAGATCTCTGTATTATTCAGTGCACTTAGCATCCTGGATGGTCCAAGCAGAGCAGGTAACAAAGACAGAGGGCAGACAGGAATATTCGTGTGGGGGTCTGTGTGTCTCCTGCATCACCCCACAGAGAGAACTTTCTAGCAGAATTTGACCTCAACTGTCCTAACCCATGGAAACAAGAAGTCACTTCTCTCTAGTTTTCCATCTAGGGAACAGTTTAGCTCTGTCTTGTTCTACTTCTCCCACCAAAATGTCAATAACATTGATTTCAGCTTAGCAGTGAAGAGAAAGCTGTAAAATTGCACATGCTCAAATAAAGTGTGGAGGATTAGAATGACAGTCCAAATGCTATTGTCTCCTTTTAAACACTTCAGATAGAGGTCTAGTGGGTGGCCAAACTGTCCATGAGAGGTAGAACTGTTTAAGCCATTTATTTATTTTCACAAACTATCCCGATATTGCCAGTGCCAATTTCAAATGTTTTAACTATAATGTCTTGCATTGCCCCTTGTTATCAGACTGTCTCTCTCAGTGTAGACCATTGGTAGTGGCAGGCTTGGGATTAGCACTTACTCTCTTTACAAAATGGATCATGATATGCAGGCATTGCATATGGCAAAGTCCCAGAAAGAAGCCTGTGGTAGATTTATGTCAAATTTGTACTCTTCCCTTTAAAAGACAGATAGGAATTCCCCTCATCTAAAGTGTAGTTTGTGTTTAGTGACGTGCTTCTAACAGAATGTGGAGGAAGTAAGGTGTGTGATGTTTGACTTTAGATTTGACATGGTATTGTGACTTCCTCCTTGCCTTCTCTCTGGGGGAAGCCAGTCACCAAGTCACAAAGACGTTCAGCCAATCTGGGGAGAGGTCCATGCAGCAAGGAATGGAGGCCTTCAGTCAGCAGCCACGTGAGTGTACCATCTTAGAAGCGGAGCCACTGGCTCTATTTAAGCTTTCAGATGATGCCAACTCTGACATACTGGATGCAGCTGGTCTTGTTGAACCACAGGTCAGGCCTTCCTTATCTTTAGTGGACAAGCTTGGTATTCTTGCTGTAACAAGGATTATTTAAGTTAAACAGCATGTATCTTTTTGTGCATATGTGTTTGATAGATAATATTATTATTGTAATCAAACTTCATGGTCTTAAGAGAAAGGAAGGGGTCGAATAGTCGTGAAAGAGTCCTTGAAAACTAGTCCTTAGCAGTCAACAAAGTTAGGATAAGAGGCTGTTTTTGAGTAGTGACCTCCCTCTGGGCCTCTGATGTGGCCCGTAAGTAGGGACTAGGTGAGTAGAGATAATCAGTTCTGAGTTACATGCAGCTGATGTGGCTTCTTTGGTCTCTGAAATATCTCTTTACATCATTCTCACCAGCTGGGTGATGTTGTGGACAGAACCTTGGTCTTGATGTGAAGCTTGAGGCTTTTGTCATAGTTCTACTTCCACACAGATATCAATTTAAAATTATAAAGTAAATTTTCTTCCAAAGACTTTTTTCCTCCACTTCTCTAATGTAATAGAGAACCAGCGTTATAACTGAAAGACACATTTTCAAGGAAACTGTACAAATGGATTTTCCTTGTGACAATAAGTGCATCTTTTTGATCTCGAGGATGTGCTTTTGTTCCAGGAAGTTATGTTACGATTAAATTAATTTATCTTTGCAATGAGGCCAATGGTTGAAAAAGTCTGTAAAGTGCAAATTGTTGTTATTAATTTGCAAGATGAAGCACTTGTTTTGGGACTCAGTCCCAGAGCTCACTGTTTTCACATAATCTTATATTGTGGATAATTATATACAGACGTTAACTTGATAAAGATAATTACAAGAATCTATCATTGCTGGAGTTTCGATTTATTTGATTGTGAACTTTTAGGGACTTTGTAGTAGGTGATTAGCTTATACTGGGTATTTATTTGGTGAGTGCCTGGAGTAGTTACTGAAATTAATACAGAACATGTTTTTACCTTTTCACAATGAATTTGTTTGATTAACAGCATGGTATTTATTCAGTTGGGGAATCTTAAATACCAGATGCAAATTTCAAAATAATCATTTAACAATTGAGTCCAAATATCTAACAAATCAGTGCAGAAGGTTAAGTGGAAATTTTGCTTTAAAGAAGTATGTGTGATAGAGACAGAGGTGGGTAGAATAAGATTTTAACCATTTCAGGCCCCACTGTATGGCCAACATATAGATTATGTGAGGCTGATATTTCCAATTTTTAGAAAATTTCTATTCCTTACAAGTTTTATGTGACTTTTCCTGGTATGTCAGAGAACAGCTCCCAGTGCTAGTTATGTGTACGCAGGGATCTCATTACAAATATAGATTCCTGGGACCCTTAGGACTTTGAGTTGTAGATCTGATCTGTTTCCTGCACATCTTTATATTTAAAAAACTCCTTGGTGCTATGATGCATAGCCTGCTTTGCTGCTTCTGCAGTTGTTTAGGTGCTCAGTTGTGTCCAACTCTTTGAGACCCCATGGACTGTAGCCTGCTAGGCTCTTTTCTCCATGGGATTCTCCAGGCAAGAATACTAGAGGAGGTTGCCATTTTCTTTTCCAGGGGATCTTCCCAACCCAGGGATTGAACCTGCATTTCCTATGTAGGCAGGGGGGTTCTTTACCACTGAGCCACCAGGAAAGCTCATAGACTGCTTTGTGTGCATGCTAAATTAGGTCAATCCTCTGTAAGTTTGTTCCTAGATAGAAAAATACCATATTACTTTCCTTTAAAAATCACAAGCGGGAAAACATAAGACACATCATTTTCTCTTTTGTTCCCCCTTTTATCAGGATCTGGTCACAGGCTTAACATCTTCTCTGCTTATTGCCAAAGATATCTATCACCTTCAAGCCATCTTTCTCCTATTTCTGACCCAAGGAAGGAGGAGATGTTTACCATTCCTATTCCTGTCTTCTGGGACAGAGATTCAAATCACCTTTGAGGCTAACCCTGCTGATCAATAGGCCTCCAGCTTACACCCTGGATTCCAATCCTGCATTTTGCTTTATGTTACTTGATCTCTGGATTCTTCCTTAAGTCTTAGTCCCTCTAGGGTAGACTTCTGATTTAGTTTCCTTCTAGTCTCCTCCCAAGAATATGTCTTCCTTTGAAACTTTGGTCTAGAGGCTGAATCACAAGCTGTTAGATTTCCCCAAGCAGCCTGCCATGCTTTACTCCATAGTCCTGCTCTGACATATTGTTCCACACACCCGCTAGTCCGCCACTCTGTATTGGACTCTCTTGATGCCTCCTGACCCAGGGATTGTCCCACCTGGGAGTAGAGGTTTTCTTCTAAGTTCATCTTCCGGGTTCTGGTTAGCTGGGTCTGGTCAGATGGTATCCTGAGACATGAACCAGGAACTGGAACATCTATGGATCTCTACAGACTGTGTGTGAAGATTAACACAGATATTTGAAGCAAGTATTTTCTATTCTGATTTTCTTATCCTCTGTTTTCTTTGCTGTCATGGGAACACAAATTTAAAGCTATATACTTTTGTTCTGATCTGTAAACTAAGTCTGTTCTGCCCTTGATTTTAACAAACTAATAACAGGATTTATCCTAGAGAAGAAAGGGTTCAGAGGGAACGTAACTGTCTTCAAGCATTTGAGAGGTTGTCATGCAAATGAGGGTTTAAACTCATTCCAGGTATCCACAAAGGGCAGCCAATTTGGCTCAGAAGGAGGAGGAGGTTCTCCAATGAAGGGCTTCTAGTAAGAAGCTGAATGACTATGGTAGAGTTCCAATGGAGGGCTACGAGATATAGAGTGGATCTCATCCAGCTTTGAGAGTCATGACTTGTTGATAGGCAAGTACTCATGGGTTTAAGGAGTATTCTTTGTGGCTCTGTGGAGTGGCATGTGGGCGTCAACCCAAGAAGTTATACTGGCTGGCTTAGAAGAGGGTGATGGGCCAGGCCAGCCCAGCACAAAATAACATCATGAGTATCCTGCTTGTGTGTCCCTTGGTACAGCTTAGTCTTTTGTCTATCCTGAGACAAGAGCACTAAAGCTACTTGTTCTGCAAAGCTGGCAACAAATCTGTTCTGAAATGATGGCATACTTTATGATTAGGCCAAGGAAGTTAGAGCTGATATTTGATGGTGTAGGCAATATGATTTTGGATTGACTTCCCATTAAAACTTGGAAGTTTATTCATTATATAAATTTTATTGAGCCTCCATTATGCACTAGACACTGCATAGAGTTGGTTCAATTTCAGCATTATCTGTGTATCTTGAGGTTTCATTATACCATGTGACTTAAGCAGCTTATAGCTCTGCCAGCCAGATGCTAAGCTTCGAAGTTGCTGTACTGGGCATGTCACTCTGGGGACAAACTAGGTTCAGTCATCCATGCTGTGATAAGATGGAACATTTGGTTTCTAATACCACATGGCCATGCCTGGAATGTCCATGGTTTCTGAGAAGAATCATTGACTAAGACGGGGGTTTAAAAAAAGTTTCAAGACTTCCTCTTGGATGTCCAGAAACATGACCTGCTCTTTGGACTAGCTTATCTTTCAGTCATGGCTGAGGACAGCATTCTAGATTTCAGTGCCTCATTCTGCTCCTTAGATAGGAATTCATGTGAGTGACTTTGAGTCTGGGGTCCACTAGACCTAGACAGACTTATATATTAACATCCTATCAGCATCCCATCAGAGTCAGATGGATAATGAAAGGGTGAATTTTCCATCTGTCCCTCTTACCCTGCATCTAGAAATTGCCAGTTGTACTCATCCTCCTCCATGATCAACCCTGCACCTGTGTTCAGATTAGGTCAAGGCTCCAGAGCTCTGTTTAAACGGATTATTGCTCTGATCCTCCATGTTTGGCTCAATCACCTTACATGGAAAAAAATAACAAAAATCTAACAAGAATTCTCTAAAAATCTCTGCAAAGTCAGTTCTAATAAACTAAAAGTTCTGTTAACTGTAAATCAAGTATCTCTCCCTTCTATTCTTTTGGTTCATGAGTGAATATCATGGCAAGGGATTGCAAAGTGTGAAGAGGTCTTGGGGATAAGCTTTGGCCTCAGAAGCTGAATTCTTGAATAAAGTCTTTAGGCTAAAGAGAAAAACTTCAGCCCACTCTCCTAAATTGATTACAGTGATCAAAGTTAATAGAACTTGGATTTTCTATGGTGATGCTGATATTTACAAAAACCCTGAAATACATACTCCTATTTTCATCTGCTTTGTCAACTGTTCTTGTTGGGTTTATGGGGGCTGGTAGTAAAGTAGGTGTGGAGAAGACACACCCTCTTGGCTTGCCATAGATGAAGGTCAATGGTTCCTCTTATTTCTTCTCAAAGGAACGTAGGCGTTCGGAAGTTGTGTTACTACTTGAGCAAACGTAAGCAGAAGTTCTCAGTTCAAGGGCCCATTTTTCTTAGGGATAATTATTTAAATAATGGGAACTTAGACATCTTTCAATTGCTATTACTTGAACATGCATACTTGTGTAGGGTTTTTCATGAATAAAGAAAGAAATCTGAAGCCCATGCATTTGCAGCATTCAATAGCATGAATACTCATTTTCTGAGCTGTGATTGTATATTGTTTCACTGCTTATGCTGACACATGCTCAATTCCTGTCATGGTCTGGATGGTGTGCTTTGGGCTGATTACACTATGAGAAAACTATGGAGATTCTCGGCATGGCCAACATGTAATAGTGAGGCACATACTGTGTATGTGTGTGTGTGTGTGTGTGTTAGCCAGCTGTAGACTTCCATCAGATATTTGACTGATGGAACATTTGACTGATGCCACTTTTTTTTTTTTCAAGTTTTGAATGTTGGAACTCTTTGGAATTTTTTCCCAAATGTTTTCAATCTGTGATCAGTTGAATTCCTAATGTGGAACCCACGGATATGGACTGAATACATGTGTGTGTGTGTGTGTGTGTGTGTGTGTGTATAATCTTCTTAAAAGAGCATGAAGTACCTGAAAAATGAAGGGTCTGTCTGCCCTTCAAACCTCATCTCTTGCTGATTTCCCACCTTCTCTTTATTCCTTCTATTCTGGTCTTTTTGCTTTCGCTCAGAGAATCATGCCCCTTGCCACAGGAAACATGTGTTCCCTGATACTCTCCAACAGTCTCTACCTTTTCTATTACCTCTTAAATATTTTCACTACTCAGCTCAGATGTCACTTACACTTGGAAGTCACTCACCAACAGCAGTCTAGTTTAGATCTCACTGCTATATATTCTCAGTTTACCCTGTAACTTACCTATGAGTTGCTTATCACAATCACTATTTTATGTTTATTTGTATGATTATCTAATTGTCAAACTTTCTCACTGTAAGATGCACATGTAGAAGGGTCCAAGTCTTGTTAAACTCACCAATGTCCGGTGAACCTGACAGATATTTGTTTTTATGAATGAATACATGTATGTGTCTGTTATCTGATACTTGTGATAGAAGGGAGGCTTTTCTGGCTTAGAAAATCACTTCACTCAAATTTCTTCAGTGTGGTTGTTTAAGGTGTTAAATTCACCAGGGCAGATATAGGGTCTTCTTGTGGGCATCTGTGTAACTGAAGCCAAAGAAGCTGTTGTTTTTGTCTTCATAGTTGTGGATAAAAATCAAAGGCTAACTTTCTAAAGTGACCTTAACTTTGGAGCTTAATAAGGATTTTATTAATAGTTGTATTGTACATCTCTCATCAAGACGCAGGAAAGCTTTTCATTAATTTTGGATGTGTTTTCCCCGTAAATCACTCTTGAGAAATTATTTAGCTAAATCATGAAGCAGAATTTTATCTGTCCTAGGAGAAGTGACCAATGAAGTCATTCATTTAATAAGAGAAGAAAGTTCTGGTGAAAGGATCAGAAAAAAAAAATGTTAGTACAAACAGAACAAAGGGGTTTTCATTTGTACTAGGCAATCAGAAAGGAAATCTAAATTCTGATGGATCTTTTGCTTTCTTTGGAAGCAACTGGACTGTTAGGCATTTAGTACTCCAGTCCCGTGTGGTAGGAGAAATAACAGTTTTCTACACAGCCAACATGTTTTTTTACGCAGGTGTGAACAGATGAAATTGTGCATCTGAGCACAGATGAGACGAAAAAATAAGCCATTGAAAATCTGAGCTAAAAATGGCCATATCCATTTGGTGTAAGCAAACATAACATCATGGGAAGTGCCACAGGAAATTAAATTGAGCAGTTTCCCTCCAGGCTGGGACTCATGTCTTTGTTTCTTTGAGGGAATATGGTAGTTATCCTTGGGGATGTTAAAAAAGGTTTTTTCCTAAGCTTCTCTATTACTTCCTCTACATAATAAAATCCCAGGTTCTACAGAGAATGTTAGCTTCCTTAATGGCTCAGTGAGTAAAGAATCTCCCTGAAATACAGGAGAAACTGTAGACTCGGGTTCAATCTCTGGGTTGGGAAGATCCCCAGGAAGAAGAAATGGCAACCCACTCCAGTATTCTTGCCTGGAGAATCTCATGGACAGAGGAGCCTGGCGGGCTACAGTCTACAGGGTTGCCAAGAGTTGGATACGACTGAGTGACTAGGCACAAAGAGAATGTAGATTTAGGATGAGGAATATTTAATGAGAAGATATCTTCTCATTAAATGCCCTTGCATTTTCTGGGGCAGCTCATGTTCTTTTCACTGGCCCCAACATTAACTGAGTTCATTATTTGATTGGACAGTAGCTTTCCACTAATGCACTTTATCAATCGCCATTTGAGATGAAGTGTAACATCTTTTGTCATAAAATGTAGCATTAAATCTGTTACCTGGAAGAAGGAGTAGCAGTGGATTTAAAACAAAAAATACAAACACTTATTAATTTATAAAAACAAATAGCAACAACCTTAGAGATACATGAGAGATGAAAAGAAATAAAAGACCAAACAAAATTAATGATTAACTTAAGAATTGTTTTTTATTTATTAGTCTTTAATAGGGAAAAAAATCTGATGCATGAATTGTTTGAGAAAACCATATACAGTTGTTTGTGATTATAGGAATTATATAGATTGGTTCAAAGTATTTGTCAGGAACTACAAATCGAATAAAGCTTACCCTTCATGGGGCTTGAATGAATATTATGAAAATAGTCCTCACACCTGATCTCACATCAAAATGTATTTTTTCTAAGGTTGCACTGGTATTGCAGCCTCTTCTGGTTGGGTGCTTTTCAATTCCACGCTCACAGTAGAATATCCTTTAGAAGTATGACCTGCAATGGAGACTCTTACTATTCTGATGCCCATGTTCTGGGTTCCCAGCCATGCCTGCAGGGTGAACTTCTTTCTCGCCAGAAAACTTAGAGATGGAAGTCTTTCTCATGCAGTCACATGCTTCTTATTCATATATTCTTTGAGTTCTTTTGTATAGTCATTGCATCTATTATCTTTCAATCTTGAGTACAGTTAGTCTTTTTATCTTTAAAATACTCATTCTGATACAAGTAGTGAAACTTAGTTGTCATATATCTATGTTAGAAATTTTGGTCTTGGAAAACCAGCACTGCCCACACAAAACACAGTCTGACAGTTGTGCAGACATTTGGTTGTTGTTTCTCTTACTCTGGTTGTTCATTTTTTAATTGGAATAAATCTAAATCCCCTGCTATGATTTACATGGCCCTATAGGATCTTGCCCTATGTACTTTTCCTGATACATTTCCTTTGCATTTCCTCCTCCTTTCCTACTGAACTCTAGCCACACTGGTCTTCTTTCATTTTTCAAATAGATGTACCTGAGGGCCTTTGCACTTGCTCTCACCTCTGCTTGGAACACGATTATCCCCAACCTTCACATGTGAGACTCTTAGATAAAAAATTAACATTCTCAGCTATGCTTTCCTCAATTATCCTACATAAGGTACACTCACTCTTTTATAGTGCTTAATATGAAAATATATAATTTATTTATTTATTCATTTTTTGGCTTGAATCCCCTAATAAAATGCAAATTTCATAAAGACAGTGCCTATACATATTTGACCAGCACAGTCAAGATCCCAGTATTTATATGTCTTGCATTAATAATTCTTGGATAAGTATTTATGTGGATTCATATTAGGGATAACTTCTTAGCTAAGATAAGGTATTCTTCATTTGAAAAAAATTCATTTAAGCAAAACTAAAATTTACAAAATTAATAAAGTACATTATGAAATCAGCACCTCCATCTAAGAAAGGAATATGTGATCCACACTACATGGTGATATCAGCCTGCAAACTCCAACTTTGCATTTTGATTGTATTATATCTCATAAACAATTATAGCACAGGAGGAAGGCAACTCGTCCTGGGAACCAGGGATAAAGTGGTACCACATTTGGCCCTTACCATAGGTTGTAAGTCCCTCCAGGGAGGCATGATTTCAAAGCTTGGAAAGTGCTGTAAGATACGACATTTTGTTTTAGTATCTGTCTGTTGCATCTTCAGTCCCTGGCATGATGCTGGCATCTTATATGCTCTCAAATATCTGTCAGATGAATAAATGAATCCATGCAACATCTCACAACCTGGTAATCTTTATTTATACTTAAGCTATTTTTATTACTCAAGTTAGCCATTTTTTTCTTGCTAAAACAACATATTGCTGATTTTATATCAAAAGTCTGTAGGGAAACACGATTCACTTTATAGCCAATTTTGCTGAAATGTATTGGCCTTGCAAAGCAAAAGACATTTACACTTTGAAATATGCATTGTCATTTACGCTTCAAAAACATAGTAGTTTTCCTTAGCTGTTTCTTGGCTTAATCAGTCCCCAAAGCTGAATAAATGAAAAGAATGGAATGTATATGAGCATTCTAAGGTGACTTTTACTCTCTTCTTGGCAATGCAATTATTAGTGAGCCAATGTTTTGTCTAGATAATTATTTTCCTTATGAATTATTATTGGATTATAAAATATATTGATTCCAGGAAGAAGAAAAATGTTCCCAGTTTAAAGTCTAATCCCAAGCTCTTAAGTAAAAATGCTATTACAACATTATTTCACGTGTTAAATTTCTAAAATTAAAAACCAGAAAGCAATACAAAATAATTGTAAGGCTGTATGAGATGGTATTCTCAAATATTGCTAGTGGGAGGGAAAATTGGTGTAATGATTTTGAAAGCAATTTAGCTATATGTACCTTTAAATTGTCACTGTGTTAGAAGAGAGTAATAATGCTTCTAGGAGTTAATAAATACAGATAGAATTGTGCATAAAGGTTTATTACAAGAACACTCATCAAAGCATTAGTAAGAATAACAAGGGCACAATATGTTGTCTAAATATTAGGGATACAGAAGAATAAATAATGACATGTGCCTACGATTTGATTCTGAATTGTCATTAAAATGAAAGTTTATACTTAGACTATTTAAGGATGTAGGGGAAATGTTCAGTCAGTAAAGTGAAAAAACATAGGAAATTAAGAGTAAATAGAAGAGGTATAAAATCTCTGGTGGAATCTAGCCTGTCGGTTTGTTTAGTTTGGCTTGCATGGTGAAAAACTTTTAAACCAGTTTCAGTATTTAAATACCAGGATATACCTCGTTAAATGAAACTTATTTTCAGGTCTCCCCTAAAATCCTGGGGATTTGGCAACACTCAGGTCACACTTACCTGGAAGCATCAGTATCCTGGAGATGAGGAGGCTCAGCCCTGAGACCTGGCCTGTGCTTTCTGGTTGGTCACAGCTCCCAGCACACCTGATCATTGCCCCTCGCCTATTGCCTTACCGGCTTCTGAGCTCTCAGCTTCTGTAGAGCAGGATTTCTTGTTGTTGTTCAGTCATTAGTAGTGTCTGACTGTTTGTGACCCCATGGACTGCAGCATGCCAGGCTTCCCTGTTCTTCACTATCTCTTGGAGTTTGCTCAAACTCATGTCCATTGAGAGGATGATGCCATCCAATCATCTCATCCTCTGTCATGCCGCTTCTCCCCTAGCCCTCAATCTTTCCCAGCTTCAGGGTCTTTTCCAGTGAGTCAGCTCTTCGCACCAGGTGGCCAAAGTATTGGACTTGCAGTGTCAGCATCAGTCCTTCTAATGAATATTCAGGGCTGATTTCCTTTAGGATTGACCTGTTTGATCTTCTTGCAGTCCAAGGGATTCTCAAGAGTCTTCTCCAACACCACGGTTCAAAAACATCAATTCTTTGGCACTCGGTCTTCTTTATGGTCCAACTCTCACATCCATACATGACTGCTGGGAAGACCATAGCTTTGACTACACAGACCTTTGTTGACAAAGTGATGTCTCTGCTTTTTAATATGCTGTCTAGGTTGGTCATAGCTTTTCTTTCAAGGAACAAACATCTTTTAATTTCATGGCTGTAGTCACCATCTGCAGTGCTTTTGGAACTCAAGAAAATAAAGTCTGTCACTGTTTCCATAGTTTCCCCATCTATTTGCCATGACGTGATGGGACCAGATGCCATGTTCTTAGTTTTTTGAACGTTGAGTTTTAAGCCGTTTTTTTCCACTCTACAATTTCACCTTCGTCAAGAGGCTCTTTTACTTGAAATGTTTCCAAAACTTCTCTCAGGGTGGTAGGTGAGTTCCATTTTCTTCTTTCTTGTGTTTATATTTTCCAGGTTGTTTAAGGAAAAGGTGTATTGTTTTTCTGATTAGAAAACAATAATATTTTTTATTTCCATTTAAAAAAATTCAAGTGTAGTCAACTTAGAATATTAGTTTCAGATGGACCACATTGTGATTCAGTATTTTTAAAGATGATACTCCCATTAAAAGTTATTATAAGATAATGGCTGTAATTTCCTGTGTTATGCAGTGTATGTTGTTGTTTTTTAGTTGCTAAGTCTTGTCTGACTCTTTCGTGATCCCATGGATCTGCCAGATGTCTCTGTCCACGTGATTTCCCAGGCAAGAATACTGGAGTGGGTTGCCATTTCCTTCTCCAGGGAATCTTCCAGACCCAGGGA
>SJYX01018320.1:143244-158023 GCA_006410675.1 Oreotragus oreotragus | reverse complement strand
AAAAAAAAAAATAGTTTCATTAAAGCTTCAAAGAATGTCAGAAAACTGTCCCACTGTAATAGGAGGATAATAGAGACAATATGAATAAAATCATAAAAATTGAACTAGCTGTAGTCCATTGCAGGAACTGAAAGTGGGTTTCAAGTTGCAAGACTGCAAACTTCCTGAAAGCAGTGGTGGGAAGAAACACTGAAACGCCAGGTCATTGCACTGCCCAATACTATTCTAAAGAACATATGAAATTAGGTTGTTGTTCAATCACTCAGTCACGTCCAACTCTTTGTGACCCCATGGACTAGAGCACTCCAGGCTTCCCTGTCCTTCACCTGTCTCTTATACACATCTAGATGTGTATAAGAGACAGCTCCTGCACCACCCCTTTCCCCCAACTTTGTATTCACTTTTGAGTTTGTTTAAAGGTATGACTTATACTACTTTAGGGGTATTAAAATCATGAGAGCACTTCAGTGTGTATTATTATAATGTCCTGTGACAAATGATTTTTTTCCACTAGTCATTTTTGCAAAACCAGCAATCCTGGTAACATTAGTTTCAAGTAGATCATTATTAATTATCAAAAGAAAGGTTTATTAAACCTTGTTAGGGAGTGACACTGTTTATACAGCATAGAATAAAGATATTTGATTAAATTATCCAGGAAATTAAGGCTGGTTGACAATAGTACTTCATTCACTCAGGTTTCTAAAATTCTATACTGAAATCTAGAGTAAATGCTTTAAGCAAACTGGCTAAGTCATGTTTAACACCAAGACTGTTCCCTTTTGAGCTTCAAGTAAAATCTATCCTAGCCTTGGGAATCTCACCCCCACCTGCAGATTCTCTCTCCTGACTGCCTCCTATTATTTTTCTTTTAAAATTTTGGTTGCACTAGGTCTTCATCGTGGGGCACAGGTTCAGTAGTTGTGGGGCAGGCCTTGTTGCTTCTTGCATGTGGGATCTTAGTTCCCCAACCAGGGACTGAATCCACATCCCCTGCACTGGAAAGCAGATTCTTAACCACTGCAGCACCAGGGAAATTCCCCTGCCTGCCTTCTGTACATCCTTCAAGGCATCACCTACTCTCATTAGGGCCTTCTGTGCAACCTCATGGACCTTCTTACTGTACTTCTCATTTAACACTTGGATAATTTGGTTAGTGACCTTTTTAATGGACTCTTTTTACCAGACCAAGTAACAAAGCCTTTAGAAGCCCAAAGCCTCATGTTTCAAATGTCAGCTCCAACAGGCTCTCACCGTAGAAAATGCTCAATAAAAGTTTGTGGTAATTTTTGGACAAGTGAACAGCTTTGTTTCCTCATCTTCTCCTTCATTCTGTCCCTGTGAGCCAGAACAGGGGTATGCCACCCTGACCCACCATGTCATTCTTGTACTTGTGCTATGTCTTCAATCAGATTGCGAACACTGGTATACAGAAGAACGCTGGGCTAATATTCAAGAGACCTGGAATCTAGCCCCTGGCATAGGTACTAATGTAATTGAAACCCAACTATTTCCTATCTCAGTACTCATTGTCTGTATCATGGAAACTGTATTCTTGCCTGAAAATCCCATGGGTGAAGAAGTCTGGCAGGCTACAGTCCATAGGGTCACAAAGTGTTGGATGTGACTGAAACTGAGCACAGTACACACATCTAACCACAGAAAATTGTACTGAGACTCAGATTATATAACAGCTAACTGTCAAAAAAAGCATCATTAAGCCTGAGTTGGATTTCGATGTCCTCAGGGGAACTTTACCTCCTGTTTTATGCTACCACCGCTATAACCAGAAAGATGAATTTCTATCCAGCAACCTGTTCCCCACATGACTGCTCCTGCCTTACTTCCAAAACCTCCATTGTAACTTTATTCCAAGGGCTATTCACTGATTAGACGCACTGACTGTACTGCTTTCAATTCAACCTGTCTTTGGCCTATGATGGAATGACTGACAATCCAGAGGCTAGAGATTCCAGGAGTTATGCTTTCTTTCTTTGCAGCCCGAGGTTCATAAAATCTGTCCACTCCCTGGTTCTGTAACTTCTCTGGCCCCCTGTTCCCATGAGATTAGCAATTTTGCAGAAGATGCCTTAACATGTGAGCAAAGGAAAGGGAATAAAGCTCTGTCTGATATGGCAGCAATTGTGTGTTTCAGTTCAGTTCAGTCGCTCAGTCATGTCCAACTCTCTGCAGCACGCCAGGCCTCCCTGTCCATCACCAACTCATGGAACTTGCTCAAACTCATGTCCATAGAGTTGGTGATGCCAACTACAATATACGTTAATCACACAATGAAGTAAATGATACTAATAAGAATAAAAGAAAAATTTTTTAAAGAAACAAAATTATTATTATTTTCTGCAATGGCTGGGATACAGTTCTTACCAGAAGTACTTAAAGTGAGAATACTGGAGTGGGTTGCCATTCCCTTTCCAGAGGATTGAACCTGTGTCTCTTGTGTCTCCTGCATTGGCAGATAGATTCTTTACTACTGAGCCACTTGGGAAGCCCCTAAGGGAGTGGACCTTAAAAAATCTGGAAAAAGAATTAAGGGCTGTGTTCCCTGTTGGCTCTGCCGTTGGTTTTAGCATGTGCTGCGTGGTCATGTCATGGCTTTGCCTTAGTGGCGTTTTATTCCCTTTCCTTTGCTCACACGTTAAAGCATCTTCTGCAAAATTGCTAATCTCATGGGAACAGAGGGCTAGAGAAGTTACAGAACCAGGGGGTGGACAGCACTAAACCAGAAAGAGTTTCTAAGAGAAACACCATGTGGGCTGCCCTGGGTACCTCCTGTGCAGTTTCATAGTCCAATATTCTCATCAAAGGCAACTAAGCTACACTTAAGGATTTGCTTTAGTGTTTACATTTCCAAAGATGTTTCTGAATACAGAGAGAAAAAGATTATTTTGTTATATCATGTGTCCAAAATTCTGCTATCTTAAATTCCTTGTTATTGTTCAGTTGCTAAGTTGTATCTGACTCTTTGTGACCCCATGGACTAGAGCACTCCAGGCTTCCCTGTCCTTCACTGTCTCCCAGGGTTAGCTTAAGCTCATGTCCATGGAGTTGGTGATGCTATCTAATCATCTCGTCCTCTGCTGCCCTCTTCTTTTAAATTACTTACCCTCTTATTGTGAACTCAGGGCTTTGCCTTATTAACTAGGTGGCAGCCTTGAAATCAGGCTTTTCCAAGTAATGATGTTGATGATGATGACATGGTGATGACACACTCTGAAGGCAGTTTAAAGTCCTAGCAACAAACTAGAGCCTGTTTTGATATGAAGCTGTAGTCTCTGGACCATCAACCTGGCTTCTGCTATGAGAGACATTCACAAAGTTCTTATCTTACTTCATTTTACTTTTTCTTTAGAATTTGATTTTCAGTAGCATCAGGCAGTTTATTTTTATTCTTCCAATTATATGAGCAAAAGAGAAAATCATCCTAAAATATGTATGGAACTTCAAAAGACCCCAAATAGCCAAAATAGATGAAGCAATTTTTAGTTCCATAATATTAACTGAATTTATCTTGTCCCCCACCCACATGTACCTAGCTGCTTCTCTGTATTTTCCTGTCTCTACAACTGTAGATCATTATCTTAGGGACCTAGATTCAAAATAGAGGGTCATCTCTGAGTGATCCTATGCCATCCTCTATACCCAGGCAGCCATACCTCCTCAGTCTTGTCTATTTCCTGTGTTATCATTTAGCATAAAATAAAGTCTTAAATTGGATAAACTTAATGCATGCGAAAGTGTTAGTTCCTAAGTCATGTCCGACTCTTTCCAAGCCCCTGGTTGCCCACCAGGCTCCTCTGTCTATGGAATTTTCCAGGCAAGAATACGGGAGTGGGTATCCCCAGGGAATCTTCCCAACCCCGGGGTCGAATCCTGGTCTCCTGAATTGCAGGTGGACTCTTTATGATCTGAGCCACCAGAGAAGCCCAATTTAATGCATAACAATAAACAATTTAATTATTTTTTGCTATAAGATTCAGAGAACTCAAACCGGGGCTCTGTGACAACCTAGAGGGGTGGGGTGGGGTACGAGATGGGAGAGAGGTTCAAGAGGGAGGGGACATATGTATACTTATGGCTGATGCATGTTGATGTATGGTAGAAACCAGTATGATATAATAAAGTAATTATCATTCAATTAAAATAAAATTTTAAAAACAAGCAACTTAGTTATTTAAAATAATTACCTTATAATATCATATTGCAAATATCTCTCACTAATCTGACGCCGTTAGTACCTCTTTTGTCATGGAACTCATCCACTAGGAAAACCCCCCTGGGTCTCTGCTTCTCAACAGAGCCTCTCTGATTTAGTCCAAGTCTACTATCTCGTATTAAGGAGATAGATTTAAACTCTGGCTTCACCACTGACTACTTCTATAGGCTTGAACTCATTACTTAACCCCTTTGGGGCTCCATGTAACACTGTTCATAAAGGTGAACAGTTCCTACTCTGTAACATCATAGTGAGGATTCAAGGTTCATCTAAATTTTACCCATATTCCAAGGTTCAAGTCAAATCTTTTTTTTTTTTTTTTCAAGTCAAATCTTATACCTGCTGCTCTCGTCCTGTTCTCTGAATTCAATCAATATACTTGTCTGAGCCAGACAATTATACAATAGCTGACAATGTATACGAATCCTCTCAAATCTGTTGCTTTTGTGTCCTCAACTAGATTACAAGTAGTTAATTTTAAAAATTCTTCTGTACCCCTTACAAAATCCTTGGCAAAGTGATTATTTCAAAGTGGATTCAAACAATGCTTGCTGATTGACTAACTGAGCAATTTATTAGGATGAGATTCACCTTCCTCTACTCCATTGTTTTCTAACTGAAAACTTAAAAAATTCTTGTACTTTCCTCCTAGAATGGCTACATTATTTTTTAAAAGAACATGATTCTTTTAGAAGTTAAAATATATTCATTTAAACAAATATTTATCACATGCCTACTATGTGTCAGGTATTTTTTCCCTAGGAACTAAGATGCATTGTGAGACAAAAATAACAAAGACAATGAATAATTATATTTTTGCAGGGGTTACATTCTAATTCACTTCACTTTCGTATGCTACAGACTTTACTTATTATGTTTATTTTCTTTCTTCCTGTACTAAAAGTCTCTAGCATACAAAACGGTGATAAATGCTAACTGAAAATGCAGGGCACGCTATGGGGACTCATGTGTGGATGGTGGGACTGATGAGTGGAAGGCTAGCAGTGGAGTGAGCCTCTCTAAAAAGATGGTACCTGGGGTGTGGGGTGAAACATGAGGTTGAGCTAGAAAATATTTGGGTTATAGAAGTAATNTTCTTTTCACCCTGTCTCTTATACACATCTAAATGCTAACTGAAAATGCAGGGCACGCTATGGGGACTCATGTGTGGATGGTGGGACTGATGAGTGGAAGGCTAGCAGTGGAGTGAGCCTCTCTAAAAAGATGGTACCTGGGGTGTGGGGTGAAACATGAGGTTGAGCTAGAAAATATTTGGGTTATAGAAGTAATGCATAATAGATACTATATGGAGGAAAGACTAAAAATGCCTCAAAGACATAAGATTCCAAGTCAATGAGTTAAGCATCATTCATATTACAAAACTGACACTACAAATATACCCATTATAATGCAGAATTTCTTTAAATACAGCCTTCCTCATGGATTTCTTTTTATTTTCTTTTTTCTTTTCCAATCTTTAGTTAGTCGTGAATTGATTGACATGGAATGTCAGGAATTTGGACAAAATTTTAAAGCTTTAGCATCAGCAAGTTCCAGCTAATTGAAGACATATAACTGTGTACAGTTTCTTTGAACTATAATGTACTATCATAGAGAGATAGAAGTCATATTATAAGAACTAAATAAACAAGCAGATTTCAGGGAATTAATAGCTGAACCCTGGCAAGAAACCCACCCATTCAGATTAGGATGGGCACACAGAAAGAAGGATATAGTAGACCTCAAACATGATTATTGGAGAAGGAAATGGCAACCCATTCCAGTACTCTTGCCTGGAGAACCTCCATGGAGGGAGGAGCCTGGTAGGCTACAGTCCATGGGGTCGCAAAGAGTCGGACACGACTGAGTGACTTCACTTCACTAAACATGATTATACAAATTATTAACCCAAGTTAATGAGTTAAGCCTTTTTTGGCAAAATTATTGACCAAAATGTCATAGACAAGATTGCAAGGACCCAGCAAGGCTGCTGGAAACCAAGGTTGTAGGATCGTTATGGGCAGAATGTGAATTAGAGTATGTGCCTTGCTCATTATAAACCATGTAGCAATTTTTAGGGGGATTGTGCTTTCTGGGAAATCCCAGGACACTCTTAAGATCACTCCTCTAAAGACTGAAGGAAAGGAAATTTGCTCAGTAGCTATGAGAGCAATTATTTCCTCAGATATTAGGTAAAGCATTTACTCACCATTTATTCAGTCATCATTTCTTTCAATCAACAAATATTTATTGATTGTCATGCTCTCATGTAATTTGCAGGTCAGCGTGGGATACAGTCAATAAATAACCCCATTATTTAACATATAATGAAAAGTAGATGTAAGTTTTGTTTGAGAAAGGAAGTGAGGACAGATTATCAGGTATCAGAAAACTGTTCGTGGAAGACATGATACTCAGGTAAAATCTAGAGGATAATAGACAGCACGAAGGAAACAGAACTCAGATAGAGACAAAGTTGATCTTATCTTCCTTCTCACTGTGACTTAAGATGCTCCTCAACTTGGCATGCTAATGTGTGAGAAAAGTAAAGGTATGTCTTTGAACACATGGTAACGTTTTCATGGTCTGATGAAACCTTGCTTGTGAATGGGGATATTCAATTTTCTTCTCCAAAGCACTGTTCTTAAGCTCTTGAAAGTCCTTCCAAGATGCCTACATTGTGCCCTCCACAGAAATGCTCTGGTTACATCAACAGAATTATATTATTTCACAGAGGAAAACTTGCGTTCTTCCTCACCTGATATTTTTGCCCCCCTTGGGAGCTTCTCTGGTGGTTCAGATGGTAAAGAATCTGCCTGCAATGCAGAAGACCTGGGTTCAATCTCTGGGTCGGGAAGATCCCCTGGAGAAGGGAATGGCAACCCACTCCAGTATTCAGGCCTGGGAAATACCATGGACAGAGGAGCCTGGTGGGCTACAGTCCATGGGGTCACAGAGTCGGACAACACTGAGAGAATAACATACACCCCGCTGGCTCACTTGAAGAATCCAAATTCCATTAACAAGCTGAGCAGTAGGAACCAGCCTTTCCTGCTCTCCAACTGGCACACTGAAATCTGAAAAGACCATTTAATTGCTGAGCTGTATGTTCTGCACTCAAGACTAGTCCAAGAGGGAAGAGAAACAGAGAGAGGCCTGTGAGCTGCTATGTCAATGAGAGGTGCCAACTTCTGCTGAAAAACGGAAGCAGAAAATCAAAGGCTTCACCCTGGTGACATAGGGAGAAAAACCCACTTTTAAAGCAACGTTGGAGAGGAACTGAAGGCCAGAGCCTGAGGCCTGTCAGAGGGGTTCCAGACAATTGGACGAAGATGCTTCAAAGCCAATTGCTGACTGATGAGACTGATGGAAGAAAGGAACATTCACTCTTTTAATCTTTCATGCCTTGTGTTTTTCATTACTCTTAGAAACCAGTGAAAATCATCTTGAAAGCTCACTACCATATAGACATACTTACTCTTATTTCTGCCACCACTCTCTGAAGAGGGGGGAAATGACCAGGATGGAAACCTCAAAGCAAAAATGACTAGAAATTGCTGTCCTAAACCATCTTAAAATATTTCAGAGCAAATGTCACGCCTATATTGTATTTTCTAGGAGCATATTACTGTCAGTTTAAAAACATGTATTCTTCAAAACAAAGAAATTAGAAATTGTGGGCTATTTAACCACTCACCTGATATCTCAATTTTTAAGCCAGTTAATAAATTAGAATTTTATGAAACATTGATTCTTCTCTCCTGTGCTGTTTTTAGCGTCTTTTTGGGAATGTAAGGAAACCTAAGCTCATATTGAGAAAATGTTTTCAACAAACATAATGGTCATTGCATATACATCTGAAGAATTTTGTCACTTCAGTTCAGTCGCTCAGTCATGTCAGACTCTTTGGGATGCCATGGACTGCAGCACACCAGGCTTCCCTGTTCATCACCAACTTCCAGAGCTTACTCAAACTCATGTCCAGTGGGTCGGTGATGCCATCCAACCATCTCATCTTCTGTCATCCCCTTCTCCTCCTATCCTCAATCTTTCTCAGCATTAGGGTACTTTCAAATGAGTCAGCTCTTTGCATCAAGTGGCCAAAGTATTAGAGTTTCAGGTTCAACATCAGTCCTTCCAATGAATATTCAGGACTGATTTCCTTTAGGGTTGCCTGGTTGGATTCCTTGCTGTCCAAGGGACTCTCAAGAGTCTTCTCCAACACCACAGTTCAAAAGCATCAATTCTTCAGCTCTCAGCTTTCTTTATAGTCCACCTCTCACATCCATACATGCCTACTGGAAAAACCANATTGGAATTACTGATGCTGAAGCTGAAAGTCCAATACTTTGGCCACCTCATGCAAAGAGTTGACTCATTGGAAAAGACCCTGATGTTGGGAGGGATTGGGGGCAGGAGGAGAAGGGGACAACAGAGGATGAGATGGCTGGATGACATCACCGACTCAATGGACATGAGTTTGAATGAACTCTGGGAGTTGGTGATGAACAGGGAGGCCTGGCATGCTGCGATTCAAGGGGTCACAAAGAGTCAGACATGACTGACCGACTGAACTGACTGAAGCAATAGCAAACAAAAATTTGATTAATTTAGATTTTTTGGTCCAAAATGCTATGGGGCTTCCCAGGTGGCTCAGTGGTAAAGAATCCACCTGCCAATGCAGGATACCCAGGTTTGACCCCTGAGTCAGGAAGATCCTCTGGAGAAAGAAATGGCAACTCACTCCAGTATTCTTGCCTGGAAAATTCCATGAATGGAAGAGCCTAACAGGCTTCAGTCCATGGGGTCACAAAGAGTTACACATGACTGAGCAACTAAACAAGAACCCACATAGCCATTCATCAAAAGATTCATATCCAAACTGTACATTAAAAATCTACCACAAATAACAAAAAAGAGAGCCTAATTAAAAAAAAAAANAGCCTAACAGGCTTCAGTCCATGGGGTCACAAAGAGTTACACATGACTGAGCAACTAAACAAGAACCCACATAGCCATTCATCAAAAGATTCATATCCAAACTGTACATTAAAAATCTACCACAAATAACAAAAAAGAGAGCCTAATTAAAAAAAAAAAACAACTATGTAGTAACTTCAGGTCTCAACCATCTCAAGGTGGTCAGCAAGTCCATTCCTTTTTTAGGGGGGAAAGGGTGTGTATGTCTGTTTCCATACATCTCTCTATGTCAACTTTTGTGTGTTTAGAGTCTTGGTGAGCTGATTGACTACATTTATAAGAAAATATAGATAAACTCTAACATTCAGATCCTTGAAAGTGAAAGTGAAGTCACTCAGTCGTGTCCAACTCTTTGTGACCCCATGGACTGTAGCCTACCAGGCTCCTCTGTCCATGGGATTTTCCAGGCAATAGTCCTGGAGTGGATTGCCATTTCCTTCTCCAATTCAGATCCTTACTCCCTACTTAAATTTGTGTTGTAGAGTTGTATTATACCAGTTACACCCCACTGATGCACTTTGTTCTCCACATGTATTCTAGACTTTGAGCATTTTTCAATCTGCTTTTAGATCAAAAATACAGGACTTAAGGTTGATGTTGAGGAAATTCATTCAATCATTCATTCATTTAACAAGTGTTTATTGAGACCATGTATTGTTTCTGTATTGATACATCAGGGAGCCAAAATGGAAAAAGCTTTATTTTGGTCACTCTGTTGTGAAGCATTTACTTCAGTTTTGTTGTTGTTGTTGTTGCTTAGCAGAATGAAGATAAAGAGGGAAATTTTATGACATATTTGGGAATCACACTTCTTCTCCTGATTTTGACTAAGTTCTCCAGAACTCTGGTTTACAAAGTCACTTTTGCTCAGAATGGAACACCCTCTATCTGTTCAGTTTAGTTCAGTCGTTCAGTTGCGTCTGACTCTTTGTGACCCCATGGACTGCAGTACGCCAGGCCTCCCTGTCCATCATCAACTCCCAGAGTTTATTCAAACTCATGTCCATTGAGTTGGTGATGCCATCCAACCATCTCATCCTCTGTCATCCCCTTCTCCTCCTGCCTTCAATCTTTCTCAGCATCAGGATCTTTTCAAATAAGTCAGCTCTTCGCATCAGGTGGCCAAAGTATTGGAGTTTCAGCTTCAACATCAGTCCTTCCAATGAACACCCAGGACTGATCTCCTTTAGGATGGACTGGTTGGATCTCCTTTCAGTCCAAGGGACTCTTAAGAGTCTTCTCCAACATCACAGTTCAAAAGCATAAATTCTTTGGCTCTCAACTTTCTTTACAGTCCAACTCTCACATCCATACATGACTACTGGAAAAACCATAAGCTTTGACTTGATGGACCTTTGTTGGCAAAGTAATGTCTCTACTTTTTAATATTCTGTCAAGGTTGGTCATAGCTTGTCTTCCAAGGAGTAAACATCTTTTAATTACATGGCTGCAATCACCATCTGCAGTGATTTTGGAGCCTCCCCCCAAAAAAGTCTGTCACTGTTTCCCCATCTATTTGCTATGAAGTGTTGGGACTGGATGCCATGATCTTCATTTTCTGAATGTTGAGTTTTAAGCCAAATTTTTCACTCTCCCCTTTCACTTTCATCAAGAGGCTCTTTAGTTCTTCTTCACTTTCTGCCATAAGGGTAGTGTCCTCTGCATATCTGAGGTTATTGATAGTTCTCCTGGCAATCTTGATTCCAGCTGTGCTTCATTCAGCCCAGCATTTCTCATGATATATTCTGCATATAAGTTAAATAAGCTGGGTGACAATATACAGCCTTGACGTACTCTTTTTCCTATTTGGAACCAGTCTGTTGTTTCATGTCCAGTTCTAACTGTTGCTTCCTGACCTGCATATAGGTTTCTCAAGAGGCAGGTCAGGTGGTCTGGTATTCCCATCTCTCTCAGAATTTTCCACAATTTGTGGTGATCCACACAGTCAAAGGCTTTGGCGTAGTGAATAAAGCAGAAATAGATGTTTTCTGGAGCTCACTTGCTTTTTCAATGATCCAGCAGATGTTGGCAATTTGATCTCTGGTTCCTCTGCCTTTTCTAAAACCAGCTTGAACATCTGGAAGTTCACGGTTCACATATTGTTGAAGACTAGCTTGGAGAATTTTGAGCATTACTTTTCTAGTGTGTGAGATGACACCCTCTATGATAAAGTGTTAATCATAAATCTGACCCTTATCTTCTCAGGAAATACCCAGGTAGGAGTCCAACACGACACCTAAGATTTTCCCTGTAACATCCAGGAGTCATGATCCTGTATACAGAAAACTCTAAAGACTCTGCAAAAAACCTGTTATAACTAGTAAATGAATTCAGTGAATTTGCAGGATAAAAATCAACATACCATATCAGCTGTGTTTCTATACATTTTTATCTAAAAGATAAATTTTAAATATTCCAATTATAATAGTATCAAAAAGAATAAATCAGAATAAATTTAACCACAGAGATGAATAATATGTACATTTTAAAAAATTTTAACATGTCATTCAAGTGATTACATAGATTTCTGTGAGTTTTATAGATATGTAACTATTTTTTAGAACAAATTTCTTTCACATCCCAAGCTGACTTTAAAAAGAACTTTGGCAAAGATTAGTTCTTTTATAGTTAAGAGTTCCTGAATCATATTAGTGGCAGAATTTTTTTATACAGAGAAAATTAATTGTACAAAAATAATTTTGTTCACAGTCAAGCTTTCTAACTATCAAATCTCCTGGCTAAGTTTTCCTCCTAAAATGCCTATTATCCCAGCTAAGGAACTTATTTATAGGAGCTCAAATTTTCATCAGGTTGATGAAATATCATCTCTTTCAGAGAATGTTTTTCAGTTACTCATCTGGTAATAGTTTGAATTTTTTTAACTATGAGATTTCAAAATAAAAGAAGAAAGAAAATATTTAAATCTTTTTGCCATGTTATTTTGACAAAGCAGCATATTTACTTAATAGAAGGTTTTCACTAGCAATTACAGTTTCCATTCAGGCCACTTCTTTTGTTCGAACAGTAATTAGTTTGGATTTGCTGTTGTTTACATCTCATTTCCTAGCTTCCTTACAAAGAAAATTGTGATTGGAATTGAGGACTTTCAAAATTGTCCTTGAAACTCTCTTTCTAAGGAAGAAATTCTCTTTAAAACTGATGAGTTGACTAGAAGCCTAATATGAATGCAGAGATGTGAAAGACCATCTCAGAGTCACACAGCTGATTAGTATCATTGCAGTTTGAATATAGATCTGCTCCAAGTTCATGTTCTGGTTACAGCAAACATCGGCTTCCTTAGTTGTCATCATTTTAGAATATTTTTCTGGAATCAAACTTCTGAAACACACTGTCCTAGTGCTTTCCCACTCCTAGGGTACTTGGTGATGCAGTAGCCCTTCTATGCCCACATTGTTGGGAACCTGTGTTAGTGAATTCTAAGGCTGAATTTTGCTTTTAATATTAATGTTAAAGTCAATTGATGACTCAGCAGGTCAAATTCTTTTAACATTTTTGATAATATTTGGATAATAAACGCTTCTTAACAGCGTTTCACACTAACAACTGACTATCAATGTCTTGACCCAATATTCTTGAGTGCCAACTATGTGACAGGCACTGTTCTGTTCTAGGAAACCCCACAGAACAAAAGAAATGCACATTTCCACACTCCTGGATTTACATTTTAGCAGTTGAAGAGCAATTTAACAATTAAGTGAACAAAATAAGATCTATGGATAGTTTTAAATAGAAGAGCAACATGATTCTGGCTTATACTTTTAAAAATTGTTGTGTAGAGAACAGACCCCCAAGAAGTAGGGTGAGAACAGAGTCCCGGTAGGAAGAGTGGCCGACCACGTGATACAGCAGCACAGATGAGAGATGCTGGTGGTGTGGACAGGATCAAAGCAGGAACAGAGATTAGAAGGTTAGATTTGGGAAACACTTCCATGGAGAACCAGGAGGATTATCTGGCAGAGGGGATGGAGGGGATGAGATGAAAAGAGGATTTAAAAATGAGTCTGAGGGCTGAGTAAACAACAAGAAGGGTGCTGCTGCTTTCATCTGAGATGAAAATGGATGTAACAGCAGCAAATTCAGGAAAAGTCTTCATACACTACAGACTGAGAAGTTGATTAAGAGTTTGAAAGGGACCCATGAGGCATATCTCCATGTATCTCATCGAAGCCTTGATCTTTCTTTTGGATCTCTTTACAGTGAATTTATTTCATTTATTTACTTATTTATTTATTTGGGGCATATTTTGCACCACTAAAAATATAATACAACCTTGCATTTGTAAGCAAAGTTGGCAATACAGGGTAAAACAGAATGAAAAGAAAAATCTAATTTCAGACTATTTACAAGAAACCCACTAAAAATAAGTTATTACAGAAAATTTAAAGGGAATGACTGGGTAAAGTTATATTAAGAGCATCGTTTTCTTCTGTAACAAAAATGTTAAAGTTTAAAAAAATCTGCTCCATCTCACTAATAGTTACATACATACTGAATTTACAGCAGAGCAATCAAAATTCTCCAAGCCAGGCTTCAACTGTATGTGACCTGTGAACTTCCAGATGTTCAAGCTGGATTTAGAAAAGGCAGAGGAATCAGAGATCAAATTGCCAATGTCCATTGGATGGTATTGGATCCAATTGGATAGAAAAAGCAAGAGAGTTCCAGAAAAACATCTGATTCTGCTTTATTGACCATTCCAAAGCCTTTGATTGTGTGAATGAAGGAATGTGAAGTTGCTCAGTCATGTTCAACTCTTTGAGTCCCCATGGACTGTAATCTACCAGGTTCCTCCATCCATGGAATTTTCCAGGCAAGAGTACTAGAGTGGATTGCCATTTCCTTCTCCAGGGGATCTTCTCAACCCAAGGACTGAACCTGGATCTCCTGCATTGCAGGCAGATGCTTTACCATCTGAGCCACCAGGGAACCCTGGTGATTGTGTGGATAACAACAAATTGTGGAAAATTCTTTAAGAGATGGGAATACCAGACCACCTGAGCTGCCTCCTGAGAAACCTGTATGCAGGTCAAGAACCAACAGTTAGAACTGGACATGGAACAATAGCCTGGTTCCAGATTGGGGAAGGAGTATATCAAAGCTGTCTATTGTCACTCTGCTTATTTAACTTATATGCAGAGCACATCATGAGAAACTCTGGGCTGGATGAAGCACAAGCTGGAATCAAGATTGCTGGGAGAAATACCAATAATGTCAGATACACAGATGACACCACCCTTATGGCAGAAAGTGAAAAAGAACTAAAGAACCTCTTGATGAAAGTGAAAGAGGAAAGTGAAAAAGTTGGCTTAAGCCAACATTCAGAAACTTAACATTCAGAAAACAAAGATCATGGCATCCAGTCCTATCACTTCATGGCAAATAGATGGGGAAACAGTGACAGACGTTTTTTGGGAGGGGGGCCCCAAAATCACTGCAGGAGGTGACTGCTGCCATGAAATGAAAAGGCGCTTACTCCTTGGAAGACAAGCTATGACCAACCTAGACAGCATATTAAAAAGCAGAGACATTACTTTGCCAACAAAG